>JARHVA010000764.1:2607500-2962500 GCA_037957365.1 Torreya grandis | reverse complement strand
AATCCAAGAATATATTTATATGAGATGAATATATATATATCTAATTTACCATCAGTATCTTAGATTTATTCATATTTTTATATAGATAATAAATCAATGTAGTGAACTAAATTGAAAATTTGAACAATGGATTTATCATGTAAAAGGAATAAAAAGATCAAAGACACATAATATATTAGAAAATTATTGTTGTTCGGGATGAGAATGGTTCATTGGATTAGTAAAATTATTTATAGAATGATTTAAATAAATATAGGCAATGACTTGTTATGTAGTATGTAGCCCAATATATATATGATTAGTGGTATCCATATATATGATATAATTGATTAAATATGATTGCTCAACCTTTATGGTTGTTAAATATGAGGAAGGTGAGCTCTAACTGATACACTATAGCATCTGACTTACTAGTATAAATCTAGTATATTTTATACAAGTTTAAATGTATAATGGCTAATTCTATTATCTATATATTACTGAAAGTGTAGTGATCTACACTTTAGTTATATTATAAAATCTTGGCTATAACTCTAATATCTATAGCATCTTCATAACTTTCTATTGACCATGAAGACCAATAATTACCTATAAATAAACAATATATGGTTGAAATAATATCTATATATGATATTATCATAACTTGGTCTATTATTTTGAGCAATCTATATTTGCATATGCGATATATATTTTAATAAATATGTTAAGTAATATAAAGTATCATATGTGTACATGAACCAAAATAGTTATATAGTTGGCATGCAAGAAAATGGGAAGAATCGGGAAGAATTATTTATGTCACATGTTCATAATTGTTATATACACAATTATTCATATTTCCATGATGATTACTCATATACTTTCCATGATTATGCATATGTGATATAATGTTAATATTCTATAAATGTAACTTTTTTTAGTATTATGATTTACTATTAATAAGATGCTAAACAATTAGATTCATATATATAATCGTGGATATCTCTAAATGATAACTTTTAATTAAATTGATTTGGAATCTTGTAGTTATTTCCTCATATCACATTATCCTTCATACATGGGGTTGTTATGGATACATGGAATAGTTAATCAAAAAGTATTTTCTTCATCATGATCATTATGTGTTAAAATATATGGTCCTTTGATTATTATGCATAGTGATGTTAAATATAATAGTTATAAAAGTTACTATTATATTGTAATATTGGGGATAATACATATCAATATAATGATAATGTTAGTATATATTACATAATCAATGATATTTAAAGGATTAACATGATATTTTTAATAAAATATTATTAACATTATCCTTAATATCAGGATGTTACTTAATCTCTACTCATCAACCATCATCTTATGTGGTATTATATAAGACTTTGATATTGTATACATAGTTATAATAGCGAGTCTATATATATATATATATATATATATATATATATATATATATATATATATATATATATATATATATATATATATATATAATAGTTCATAATGTGACTTAGTATTCATCATTTTGGTATATGCCATGATTGTTCCATTAATGGTTACTTTATTTACAGGTTGTGTATTATTAATGATGAGTATATTATAACATAGTCTAATTATACCCATTAATAATTATTGTTTATTGTATTGTCTATTGAACCATTGTAAACTAGTGTATGATACATTTCATGAGTGTACTAATATATATAAGGGTGTATACTATATATCTTATGTATATTAATACATTGGGATGCATGCCTATAACATAGATTTTGACTAGTATATTATCACAACTTTGAGTGATTTATTTATCTATGTACATGATGAAATTTTTGTCTATCATATAAAACTAATTTGGATATTTCCCAATACTTATGTTCAAAACCAGATGTGAAAGACTGTGTAGTCTTGAAAACTTGTGTATAGATTTATATACACTATGATTATATTAAGATGAAAATCTATTTAGTTAGGGATAAAAACTATGGAGTTTTACATTTTTTAACCCCTTATATATTGTCAAAATATTTTGTGAACATGAAAGTTGTAAGGATTGTTGAAATCATAAGGAGTTCTTGATTGAGAAATATAAATAAATATTGATATAGTATTTACATATCATTTGAGTACTTACATATGGTGTATATTATGATATAAAATAACTCATATATATTAAATCTAACTATAACAATAGATGGTTAAAATAAGACAAGATTTTCCTAGAGATTGGAAACTATAACCTTGTGACAATAGCCTCTTAAAATGGATTGAGTTGTTTATGTGAAAGATTATGTTATAACTAGTTATCTGTAAATATTATGATTGACTACCTATAAGTAAGTAGTGTGTACATAAAAAATGTGGAATATGTTATTACTTATTGTACTTATAAAAATATGATTATGCAATTTAAACATAGGATATATCTTGTTGGTATAACACTATATTTGCTTGCCTATTATTTAGGATTATGAGGCATTGGTTCCTAAAATTATAAGATTGGTTGTTCATATTTATGTAGTTGTGTTCATGAATAATGAACTATGATATTATGGAATGTCATAGAGTATTTTATATTTCGAAACTATAGTCTAAATATATGTTATACCTAGGTGGTACAAACTATAATTATTATGTCTAGATTCATTCATACATTTGATGGACTGTGTATGTGTTTTGGTTATTTTTATGTTTAGCATGTTTTTTTATTTATATTAGGAAGTAATCTATATGAATCTATTGGTTATATATGTTAACTAAGTATCACATTGTTAATATTGAGTAAGTAGTGAGACAGACCACACTAGCTTACTAGCATCACAATGCTAGATGAAGGTAATCCGATCAAGTGGTGTGTATGAAATTGACTGATCCTAAAGATCAATAACTATTTGAAAATTTTGGCCAAAGTAATTTTAGTGATAAATTGACATTTTATGTGTATGATTTACATTCTTGTATGATATCTTGCTAGAATGGGTTTTTTTTTGATACACGGCATGTTTTTTTAGAAATCATATAGGACATGGGTACTAGCTTGTCTCTTTGGATTCATACACTGTCACTATCTACTCATCTATGAAGGGAAGTCCATTACTTGATGGGTATTGTGCATGGGATCAATGGTCTATGGTTGGTGTCAAAAATTAGTCAGATGATGCTTTGCCTCCCCATAGCAGTACTTACTTAGAGACAACACTTGAGATTTCTATAGACACTGGAGTTCGAGAGCTCATGCTCTATGGAGCTTTGTATCTTGTATATTGTACATTATATTATATTTATTATTATTGAGACATTATTTAGATGAAATTTAATTATTACTTATTATACATTAACAATAATGGGTTTATGGTTATACCAGTCATGGCTGGATATTTGTAATTACTTTCCATATTTGGTTGTGATGTGTTTCATATGTTGATAGTGATCAATGATTGTTAGATGTCACATGCTTATTTATTGTTAACATATTTAGAGTGTTATATTTTGATCACTAATTATATTCTCATGGTGAATTCTAATGATAAAATAAATTGATTAGAAATTTCTCATTTTTCTAAGTCAAACCCAATGGGGTTTCTACATGTGGTATCAAAGTTATGGCTCAAACTCTAGGACCTAATGAATCCACTAGAATTTTTGTATCCTTATATTTATCCAAAATAAGAATTGTGAAATGTGTGTGGTACATTGAGTATGTACCTTAGGATCACTCATACTCTCTCAAATTTTTTAAAGTGTTGGTTTATTAAGTGTTTCGATGGTGATGGTTATATATGATGTTTGGATAGGTGAGTGCATAGTATAGTTCATGATTCATGAACAAGAGATTCCTACCATATTTTTTATCACTCGGATTGAACATCTTGATAGTGATTACATATTTAATTGGTAATCAAGTCACCTCATCCACTTCTATTTTGTATTTTGAGTATACAAAAATCATGTGATGATTTTCACTTAGAATATGTGCATTTTAAATAGAGTTTTGTGTCTTATGTACATCAAACCTAAGGGTGGGAATCCTAAATACTACTTAAGTATTAGCACTACCTAGTGTGGTGGGAATTATCCTAGTAGTGAAGTGTAGTTATCTTTGTTTAGGATTCCTTTGATTTATAAGTTTGCTTATGGATTGATGCTCATATGTTTATATGGATTAGCAAGAGGTGTCATCTCACATAGTTATAATAAACATGAGTCATTATTATCTCACCCTCCTTGACATCATTATAATCTACTAAATGGATTCATATTCCCATAGTGTTGATTAAGTGTTTCCTTAATTGGAAACTTGTTTCTAAATTGTTATTTTGACAATACATTCCCCGAGTTCATGAGATAGTGTCTTCTACTTCTTGATATAGAAGTGGTAGGAATAGAATGGATTTATGGATCTATGTGGTTAATATTTTTCTTTTGTGTTGTGTAAATAGGTTGTGATATTGCACTTATAAGTTTGGTAAGCATGTAGTGAATTTGGAAACTTAGGTTATGGTGTTTTCTTCATACCATGTGAGGGTATTTAATATTTTTTTGTTGAGATATTAGTTCACTACTTTCCACTTATGACTTATTTTTAGAGTCACACTTTCTAGTTCTATTTTATTTACACTTTTGAACTTTTACCACATGGAGTAACAAACCTTGAATTTATATTGGTTATGGATTAAGATTTATAAGTTGATTATAATCACTATGTTATGATTTACCCTTGATTAGATTTGTATTATTACCCTCTTGCTTAAAACATATTATTGTTATGAATCATTTATGTACCTTTCACCTAGAGCGAGTATGGGATAAGAGGTTATGAACATCTTATTAGTCTAAGGGGTTGAGATAGATTATAACTTGATGTGTAACTATCTAAGCAAATGGGAAGGCATTGTCTCATTTGTTCTTTTTATAAGGTTACAAGGATGATGTGATCATTGGCCTTTATATGTTATGTTAATTTTAACATTATTTTTTCTTAACTACAAGTATAATAGAGATGGGTTAAGAGATGAAATTTGAAACTAGTTATGTTTGGATAATGGTAACTTAATACATTTATGGAATGATTGTATGATTTTTATTGTGATGTATGTTAATACATATTAAATTATTTATCATATATCATTTCTTTCTAGGATCTGTGAGTATGGATTTGTGATTCATTAAACCTTGTGCACATTTCAGAGATCATTAGGTCATGGAGACCTAACAAATGAGTGATGAGTTAGGAATGTGAGTACTAAGAGATGGGAGTGGATATTAATTAATCTCACATTAACTTGGTAGTTATTGAGTTTGGATCCAACCAAGGGAACTTATCAAATCTAGGATTTAGAAAGTAGGGCTTATCAAATTCATTCATATGGTTATACACACATATACTAAGGAACATTTATTCATTAATTTAGTATACATTAGAAATGTATTATTTTTAGTTCCTATTCATCATCATACTTATTAGGATCTACATAGAGTAGTGATGTTATTTACCTATACACATCATTTTTTTTAGGATCACATAAGCTTGATGTATACACATCATTCTTAACAAACTTGTATATCTTTACCCTAATATAGTCACCCTAGAAAATATGGATTGGAATGTGTGGTAGTGGTAAGACTAAGGTGATAATTTGTGGATTATGTATTGATTTTCTTCTAACTACCACTATCTATGATGACATGGTGAGGTTGACCCTTCACCTAGAGCTTGGTGTGGAAGAGATGTTCACTCCTTAGATATGTCAATCATAGTGGTGTTGGTGTAAATAAGAATCATTTGGATTAGTTTCATTCATTGGTATGGGTCCTAATGTATATTGTGTGATAAAGGATTGTTATGCATGACATTTTGAATCATCGTGAGCGATGGTGATGGCACCACTTATCACTGGACTTATTCTTGCCTTTGATTGAAGTAGAAGACATAAGAGCCTTTGATTTTTGTGTAGTATTCTAATGATAATCACCTTTGTGAGAATTATTATACTTATATGTATAAGATTTCAATGTGGAACTATGTGAGGGATGGCTCGTGTGCACTATGTTAGATGAAGAGGTTGAACACTACTTCATCTTTGCCTTAACTTCGATCTTAGTTGCATATAAATATACTTATCCCAATGTGTTATAATTTACTAAACTCATATTTTCATGAAAATAAGGTGAGATTCCCCTAATGTACATCAGCACCTTATGTTTTTTTCTCAATTTCTCTCATAGATGTGTAGAGTAGTCATGGAATATATTAGTGTAGTCCTGTAGTGATTGATCCTTATGTTGATGTAGTTATTGGAACTTGATGTATTCATACTCAAAGTGTTAGAGAGTGTAATATTCATTATTTATCACATCAAAAAAAGTCTTCCATGATTCGATTAGAATTCACTCTTTCACATGCTATTCACTAAAGGTCTCCCACCAATGAACAACTATAATGTACATCTTCAATACTGTGAAGGTGATCTTGTTAGCATTGGTGAAATAGTTGACTAAGATGTACACCTCAAGTTTTCAAATCTAGACATCTAATGCTTTGGCATCCATCTTGCCTTTGAACAGAGGGATGTCAAGATTGAATTATACTTTAAAGGGGAGGTTATTATTGAAACCATTAGTGATCATATTTTGGAGGTGTAATATAAATTGTTGGGTTTAATTGTATCATCAAATCATAGAAGTGACCAAAAAATTTAGTGTGTTATGCCTTTAGCACATTAACAATGATCTTTTGAACCTCTAGGGATACCTCAAGTTGATTATGGGGTTTAGTCATCTTACTTTCTCTATGGTGTTCTTCCTGATATTCTAAAACAAAACTAATTAATAGAAATTATTTATTGAGTTATTCTCACATGTTTACAGGAATAAAAAGGAAAGAGTTGTTATGTTTTGATACCATTGATCCACACTGTAGGGCTTAGGACAAAGTGTGCAAGGGACAACTAAGTTTGGTTGTATAGAGTGAATGTGTAGAGTTAATTCAAAAATGACAAAACTAAATAAATAGATGGAGCATATGTATTTACTTGTATGAAATACAACTTATATTCAATATAAAAGAATAGGGAAATTGTACAATGTCTTATAGTTCATGAATTACAAAGTAGATATGTTGAACATGTTATTTGTATTATGATTATGTATTGCATTGACCCTTGGCTAGATACATATGTTACATAATTATATAAAAATAATACAAGATCAGTTACAATTGTTGTCAATTACAAATAATATGGTTGAGTCATTTCATCTTCCTTGTTGGATGATGATTGAGCTTTCATTTTTATGGTGACTAATAGTTTAATTGATAAGGTCCCCAGTTAGAAAGTTCCACCTAATAAGCCACATAATTAGAGTAGGATGACATGTGGATGTGATAGAGTGAATACAAGTATGGACATGTGAGTCTACGTGTGAGTACCAGTGAGGTGCATAGGGTTGTGAGATGAGTAATGCATAGTGAAGTATGTCAGCTACAATCAGGTGTGATCTTAGTGTGAAAGTCTATGAATATGTGTAGGACTTATACACAAGTGTTTAATCAATCTTCATGATAATGAGTGCAATTTATGTGAAAATAAACAAGTGAGGATCTTATTCCACTATGTATAAACTATGCATGGATCAACTAATTTAATCCAAAATTATAATAACACATCCCTGACTGAGGTAATTCATCACACCTTAGCATTTATTCAACATTATCTTCTCAAATCAAATTAGTCATTTTAAAGTGTTATTATAGGGAAATTAAATTAATATTCTATTAGTAAAATAACATTACAAAAATCCACTATTATTTTAATTATTTATTAGTCCTACTTAATCAGTCTAATATTCTCGTAGTGAAAATTTGCATGGATTTGGGATTATCTATTTTATAAATGTACAAATTGAATTATTTCCTCACCAAAGGTGACATCATCATACCAAGTGTGCAAGTAATAACTCTTACAAGCTCTTACACCCCTTTTACACACTCTTCCTCTTACACCCATCTTACACACTCAAACAGGAGTCATGATTTGAATATCTTAAATTTATATGACATACTCCATCCATTTTATTATACACTCCATCTCTCTCATTTATGATAATGGAGGACTAATTTTGGAACCTTGATATTTACCTCTAGATGGGTGGTCCAAAATCATTTTCTAACTCTATAAATAAAAGGTTTTTCACACTCTTTCACAATTACCAATCAATGCAATGAAGCTCTACAAAATCTTAGGGCCATCACTTAATAATTCTTTAACATTACCAATCAAAATACTAAGTAGGCAAGGGGAAATGTTAGCCACATATGGAGTTGACATTGATAAATAAATATAGTCATACAAGTTGAGAACATACATTTAATAGCAAGTGGTGTCTTTCAAGGAAGGTATGAACTTTGTGTTTTGTCTTTTAATTGATTCCTCATTTGATTGTCTTGCTCAAACCTAGTGTATAGGCTTAGAATGCTATGGTCTTTTAGTTATTTTGATTTGTATTCACTAAAAATGGTTTAACCTTATTTATATTCTTACTCTATAATGATATACATGTACCACATAAACAAATAAAGGACACCTAATTCCAATGATATAATTACATCAGTGGGAGGATGAAAATCCATTATCAATTCATATTCATCCCTTCATAAAATGGCATTTTGCTTCCTACGAAAGAGTGTTAATTTTAAAATAACAGAAGTTAGGAAAGTGATATTAGTGAATAACATAGGTAAAAATAGGGGGATATATAAAGTGCATGAAACCCATAGACCACACATTACTACATAATAACCTAGGGATGGTAACATTTTTTTACACTATAGGATGGATGGTCTCCATAGAGAGACTGATAGAATATGATTTGAAAATAGTGTAATATTTTTCTTGAACCCTAAGGAATGATAGAGAAGATGTAAAGGGACTAGAGATAGTATTTATAGAATGATTTATATTATAAGAAACTATTCAATTTAGTTCAAGGTAAGAATGGATAGAAAGGCACATCACTACAAATGTTAGGGAAAGGTTTGCTAAGCCAAGACATAATTTATAATTTGACTATAAGTAGCAACATGGTGGGAAAATAAGAATCTCAAGATGAATCTCAACTCAAATACCACCACATGGGAGCAATTTGTGGTTTTGTTTAGATCATGATGGTAGCCCCAACTATATTTTGACTAGAAGCTAATAGATTTCTAGAATCTAAAATAGATAGATATTTTAGTGAATGAGTACTATGAATATTTCACTAAGCTCCTTAAATATGTTCCTCAGTATCAATCAAATGAAATTTTTTGCACTCAAAATTTCATTATGGGATTATAACCCCAAATAGGATGTGAGGTAGATGTGCATGGGCCATCTATGACGAATCAAGTATTTGAGAAAGTAGTAAAAAAGGGACTAAAGCTGAAGTCTCTAGTTCAAGTCAGAGAGAAGTTAAAGAATAAGTTTGGAGGTTCCAAACCTACTCTTAAAAATAATAAATAGAAAAGGAACATAAATTTCAAAACCTAGTTCAAGAATCATAATGCTAAATTCAGTAACTTCTTAGGTAGCACGAAAATGGATGGTGGGTTCGAGACTCGTTTCAAGAAAACTAGCATTCTAAAAGAAAAGGACCACTTGGTAGATGTTTCATCTATGGGGGTGATCACTATGCCATGTAATGTACTCAAAGAAAGTTAGAAGGTAAATCAATATTATTATATAGCAAGAAACTTTTCAATAGAGAATCCATGTAGCTATTGATAATTGCCAAGTTGATTTTTAAGTCTCACCTATAGAGGTTATAGGTAATATTTTTTGTCATCCCATTTCCATTTTTATTAACACTAGAGCTAAAAAATGTTTTATTTTTCCTCAAATGCTAAATAAGTTGTCTAAGAAAGCTGGTATGATGGAAAATGCATGGCCAGTATAATATGGGAATAAATCCAAGGTTAAAATTGATAGGTATTTAATTGAAATTGAGATTGAATTACCTAAATTTTCATTGATAGTATATCTTTATGCAACACCACTAGGATCATATGATGTGATCCTAGGGGTCAATTGGATTTTTAAGAATAAACCTAAGGTATATTTCTATCTCAAGAAGGTAGAATGTTAGGATGATTTTGGGAATCAAACTCAGAATCAAGGTGAGAAAATGAAGTTAAAACTAATGAAAATTTATAGAATTTAGCTTAAGAAGGCTCATAGGAAAGTATGTCAAGCATTTCTTATTAAAATAAATGAGATGGAGAAACTTAAAGAATCATCTATTAAGGATTATCCTTTTCTTGGTAACTTTTAGGATATGTTCCTAGATAAATTTCCAATCTTACCACCCAAGTGGGAGTTTGATTTCTTGATAGACATAATACCTGGTTTAGAACTATAGTCCAAGTCACCATAAAGGATAATGACTACATAATTGGTTGAGTTAAAAGCTCAACTATAGAAGTTGTTGTCTTAGGGGTTGATTTGACCAAGTGTGTCACCATAGGGTGCACCAATGGTATTTTTTAAATAAAAAGAAGGTACTCTTTACCTATGTATTAATTTTAGGATGTTTAAAAAGGTGACAATAAATAACATGTATTTATTGCCTTGCATTGATAATCTATTTGATCAAATGCATGGGGAAACATTTTTTTTGTATGATATATCTCTAAGCAGGGTATCGCCAGTTGAGAATCCATGAAGAATATATTCCCAAAATAGTGTTCAAAATTTGGTATAGACATTATGAATTTATAGTTCTTCCTTTCAAATTAACAAATGCTCTAACAACATTCATGACTATCATGAACAGTGTGTTTAGGAATTATCTAGAGCATTTTGAGTTAGTTTTTCTAGATGATATCCTTATTTATTCAAAGAATGAGGAAGAACATCTACAACATCTAGATTTGGTTTTAAAACATTCATGGAAGCACAAATTATATAGTAATTTGTCCAAGTGTGCATTATTCTAGAGGAAAGTGCATTATTTGGGGTACATTATCTCCACAAATGGAATTTTAATTGATATAGAAAATATAAGATCCATAATGGGGTGGTCAACACCTTAAAATGTGCATGAAGTGAGAATTTTTATGGGATTACTAGGATATTATAGGAAATTTATTCCAAATTTCTCAAAAATAGCTAACCTAATTACCTATCTTTAGTGGAAGAATCAGAGTTTTGTCTAATTAGACAAGTGCAAAAAAGCCTTTCAAGAGCTAAAAATGAGGTTTACTTTAAGACCTATGCTAATATTTATTGATTTTAATGATCAATTGTCAGTGATTATAGATGCATTTGGGGATAATTTTGGAGGATTTATTATGCAAGATGGGTCAATTATAGCATATTAGTCTAGGAAGCTAAAACCATATGAGGTAAATTATGCCCCACATAATCTGGAACTTATTACAATAGTGAATTCCTTACAAGTTTGGAGGCATTATCTATTAAGAAAGCCATTTGAACTCAACACTAAAAAATTGGGGCTCAAATACATCTTCACCCAACTGCACTTGAATGACCATCAAATAAAATGACTAGAGTTCATATCCAAATATGATTTTGAGATTAGCTACATTAAGGGTAAGGAAAATAAAGTTAAAGGTGCCCTAAGTCATTAAAAGTACATAGCAACTTTGGATGCTATCTAGAGTAATTTCCATGATTAGGTTATTAAATTATCCCTTGGAGATGAATTCTATGAGTAGATTAAAAAAGCTTTTTATATGATACTTTGAACCCTAAGTTTAAAGGATTCAATTTGGATAATGATGGTCATTTGATTTACAATGGTAGAATATATGTGTATACACATAATATTTTCAAACTTTATCATTCACTGACATTTTCTATCTTGTAGGAACCCATCGAGTCTCAATCTCTCTAAGTGTATGCCCTAAAGGGTGCATAAGAAAAGGGGTGGGCAAACCATTGGTACTTCACAAGATTGTTGTCCCTTTTTTCCACTTGTTATCTACACACTTGTCTCTTAAAAACTATTTCCCTAAGCTTGTCCTCCTATTTTTCACCCTTTTTTAGGCATTTACCATCTTCATTAGCCCTTTCCCTAAACTAAACCCCTTTTGGTAGTTTACATGACTATGTCAACCACATCAACCTTGTATTGTTATTTACAAAAGCTTACTAAGAAATAGGTCATCCATGGCCAACATAATTCATAACCTAGTTATTTTTTTGTCAATTTTAATACTAAGTTGACCGGATCGACCTTGTTGGACTAAATTTTCATAAGGGTTTAGGGTTAGAGCCACCTATATAAACACATTCATTTCCATAATTTATTACAAAGAGAAGAAGAAGTAAGATATATTGTGTATCTACTTATTTGCCATTCTATTTGAGGAGCAAGATTAGGGTTTCATACTTTCTTTGGAGATACAAATATTGTCTTGTGGATAAGTCTTTTGGATGAATTGATAGGTTATTTAGCCTAGAGTTGATTTATCCTTGTCATCCTTACATACGAAAACAACCTCTTGTGAAGAACCTTGGCCAAGGGAGATATTGAGGCTCAATGGGTTCATCTTGAAAGGTAAGTATTCCTTACTTTGTTCTTCTTTTGTCAAAGTAGATAGATATGCATTTGCACTTCTCTTCCATGCATTAAGATTTTGTATACATTGATGTGAGTATGTGTCTTCTATGCATGTTTACTTTTAGTGTTTATTAACCCCCCCCACTTTATGCCATAAGCTTTGGTGAGCACTAGAATAGATTTTTATTTACTTATTATTAGTTTAGTGAATATGAAAACATAGGACTTAGTTAGGGTTACTGCATAGTTTTGCTTGACTAGAGGCTTTGGAACCCTCCCTAGTGATATTATTTATGGTAAGAGATCCCTTGATTAATTATATTTGATCCATATTGGTCATGACCCTGATTATCTATTGTATCCCCAATCGTAAGTGCAAGTAGGATTTATCTTCTCTAAGCTAAGATTGATTTGTAGATCTATTGCATTTTCTATTGCATACATTCTAGTGAACCTAACATGAATTTAATGTGTTTAATGCTTTTATTTATATCATTCTATTATTTTTATATATTTATGATACTATGTCAATCAAGATGATATCATTCTAACTTTTTATGCATAGGTTTAACACATAGTCATCTCAAAATAACTCTATTCTTTTTATGCAAGTCTTCATCACATACAGTCATTGGATCAGATAGGTCAACATAGTATTCTTCTTTAGTCCCAAATAATAAATTATGTTGAATAAGTCAACTTAGTCTTTCAATTAGCATCCAAATAACAAATTCAAATAGGTCAAATTAGTCTTTTGGTCAGCATTCAAAATAATAAACTAAGTTGTACAGGTCAACTTAGTCATCTTATCTTGCTTCATCAAATAGGGTTTTATAGAACTAGGTCAAACTAGTCAATTTAGTTTGTATAACTTGAAAGTATTATTCAATACACTTTAGCAAAAAATTTACAATCCTCATCATCCATTAACCTACCAAGGTTCCCCTCTTTCTCTCTTTATCAATTTAATACTTCATTATAGTTATCTTTTGTACAAGTTTATAGTCTTTAAAACTATAATCTTATAGGAAACTAAGTCGACCTAGTCGACTTAGTTTTGTAGCATGTATTTTGCATAGAATATTAAGTTAACTTGGTTGACTTAGTTATTAAAGACTCTTGCTTTTAACAGAATAGTAGCAACCTAATTGAATCTATTTTATACTATTTGCATATATTGTCATCTAAACTGACTCTATACCATTCTTAACTTGGGAATTAAAAACTATTTGATATTAATTAATTCACACTTTTATTTTTAGCTATTTTCATTCTTAGAATAACTCACAAAGTCAAATTAGGTGGTTTTTCAAATTATCATTTAGTTACACTATTTTTCTCTTTTTTCACACACTACCAAATCACACAATATTTAAAATGCATTTAACACTTGTCTTCCCAAGGCCTACCTACTTGTAATTCATCACCAAAAAGGAAGCTGACTTGGTTTTCTAGCCAAGTATAAACATAGTTAATTTTATACATTGGTAAAGCACTTGATACCCTTATCACTATGAGATTATGAAGTGATGGGGTGAGCCCCAATACCAATTTAGTACCATTTCCAACACATATCCATTTCATCCTAAACATCTGAAAACCATCCATAGATTATTTTTTAGTTCCTTATTTTAAGCCAACTTCTCTATAACACTCAAAATAATGCTTTGTAATAATCTAACAACACTCAAGATGACCACATAGTTAGCTTTTGCTTTTCATTTGATTGCTTACTCTTTGACCATTGTGTGTTGTATTGAAAAAACTTTCATTAACCAATGTTGGTGTAAGGTTTTATGTTGTGTGCCCCAATTGGATCATTCTCATTGATCCAATTGTTTGTGTATTTTCTTCCATTTCTTTCTTCAATTACATTACAAAAAATTTCTTGATTTTAGCACACTATTTTCTCTATTTGACATTGTCTCTTATAGACTATGTTTCTACTTGTCTTTAGTAATAAGTTGACCTGATCAACCTTGTACCTTCTTTTTCTAGTTAGGTTACAGTTCTAATTTAACATGGTCGACCCTATATCATTATCAGACTATGTTTTTCCCTATCTATAGTACTAAGTCAACCTAGTCGATATTGTACTCTTTTATACTAATTAAGTTATAGTTGTAAGTTAACTTGGTTGACCTTGTATCCTTCTTAGCTCAGTTTCATACCCTTTTTTTAGTATTCAATCAACCTAGTTGACCATGTACTCTTAACTATCTCTTGGATTGTAGAACATAATCGACCTGGTCAACTCTATATCCTTTGTACCTCTTTGCTTTTACTTTGGAATTTTATTCATTAATCTTTCTCCTTCATCATGAAATTCCTATTTAAATATAAAAATTGAGTTGAATTCAATAGATATGATGAGTTTTAACAATCTCGATAGGTTCTCCCATAAGCAACTTATGGCTCTTACACTAGATAAAAGTAATGTGCATATAGCCACTTGTAATACAAACTATGGGACCCCTCCTCATTTATATTTTTTTTGAAATACTATCTTTTCATTTGAATATAAACTTGAATTAGAGTATACCCCAAAAATGCTCTTCTTCATCTATGATTTATCTCAACATCGCATAAAAGATCCTTTTACTATTTACCATCTCATGATAAGTGGTTAAGTCAAAGATACCCATTAGCCTTCTCCCACATTCTCACATGGATTTGGGGACACTATATTTTTTGCTTCTCAACCTCTTCCTTCTATTTTTACCCCTTCTCATAACATTATAGAGTAAAAATCCAATATGAGTTAGATCATACATTAGATAAGTAAAAACTTAAAATAAGAATAAAGAACATAATTCATAAATCTAACTCCCTTATGGATTTTACAAATGAAATCTAAGAGATATTTAAATAAGGAATACAACATCAAATCTTCCTGAGAGCATCCCTCCTCCAAGTGTGGCTCAAAAATGTGATTGTCTCATGATTTGGTGCTTGAATTCTTTATCAATGATGATTGGATTGCTCCTCTATCATCTCTCAATGCACCAATAATTTAGGATCATGAAATTGATCAAATGTGTGGTAATAGTTAAATTTATTCTATTTCAAATTTAACATCATAATATTAAAAAAAATATATCTTGTGAAGACAATTTTGCATAATAAGTTTACATAAAAAGAGCTTGAAAGGATGAGTGAGGACCCTTGTATTTATAAATTTTTGGAAATGATCAAAATCAACCATAATCATCCATCTTAAGATCAATATGTGTGGCCATGGATCAATTTAATATTGGAAGCTCAATCCATAAATATCCTCATTAATATTTGGAAGAAAGGGGCATTAATAAGGCATGGGAGGGCTTAAACCAAATATTTATTCCATTTATGGCTTATGGATGCCACCTTATTAATGATGTCACCAGATGATGCAGATATTAAAAATAAATTTCCATTTAATATATCTTCAATAAATTTAATGTATTTTCCACTTGAGCTCTTGATTTGGATTAATTTTATTAAGTGAAGTTAATTAAATTTTATACAATTCTTTAATAATTATTTTCTCACTTAATAAAACTGGTCAAAATGTTAATTTATTGAGTCATAATTTGAATGGATTATAACTAGAAGAAGGTGTTAGTTGTGTATAGACCAATACCCCATTTAAAGCATTATGGATGCAAAATAACACATGCACATGGCGTATGCTTTTGAATTAGAGTAATTCAATAGTTTAGAGCATCAAATTACTTCTTCATCATTTTGACTCAAAATGATTTGGTAAAATTTAATAATAACATAAAATGCATTACCTCATTTAGGGATACATTAGCCTAAATTAGAATTTGTATATGACAAGTTCAAAGCACATTTTAGTGATTTTGGCCCAAATTATGCATTGTCATAGAATTTTGAGTAAGATTGACAATTTCAACATGATAGTGATAGGAATTAGATGTCTACATTTTTCCCCTTTTTGAGAAGGTTTAGCGAGACATTCAATGGAAGTAATGTATTTTCAAAGAATGAAAGAGTTGTCAAGAATTTGGAAGGTAATGACCCATGATTCCCCCTCGAGAGGACATGCAAGGGTGAAAGAGAGGGATGGAATCTCAATGAAAAGAGAGAGTGAAATTAACCCAAGGATGAGATAATATCCATATGGAGCTAATACTTATATGCTTTGATTCTCAATGATCAAGATATAATAGAATATAATGAGCTCGAATGTGGGGGGAAGCGAGAAGGATGCAATCCTAACATATAAGTGACACACTTTGACACAATCATAAGAGGGTGAAAGTTTCACACTTAGGGAATGATCAATCTTAAGACAAGTTGCATACTTTAAAATTACTAGAACAAGGGAAAATTGTGTAGAGCTTGGAAATAGAATAAAAATTGGAGCATTTATCTAGAGAAAGGAAATAATAATGTGCCCTAATAGAGTGTATATTATTGGTTGATAAATTTATTATGCCCTATTAGGGTGGATTTTGATCACTAATAATTGATTTTACTCTAGAAGGGTGGATTTGATCATTGATTGATCTAAATAGTGTGCCCTAGTAGGGAAAATCAGTAAGTATAGATCAAGGATATAACCTAATACATAAATTAAATATGATTGGATGCAAATACAAATGTGAAGGTTTAATGACTAGAGAAACCACAAAAAACTAGGCATATGAAGTTGCACAAAGTGATGAAAGAGATGATTAGAAGAATGAGGATGGTTGAGCCAACCCAAGATATATCATATATCTAAACACTACCTATATAGTCTAGGTGAACCTTAAGCCAAATTAGTTCACCCAAAAGTGGGAGATAATGGAATGAGCAATGAAGAATAGACTAAAAATGGACCATTATTTGATTAGACTCATAGTATATGCCAAGAGATGGACATCTTGAATAGAGTCTTATGTTAGGTATGGTGCACTAAGAGACAATATTTTGAGCTTCATTGAATTTTGGACTTGGAATCCAAAACACTTGGTGCTTACTTTATCAAAATAAAATTGTGCATCATAAGCATGAATAACCTCTAATGACATTGTATTTTGATTGTGACGAGTTGATTCAAATGTGAATATCTTTAACTAAGGATAATGATAAAAATCACCAATACCAGAGTTACAAATATTTACATTTAAACAAAAATAAATAAAAACAAAGATAAAAATAATATATAAATGCTACCTAATTTAAAATTAAGATATGAACAATCAGGATTCAAGTAGGAACAAGAATGTATAAAAGCAAAGCAAAAATAACTTAATAAACTACATGAAAGCAAGATATGAATAATCAAGATCCATGTGGATTAACAAAATGTTCTTAGAAAAAAAAACAAAAAAAAAACCTTAAATACAACTCTAAACAAATTAATCCTAACTAAAAATCTAGAATAAAAGTGGTTATAAAATGTTTTTGAAATCAAAAGAACAAAATAATAAAATACAAGATAAAATAGCAAAACAAAAGATAAAAAGAGAGGCACAATAAAACACCAAGAAACAAAAAAATAAAATACACAACACAAACTAAGTACAAACAAAAAATCAAGCAATAAAACACCAAAAATAAAGGAAGAGTTAATAAAGCACAACAAAACAACAATAAAAATCAAATAAACACACACAAACAATAATTAATCATAATGTTAGTGGAAACAAAAAAACAGTTGTTCATGTGCATGTAATAGAGGTGTTACTCTCTACAATAGGGTGACCCCTAATATAAGAAATAATGAGACTAGCATAACAAAAAAGAGAGAGAAAAAGTTTCCCCCCAAGTGATAGGGAAACAACATAGAACAAAATAGGGGGGAAGAAGAAAAAGAAGGGGTGGCCAACCTGATTCTAGATGAACAAGACAAGTGGATGTTGCCTACATAATTCCATGGATGCAAGATCTAACATGAACTTTAGGTCAAATGTATTTTTCTTAGGAAATGGGATAGAATAAAAGTGATGATAAGAAAACATGATTGATATTATAGAGGAAATAAGGAAATGAGCTTGTAAAATGGTGAGAGCATGCAAATGATTACTTGTAAAATGGAAAGAGCATGAGAAAAGAAAAGTGCAAGATAATGTTTTTTATTTTCTCAAATAGTTTCTAATGTTTTTTTGTGTTTTTGGATAAGCAATAGCAATTAAATATTAATAAAAGGCCTAGGGAACTACCTAACTAAGGAGATGTACATCCACAAGTAAGAGCTCAAAAAAATAATTAAACCAGTTGTAACAAGAATCATGGATATAAATAATGGCACAAAGAAAGAACCAATCAATGGGATTCAGATCCAAGAGTAGAAGTTACAATAATAAATAAAGTCATTTTTAATGGCATAAGTTCATAAAATGGCAAGAGTGTGAGTGAGATAATTGAGCTGACCTCAATGGAAATTGAGCATTGCCTACATAGTCCTAAAGGACCTCAAGTCATTGTAGTTCAAAAGGTGTGATAAATTATACATAATGGTAAATAATTATGCTTTTCTTGTTGATATGGATATGTACATCCTAATCAACATATGAGACAACCAGAATACTCAATTATAAAACTTACTAGCCTAGACCCTTTTTAAATAGATGCTCTATTAAGAACATGTTGTAGATTTGACGTTTAATAATGTTGCTATGATCTTGGTTGGTCATTGATTTTGTTTCCTTCAAAAATTGAGACAAGATATACTTTTATCTACTAAAAAATAAATTACATCTAGGGATGGTAAATAATTTTAGGCATAGGATAAATGGTATAAGTTATCAATATAAAGGTGGATGATAATGGAATGTATAATGATTGGGTAATAAATGAAGATCGGTATTTTTAGGTACACATAATTTTTTTGATTCTATATTAGACATAATTTTAGTTGTAGTGAGTCTGAATAATTTTGAATATGCTCTCGATAGGACTAACATATTTTTATTTTATTTGACCTGAGAGTAGCTACCATCTAATTATGTTATAGATTGTTAACTATTTTGATTTGATTGTGAATAATGTCTTCATCAAGTACTGAAGAACTTTTGTGCTTAATTATTAGTACCTTGATGAGTATTTTACCAATGAAGTTGTCTTAATTTTTATGTATCACCTCTAAGAAGGTTTCACTAAGGAATATTTACTTTTAAATTTGAATTCCCCTAGCACCTCCAAAAAGGTTTCACTAGGAGATTATTCTTATTTTGCATGAATGTAGTCTTGGACCCCCTAATGTTCTATTATTGATATTTCACCATGGATTCAATTCAATAAATGGTGATTCTATTGGTTCTAATTGATGCTTGTGTGAGGTGGAATGTCAATTTAATGGCTATGTTGGGTGATAATGGAATGATGAAAGGCAGCACAATCCTCATAGAAGATACTAGGAGAACTTATGTCAATGTTGAAGTAATCCTCCTCAAAAACCATAGAAGGATAACAAATGTATTCAAATTGATTTGAAAGGAAAGTGTAACCAATGTTGTAATAACTATGATTATATTCTGATTTTGAAGTCGATTCTAACCCAAAGGACTATGGATCCAATGTTGAGAATGATAGTGATTTTGATTTTGATGCTAAATCTGATATCAGTTAAAAAATAGAACCTAACTCTAATTTTGATTATTCATCTGGTGTGGATGTTTCTATAATAATGTTTTATTTAATGATTGGCTTTGGACAAGTAATGGCATAATGGGCTCTATAAAAATATATTCATCTAGTAAGGGTTCAACATAGACTAATCCATCTAGGTGAAGGCCCTCAAAGAGAGGGAATTGCTTGAGGAGTGACTCCCTAGAGATTGGCTTGTCAAATTGAGATTACTCAATGAGGGGTAAAATATCAAGAGACAACTCCATAGAGATTGGCTTGTCAAAAGGATGGGGCTCTTTAAAAATAGGATAATGGTCAAGATAATGATTTTCCCAAAGGTAGTTATAATAATTAAGAAGTGACTCAATAAATATTGGCTTGTCAAAGTGAGACTCCTCAATAATAGGTAAAGTATCAGCAAGTGATTCATTAGAGGTTGACTCATCACAAATGGGTGGTTCAATAATAACATCGTGGCCTTGGTTTACAATTGCTTTTAAAATATCAACTTTAAACACACTTTGGTCCTCAAAAGATGGTTCTTAAAGAGGTATGATTGGTTATATTGTGGCTCAAAGACTGGCATGGATTTTATAAAATGGGAAATAGTTGATATAGTGTGAACAATGGTTTTTGTTTCATTAATAATCTCTCCAAAAATTATACTATTGAAGAAGGGATCAATAAACGTTGGTTCATATAATTGATGTTCCTTAATAATAAGTTCAACAAATATAGGTTATGGACCTAAAATGGTAATGATTGGGCATTTTGAAGTTTGGTTGATAGTTCAAGCTAAAGGAAGAGAGCCTAAAATGGTAACCTTTGAGTGTTTTGGACCTTGGTCGCTCATGTAAGCCAAATAAGGATAGCCTAGAATGGTAACCTTCAAACACTGTAGAGCTTTATTGCTCACACAAATTGAAGGAGGATAACCTAAAATTGTAACCTTCAAGTGTTGTGGATCTTGGTTACTCATATAAACCAAATTATGATAACCTAAAATTGTAACCTTCGAGCTTTGTGGAATTTGGTTGCTCATGCAAGCTAGAAAAGGAAAATGGGGTTGGCATATGAAAATTAGCATAGATTGGTTTTGTATTTAAAGACTAGGCCCAAAGAGTGAGATATCCTTAAACACAATAGATTTCTCATGTCCACCAAAAAAATTGTATTCCTTGTATCTAGGGCCATAACAAACCCCACTATGAGTATACCTTTGCATCATGTTTAGAAGATTATTCTCTACATTTGCTAAGATATGTAATATGCTTTGTAAATATTAAAATATGTGTTTTTTATTTCTTCAAACAAATGACAATATAATACAAGAATATATTTAAGGAAGTAGAGTATTACCACATAATTAGAAGAAATGGTCATGAAATTACTCAACTTTGGTGGGTTGAAATCATCAAATTGGAAGAGGGTATGATAACTTTGGAACTTAAAGTGAAAGATATCATAATAAAATTAGGTCAAAGATACATCAATATCATAAAATATAGATACAACTATGATGAGTTGTAAATAAAAAATTAGAAGAAGGTATTTTCGATTAGGAAGATAACAATGTGAACTAAGAAGCTCAAGATGTGAAAACACATAAGAAGTCCTAAGTATAAAGCTAAAATTAAATGGGCAACACAATGTCGCCACATGGTAATAGGTTATGAAATGGTCCTAGAACTTAGATCATGAGTGAACACAAGATAACCTAAGTTCACAATGATAAAAGAGGATGATGAGTCTATATAATGGCCTTCAATCCAAATAGGAAATCATACCCAAGTTAACTTAAACTAAGTGTAAATGGAAAACCAATTAACACCTTGGCCTAGAACTTAGAAAGGCAATATTTTGAATTTGAATTAGAAATGAAGAACTTGAATATTTTTTAAAAATGGTCTAGACTCAAGTGGATAGCATAACAATGTTGTTTAGGGAAGACAAACAAAATGTTTCAAATGATGATTTGAATAAGGGAAAAAGAGGTTTTGATTTGGTTAGCATAATGCCTCCGTGTTCAAATAAAATTGTGGATAACAAAGGTGTTTATTTGTGATACATTTTGATTTTAAAAAAAGTTTTAAACTCAATAAGACCAATCAAGTAAATGATAAAATGATAAAATACAACTAAGTATAATGTCCAAAGTCTTAAAATTTATAAGGTTGCATTGTACCATTAAATTTCATCTATATACGTGCTCTTGATAGAATTTTAAGTGGTAATCCATAAATAAAATCACATCAATAAGTAGGGTTTTTACAACCCCTTCTCTCAATATATTGTATTGTGACATGGAACTTTAGGCTACCTACCTGCATCAACAATATGTCCATAGCAAGTGGGGTTTTTCTAAAACTAAATTTTTATATGTTTATAGATGGTCCCAAGTATGGCTAACACTAGATATGCCTCACATCAATTAGATCTATGTCAATTATTTTTTCATGAAAAGGTCTTGTCCTTTTCACAATTATACATCCATTTCTTGTTCAATTTAGTGTGATGTATAAATTACCCTTATGATCTAAGTTGGAGTACCACTAGCAGATTTTGCTTAATCACTCAAGAAAATGTCCTAATGGGTCACCCTCAATTTGTATACCCCACCATGGAGTGGGTTTGAAATGATGATAAGAGATGAATTCCTAGGTCAACACTTCCCTAAATAACTTGTGAAGAGGCTATAAACTCTCATTCATAAGCCAAGTTATATAAAAATAGAAGACAAAGTGACAATACTTTAAGGTCACATCTAAATCACCCAAACCATATGGATTTGAGGAGAGACTTAACAAATTTATTTTCATGCCTTTGGATAAGGTACAAATGCAAATAAATAGAATTTTTGGTCACCTAAGTTCCCTAAAGGGATAGGGGAGAGCATACATGCATCAATCATTTTGCAAAAAACAAATAATTTATAAGATCTAGCATAAAATAAAACACTCTTAAGATTTTATAATCTAAGTGAGTGTTTATTTTAATGCACCAAAGTGAAGTGTTTATGAAATTTATCCCCTTGGCCTTAGTTAAAAAACTTTGTAAAATAAACTTTCACAAACAACTAAGCATAAACAATCTAAATTCTTTTTAAGCACCAAATGAAAGTATTCAAGACTTAACCATTTTCAAATTTGTGCCTTTTTCCAACTTGTGACCTATAATTTTTAAAGGGTTTATGCCTACATTAAATCCCAAATATAAATGAGAAAACAATATTTTAAAACTTGTTCTTGAGTCTCTATTTTCTTGTTATAGAGTCCAACGTTAGTCCACATAAGGACTAATGTTAGTTACAAGAAATTAGTGTTGGTCAGTTTAAGTAAGATCAATGTTAGTCAATTGGAATTGATGTTGATCGAATGGAATCAATGCTAGTTGCCTGTAAAAACCACAAGAAAAACATAATGATTTTCACAAATGGGACTATTAGTAAAGCAAGCATGAAAATAAAATAACTTCCACGATTATACAAAATAAAGGTTAAATAGAGAGCATGCAAGTTTTAAAACAGAGAATAAAAAGTAACTTTTAAGAAAAATTCATAAATCAAGTTTTCTACCATATTTGGTCCTTCACACCATAATTGATGTTAGTTTACAGAGGGCCGACGTCAATCACACAGGAACCAACATCGATCTCTATGTAAACTATGTGTCATTAGAAAGAATAAAAATACATGAAAATGAAGAAAAAACTTGATTTTTAAAGACTATTAAGCATTCATTTAAATATCTAAGAGTTACAAATTAGTCTCCTTGCTTGTATGGGATGTGTGGTCCCACCAGGCATGCCAATATGTAGATTAGGAATCCAAAGTGAGTTAGATCATGCATGTCAAGTAAAAACTCAAAATCAGCATAAAGAACATAACTCACAAAGACAACTCCCTTATGAGGTTTTGAAAATGAAATCTAAGATTTATTGAAATAATGAATACAACATCAAACCTTTCCAAGATCATCCCTCCTCCAAGTTTGGCTCAAAAACATGATTGTCCCTTGATTTAGTGCTCCAAGTCTTTATCAATGATGAGTGGCTTGCTCCTCGATCATCTCTTAATGCACCAATGAATCAGGCTAATTAAATTGATCAAATGTGTGCCAATAGATGAATCTATCCTATTTAAAATTCAGCATAATACCATTACACAAAAATATCTTGTGAAGATAATTATGCATAATAAGTTTACACAAAAATAGCTTGAAAGGATGAGTGAGGACCCTTGTATTTATAGATTTTTATAAATGATCATAATCAACCATGACTATTCATATTGATATGAAAATGTGTGGCCATGGATCGATTCAATATTGGAGGCTCAATCCATAAATACTCCCATTAATATTTAGAAGAAAGGGGCATTAATGAGGCATGGGAAGGCTTAAACTAGATAGTTATTACATTTATGGCTTATTGATGCCACCCTATTGATGATGTCACTAAATGATGCAGATATTATAAATGAATTTCCATTTAGTAAATGATCAATAAATTTCATGTATTTTCCACTTAAGCTCTTAATTTGGATTAATTTGCTTAAGTGAGGTTAATTAAATTTATTGTAATTCTTTATAAATTGTTTGCTCACTTAATCAAACTAGTTAAAATGTCAATTCAGTGAGTTATAATTTGAATAGAGTATAATTAGAAGATGGTGTTAGTTGTGTATGGAACAATACCCCATTTAGAGATTATGGATGTGAAATAACACATGCATTTGTTGTGTAATTCTAAATTAGAGGAATTTAGTGGTTTAGAGCATCAAATTGTGTTTTTGTCATTATGACTCAAAATGATTTGGGAAAAGTTAATAATCACTTAAAATGCTTTGCCCTATTTAAGGATAGCCTAAATCAGAACTTATATGTAATAATATTGAACTATTAGTGCATTTTAGTGATTTTGGCCTAAATTATGTGTTGTCATATAATTTCAAGTAAGATTGATAATTTCAATACCGTAGTGATAGGAATTGGATGTCTACAACCATGACATCTTCCTCTTTGATTTTCTCCACCTCCATGCCTAGTATATCTACTAACATGATAATTTCTACGTCTATTAGGCCTCTTCCAAGACCCACTCTTCCAAATTCTTGCACTAATGCATCATTTTCTACCCATGGTAATCATGCCTCTAATACTACTTCTTCTCATCCCTTTACTAGTACATCTTTTTCCACACAATCAAATCATGTTACTAGCGCCTTACTTACCAACAATTATTTTTAAGCTACTCCTAACACCCATAGTGGTACCCAAGCCACTACTAATAATTCTAATACTTCATATAATTCTTATAATACCACTCAAACTCATCAACTTCTATTACAAACTCTTAATCAAATTAATTTTTTCCAAGATAATAAAGCAAATCAAATTATGCAAATGCAAAATCATCTTATCCATCTTCAAAACCACCCTTTGTATGCAATCATAAATTCATTATATCTATAAATCAATCTTAACTTGAAGAAGATAGATCCTACTTACACTTCTAATTGGGGATACATTAGATAATTAGTAACATGATCAATATGTGGATCTGCTAGACCCAATTAGGGGATCTCTTATCACAATTAATATCACTATAAAGGGTTCCAAAGCCTCCAATGAACCAAAATCATGAAATAACCCTAATTAGGTCCTATGTTTACATATTGACTATACTAATAACAAGTAAAGTAAATAAATCTAATCTAGTCCTCACCAAATATCATGGCACAATATGGGGGTTAGTATACAAATTAAAATAAACATGCATAAGAGAATCCTAATTAATATATGTATAGTTAAGACCCTTATGCATGGAGGAGAAGAATAATATTATTCAAAAGCCAATACTTATACTAATTCTATCTACTAAAGAGAGGAACAAAGTTAGAGATACTTACCTAAAATATGAACCCATCAAGACTCAATCTCTACCTCGGCCAAAGGAACTTTATAAGAGGTTTTTGTGGTTTGTAAGGATCACTAATAAAGGCCAAAGCATCCAAGACTTATCCACAAGACTAGATTCTCAGAGTAGAAATCCTAAGCTAATACTCCTCAAGTAGAATGGTGGAAGAGCATATTGTAAAGAAGTGAAAATGAATAATTACTCTTGATGTCTCTCCAAGAATGGTTAAATGATCTTGTATATATAGGTGAATTTAACCCTAATCCCTTCCAAAAATTTTGGCTAACTGAGTCAACCCAGTCAATCTAATATCATTATTTAAAAAAACTCATTAGGTCATGAGCTAGGTTGGCTAAGAGCCAACCTAGACCATAAATTATTTTCACCAATAAGAGTATAAGTTTGACCTAGTTGACTTAGTACTATAAACTATCAAAAAGGGTTTTAGGTTAGGAAAATGGGGTAAAAAAGATGGTAAAATACTATAGGAGTATGTAAAATAGTATTAATAGCTTAGGGGAATGTTTTATGATCTATTTGGATTGATAATAAGTGGCAATAAGGGACAACAATCTTATGAAGCACCAATTGTTTGCCCACCCCTTTCTCGGTGCACCCCTTAAGGCATACCTTAGAGAGATTGAGACTCAATGGGTTCCTTCAAGATAAAAATCATCAGTATTTGATAAAAAATTTAAAATATTATGTGTATACATATTCTCCACTTGAATCTCATCATGTGTCACTTAGGTGTAACAGGGGATGGTGCTTCAAGAAAGAACATAGTAACACATAATTCTAAGGCTAAAAAATTTGTAGTATTTAAATTATAACTGAAAGAAAATAGCTAAAAGGGAAATAATTAGAAAGTGAATGTAATGCATACCTTAATTCACCTTTATAATTGGATTGTTATCTATTATGTTTGTAATTTTGATTATGGAGGGCACAGAGACTACTTTCGACAAACCCAAGAATACAAAACTAAAGAGAAAAAATAAATAAACATAGGAAAGCAAATATAATTGGTGTTATGTGGATGGAACATACTTGGAAATTTGGCAAGATGGGGTGATAATTTCTGTGTTATACTAATGACCAATTCAAAATTTAGAGTGAATTGGGTAACCAAAAATCCAAGGCTACTAAAGACCAAAAAACTCAAACAAGTAAACCTTGAGTAAGAAAGGAAAACTTACCAAATCAAACCAAGGATACATGTCAAAAAGGATGGTAATTAAAAATCAATGTGAAATTAGTAATAAACCTTACTTAAATAAAGATGCACATGTAAAAATGGTAAAATAACATTGATGAATGAGTAGTAACAATCCTTACTCAATTGTCAATAGAAAAATGGTACATAAAAGGGGAAACAACATTGGTGAGTGAGAATTAACAAGCCAACCTAACTCAATAATGACAATAGAACATGAAAGTAGAAATGGACTTAGGTGTCTGTAAAAAGGGTAGTAAAATAATGATAAATGGTAAAAGACATCAAGGCATATCTAGATATGTAAATCCATGGTGCAAAGAAATTAATCCATAGTTGCTCAAACATATTGTTTTGAGCTAAGGATAGATAAAACTAAAACAAAGTAGTATTAGCATGTTTTAAGATGTGAATAAGAAGGAAGTAGAGAAGAGGGAAAATAGATTTAGAATCACATTTTTCCTATGAAGGGGGGAAATGAAATGGGTGGAGGGGATAATGAAGGAAAAAACAAGGTAGATGGACTCTTTATCAAAGTTAAGAAAATTAAATTAAGTTTGTCAAAACGAGTAATTTAAAACTTAAAGACTCTAAAAAACTTCTCTTAGCCACACAAGTCTTAGGTTAACAAATGAAGTATGTAGATCATGTCATGAAGGCTATATGCATGAAAATTAAAATGGACCTACCTTCCCACAAAGTGTTTCTCATTCTTTAGGACCCCTTAAAGAGTCATCGGTCTACTATAAATATTGGGTACTTACATGATAAAGAGGGCAGTACCATAGAGTTTGTTGAATTCTCTTATTCTAATCTACTGGCATATCATACCCTAATGGACTTTGACTCTATTATAAGGCCAAATGTGGAGTTTAATCTTTAATTAGAGATAAGAGATGTACTTGTAATCATGTCTTTTAGTGTGATGTTGAATTTTGAGATTTATATGTTTCCTTTTATATATCATTGTCTTTTATTTCAAATGATTTGGATTTTAACTTTATTGATGGCTTTTTCTATTCCTCCTCTATACATATTTGGAAAACCAAACATGGGTGCTAAAGATGACTTTTGTTTGAATACTTGGGACTTGGTTGTTAAGAGAGAGAAGTTAGAGAGCATGGTGTCTATAAGTCTCATAAATATAGGTAAAATAAAAGGGATATCTTGACTTTGGTCTTGTTTTATCCAATATGGAATGAAAGGAAAGGAAATATAGAGGAATGAAACATGAAACAATTTGAATTACTTCAAATTGAAAAAAATGTGACAAAGGGTGAAAAAGAAAGGATACAATGATAGTAAAGTGTGATTCCTTATCATTAGAATGAATAAAATGTAGAAAAATATGCTAACATAGATTGTTGTGCAAATGTCATATATCAAAAAGAAGCAAAAGCTAAAGTTGAGAACAAAGGGTCAAAAATTCATAACCAGTGTTAAACACATTCTATAAAAGGAATGACAAGATGGTGATTTTATGAGGAAGGCCAAGTCCTATCCATGGTTTTATAATGCAACAAATATAAAAGGGGAAACCAAAAGACCCAAAATGAAGGACTAATGTTTATGAAAATAGAGAACTAATACAAAAGTTGAGACCCATGAATGTATCCTACAAAAAAGTGTTAGATAACATATAGAAAGCATGAAAAATGGAAGTATACTACACTAACATATATATAAATGATGAGAATGTGAGAGACAAGATTCTGCATCGAAATTTTTCTTAAATTTGAATTAGTTTGGTAGCATGTCATGTAGAATAAGAGTACGCATCACAAGAAGCCCCAAAGGGTAAGTGGATGTAGGGATGGGCATCGCAAGATTCCCTAGAGTCTAAAATTATAAATGTTTGGGCATCGTAAGATGCCCCAAAGGCTATAATAATGTGTGGATGGTGATCACAAGATGCCCCACAAGATGAAAATAGAAAGAAAAGATAAGAAGGAAAGAACACCCCTTATAGTGTCTAAATGGATTCAAGTTGTCCAATAATATTTTAATAAGGAACTTCATGAAGATTTGAATAAAATAATAGAATGCTAAGAAAAGAGAAATAGAGAACTAATTCAGATAGATAGGATAGTATTAAGAGTATAGAGTTGATTAGGTTGACCTAGTACTATAAACTAGGAAAAACATACCCTGATAATAGTATAGGGTCGACTAGGTTGACTCAGTATTATAATTTGACTGGTAAAAGAGATACATAGTTAAATGGGTCAAATTAGTACCATAGGTAAAATAGTTTTTAAGAAATTATGTCAAATAGAATGATGGTATACTAAAAACAAGGAAAGATTTTACAATATTCTTTGAAAGAAAGAAAATGAAAACAAACATGCAATCAATTGGATCAATGAAAATGATCCAATTAAGGTACATAACACAAAACCTTGCACCAATGCTGGCCAGTGCAAGTTTTTTCAATACAACATACAATGAGTAAAGAGAAAGAAGTCAACTAAAAAATTAAATGCTAAGTGGTCATCCTGAATGTTGTTAGATTAAAATTATTTATTTTAAGTGTGATGGAGAAATTGGTTGAAAATAGGGCACTAGAAAGTAATATATCGATGGTTTTGGGATGTTTAAGTTGAAAGGGATATATGTTGGTAATGATACTAGCTTGGTATCAGGGCCTACCCGCTCACTTCATAATCCCATAGTGATAAGGGTATTTATTGCTTTGCTTATATATACCATTAGCCATGTGTTTATACTTAGCCAAAAAACCAAGTCATCTTCCCCCTTTGTGATGAAATCTAAGTAGGTAGTGTATGCAATCAAAAATACATGATGTGCATGAATTAATCCTAGAATAGATAAGATAGAGAACACTTATACTTTTGATTCGGTATATACTTGTTATGTGAGAGCATGACAAATATGGGGATCTATTAGACCCAATTAGGGGATCACTTATATCACTCGTCACAACATATCATACTAGGAAGGGTTCCAAAGCCTAAAATCTAACACAATAACATAAAAAACCTAAAAGAGTTCTATGATTTGATATTCACTTATGTAATAAACAAGAAAGTTAACTATTCTAATAAGAATAAAAGTAAACTAATCTAGTGCGTATCAAAGCTTGTGACACAAAGTGGGGGTTAAAATAAAATAAATAAATAACAACTAAAATAAGCATGCATAAGAGACATATACTCATGTCAATGCATATAGAATACTAATACATGGAAGATAAGAATATATACTACATTATCTATCTACTCTTACAAAGGAGAAATAAAGTTAGGAATACTTACCTTTGAATATGAACCTGTCTAATCTTAATCTCTCCCTTGGCCAAGGTGCTTCACAAAATATTGTTGTGGCTTGTAAGGATAACCAAGATAAATTATATCTAGGCTACATGACCTACCTAAGCATCCAAAATACTTTTCCACAAGATAAGATCGGAGCTCCAAAGAAAGTATTGAACCCTAAAGCTTTATTCCTCAAGTAGAATGGTTAATAAGTAGATGTTTATTCATACTTCTTAGCTTAAATCTTCTATTATTCTAAATGGAAGGAAATGACCTTGTATTTTATATATATATATATATCTTGCCTAAAAATCATTTGGACATGTCTGTTGTACTAGTTTGATCAAGTTGACCTAGTACATTTATAGGCTAATTGACTAGGTTTGTGCTAGGTCAGTCAGGATGCTAACAAGTCAAAATAGCTAGTGTCCCCAAAATACACTAGGTCAACCAGGTTGACCTAGTGTACTAAATAGGTCAAAAGGGTAACAAGGAAATAAATAAGGGAATAAAATATGACTTTGACTAGAATGGATAAGAAAGAGATGAATAAGCTAAGAGTTTAAGGTTTTAGTAGGTTAGTGTGTGGATGGTAAGTGGTAAAAGGAACAAAAAACTTACAAAGCACCGATGGTCTACCCACCTTTTTCTCAGTGCACCCTTTAAGGCATGCACTTAGAGAGATTGAGACTCAACAGGTTCCTACAAGATATGAAGTGTTAGTAATTAGTAAAAGTTTAAAAATATTATGTGTATATATATTCCCCAGCTAAAGCTCATCACGTGTCATGTATGTGCAACATGGGATGGTGATTCAGAGATAGAACATGATAACACAATGTTGATGCTAAGTAAAGTGCAGTAAGAAGAAAATAAGATAAATAAAATGATATAATTAAAAAACACATAACTTTAACTTACCTTAGTGTCATAGATAAAGAAGAAGACTTTAAGAAAGTGAAGGCATCCAATGTAAAGCATACTAAGTGAACCTGTACAAGTTAGTGCAAAAATAACCAATAATAAAAAAAATGGAAGATAGGCATATATTAGTGTAAAATAATCTATACGTCACCATGAATCAAATGCATTTTATAGTTTGAAAAATGGATGAGTAAAAACAAAGATAGAGGCAAAATAAGGAATCTGAAAGGAAAATAATTAAAAGAATTTGAGTTTTGAAAAGTGGTTTTAAATAAGAAAAAGAGAAGTCTTTTTTTATTTTGAATTGGAAAATAAGGGAAAAAGAGCTCTGGAGACAAAATGAGTTAAGATGGTAAGGGAAAAACATGTTAGGTGAGAGAGAGCTCCAAGAGTGACGATGGGTGCATTACAGGTATGCAACCAAGAATCTCAAACCAATTTTTTGAAATTTGAAATGAATTAAGTGATTTTTTTATAAAATTTGATTTTAAGCATTTATATAGGTCAAAATTGAACAAAATTAAATGCTAAGGGTAGGAAATGGGTAGACGGGAAGTGGGTTTGGAGGAAATAGGGAAAAAATCAAAAAAATGTACATTTTGAACAAAATACACTAGGTCAAGACATTGAACCTGCTAGGTTGACTTAGTCGGTTGAGTTGGGATGAAAATCCATATGGTTGACCTAGTAGGTCTAGGTCGACCTAGTGTATTTGACAAGCTAAAAAGTTAAAATGGAACGAGAAACTAGTTTGAAAGGGTTAGAAGAAAAATTCAAAACCAAAGAGGGGGAAATAAGAGGGTTGACTTAGAATTTAAAGTTAAATATGACAAAAATAAGGAAATTATAGTCAAACTAGGTTGACTAAGGAACCAAAATAAGCACAAAAAAGCATGCAGGAAGCTGAAAGAGGACTAGAATGGTTTGTAATGACCAAAGAAGGGCAAGAGGGACCAAAATAAGATAAAATGGAACAAAATGAATAAATTGTGCTTATTTTTGATTTTTTTTAAAAATAGAATGTATTATGATTATACATGACATGTAAGAACTAATACATCCTTTGTTATTTCTTGATTACAAATATTACCATAGTTATGAAGATTATTGGGCATGTCTTAGTTGCTAGATTTATTGGAGAGATTGATAGATGGAAACAGAGCTAGACTGGTAGCCATAGGTCTAGGAGGGATAGCAAACATGTGTAGGATCCCCCTGAGTGTGGATGTGGTGGTCATGGTCCTTAGTTATTAGGAATGGTTAACCAACACCTTCAAATGGGAGGTAGATGGGGATGTGATAGAGGTGGCCATCACACTAGAGGATGTTCATGTCATCCTCAGACTATCCATAGTAGAGCACCAGTGACTATAGGGATACCAAATAACATGGAAGAGATGAGAGCCTTAGTCATGTAAACTACATGCTTAGAGACAATATTACCAAAGTGGAGAGTTAGTATGGATGACATCTATATCATATATTATGGATCTCTAGAAGGTGGTGATAATCCTTGTGACATAGTGAGTGCTTTGTCACAAGTTAGATCACAAGGTACCACTATATGTGGTATCCATGAGTAGGATGATGCTAGAGGAGTGAGTTTTATATGATCTAGGCTCTATCATCTGGGTTCCACTTGTTCATGATATATTTGAGATGCAATTCATAAGACATAAACTTTGGGACTGATCATATTACTGATAGCATAGATAAATGAGAGATTTCCTATGTATCAGCCGATGGGGTTACCCCATGAGGTTAATGATAAGATACCTTAGGTGAGGGTATGGAGGGAGGACTAGGTATCATGATATGTGCCCCATATGCCAATGTTATAGATAATGAGATGTATATACATAGTATGGCAATCATATGAGTATCTCATGACTACTTGGGAGAGCTAACACATAGTTAGACCATTATTAGAGAGGAGAGAGGTGATAGGTCACTATACATGGTGGATAGAGCCACATCTAGTGGCATGGGTGCTAGGGAAGATGGGTCTACCTCATCCAACAACACCAATACTCATGCCCAAGTAGTGCACTTAGCATGTGAGAGAGTCATGAGGGAAGAGGGATCTTAGATAACTAATAGTGAGATCAATATTGAGACCATACTAGGAGTGACCATGGACTAGTTGGGCATGATGAGGGATAAAGAAGGAGGAGGTGGAGGCAAAGGTGGAGATATTAGATGTACCACCACTAGCTCTATAGAGAGATTATCTATAGCCACCAAGGACACATCAATGATGGAGGCAAGAGGAGAGAGTGAATACCATTATCATCCTTAGTGAGTTAGTAGAGGAGCTAAAGGAGATACAAATGAGAGAGAGACCACTTAGGCATAGGTTGAGATGGACATGAGCCATGACAATTAGGTTTGAGCTAAGGAGGTGACCTACAAAGGAGGTAAAAGGAGGCCACAAAGATAGGGAGAATGTGTTAGGTTGTCACATGGATGGTGAGACCATAGGGGTTGAGCCATAGCTAGGTAAGAAAATATGATTAATTTATTACTTAAGATTTGAAATAGATAGATATGACAGTGATCTAATATCTATCTAGTGTGATTTTTTAGGCATACATGAGATGAGGAGGAGATATGGGGGTTCCTAGTTAGGGGATCACTCCATGATATCCTAGACAAGACTTTGTAGCCATATGACCCCATGACACTAGAGGATCTAAGTGTACCATCTACCCTAGCTTGAGCTAATTTAGACTAGTAGGAGAGGTCATACGGTAAATATAGATGTAGAGAGAGAGGGCACAACCACCAGTAGAGATGGGTGTAGGGAAGAGGTAGGCCTACCAATCCCTAGATGATGAGAGAGCTATGCATTTAGATATAGTGATATAGATATACAATCACATACAGTGAGGCAGACCCAACTGACTCAATCACATACAATGACCCAGACTAAGTTGGTACAAACATAGTTATAGATATCACATTTGTAAGGATAGGTAGAGGGATTAAGATCATAGACTGCCTCATTATAGCATACCTTTTACAAGAGTCAAACTAAGGCCTTAGTAGGTAGTGTGGTTAGAACATGAGATAGACATGATGGAGACTAGCCCTAGAGCTAGAGCATTAGAAATGGTTGTATATGTGATATCAAACTCTTGAGACATATATATGATGTATCATTTTGACTTATTGATGTTGGATGTATATATTGTCTTTATGGTTGTTGTATTTGTTCATTATGAGGAAAGGGAATGATAAAGGGAGTATAAAAATTAAATACGTAGGTGTCTTATGAGAAGACCTTAGGAGGCAATAGGCATACTATGGATATGAGAAGACACTAAGTGACTAGTGGTGTCTATGTACAAAGGAAACCTATTCCCTATAAACACAAAGCTTTGTAGGAAAATAAGTGTATGACTAAGATCAACTCATGAAGGTAGATTAGTACAATGAAAAATAAAATGGACCTACCTCCCCATGATGTGTTCCCTGCTCCTCAAGACCCCTTATAGAGTCATCAGTCTACTACAAAGATTGGGTAATTGCGTGAGAAATTAGGTACCACTAATATATATATATATAATCCTCTTCTAATCTACTGGCCTAAAGTACCCCAAAGGAACTCGACTCTATCATGAGGCCAATTATGGAGTTTGAGATTTGACTAGAAGAAGGAGATGTGCTTTGAATCACGTCTTTTAGTGTGATTTTACTTTTAAGATATTGCATATTTTTAACTTTTGATATCATTGCCTTTTGTTTAAATGATCTAGATTTTAACTTTCTTTTGAAGGATTTTTAAGATTCCTCCTCCTTATGGATTTGGAATAACTAATCATGAGAGATATTGTGATACACATGAATGAGTTGTAGGCTAAAGCTAAAGGAAGCTAAGTAACCCAAGACAAAAGACTGACTAGGACACTTAGGCTTGACAATGAACAAGTATGTGATCTCAAGTCTAAACTGTGTATATGCTTAGTTTGTGGAAAAGGGAAGAAGGAAAAAGGAGATCTAGAGGTGGACCAATAAAAAAATGAAATAGTAATGAGAAAGACTGTTTGTCAACTAATCACATGGTAAAAGGAGATAATAACCAAAGGGAATAGGGTAGATATAACCAAGTCACCATGACAACTATCTATGAAAAATAAAGATAAGAAAGCAAAAAATCATGAAGATACAAGGGAAGAGTTTTAAGAAAAACTCTAAATGAAAAGAAAGCAATGATAAGTGAAAAATAGTAATGATAAGGAAAATACAAGTATATGCCAAATGTAAAACAAAAACATAATCTAACTATAGTACAATAAGAAGGAGAAACATGATATAAGATAACAAATAATTTGACATAGTGTCAAATGATATAATCAAAAATAGAAATAAGATTGGATCACACTTCCAATCCAAATATAAATTTAGAAAACACCATGCGTGTGCTCATAAATACTAGTGAATATGTCCATACACATTATCCAAGACATAAAATAAATCTCTATGAAGTTGAAATCATATTGTTGCTAATGTCTCATCAATATTTATTGAATACTAGGCAAATAGTTCTCTTCTAATCTCCTCAACCAAAAAATTAGGCATACTCATTAGATCATGCTGAGGAGGTAAATTGGGCAAAGGATGGTAAAGATAATGTGTAGGAATGGGATATATGAGAGACACAGGAATCATCGATGGAGAAGGATCCATAAGTGGAGGATCCATAGGTGAAAGAGGATCCATGGGTAGGGAAGGAACCATAAGTGGAAGTATAGAAGGTGGTGAAGGGACCACAGGAGATGTAGCTATGGGAGAATAATGGTGAGCCTTCATTCAAGAATGACATGTGGGAGGAATGGTAAAAATGTCCAGGAATAGCTATAAGTGTTGTGTTATGGAGCCTACTTCTAAATTATAATGTATTTTCAAATACTGTACATTTTTAATGTATTATACACTCTATAAATTATTTGGACCCCTTTTAATGGGAAATCATTTTTTGGGTTGATTCTGCCCATGATTTTGGTACCCATTGTTTTGTAATACCACTTTGTTGATGTATTATGTGTTGATGGATATTTCCTAGGTAATACATCATGAGAACTAGGGTTTTTTGAGAAAGAAGAATAGAGTGTGGAAATTTAGGTGTGAATTTAGGATGTTTTGTTGAGAATAGCTCCAAAAAATATATGTGAATTGTAATTATGAGAAGACTGATCTAAGAGTGGTTTGTACTCTCGTGTCTTGTAATAAAATTTGAGCAAGTGTTTCTTAGTAGATGTAGCCCACATTGAGTAAACTACGTTAAATCCTATCTTCTTATTATGCATGTTTATTTATGTTCTTTATGCATCTCTATTTATATCTATTATTGAGATTATATGAAATTGTTCTACATCAATTTCTATTTTTATTCCTAACAACTGGTATTAGAGCTTCAAGTTTTATTTGTTGAAGTTTTGAATCGTAAGAAGGGTTATTAGTTCAAGTGGGAGATATGGTTGACGATCACATATCAAAGGTTGAAAAGTTTAATGGATAGAACTTTGGTATATGGAAGACGCAGAAAGAAGATTACCTCTATCAGAAGGACCTCCATGCTCCACTGGGAGAAAAAGTAAAGCAACCAGTGAGTATGATAGATGAGGCTTGGGAGTTGCTTGATAGAAAAGCACTTGGGGCCATTAAGTTATGCCTTGCATATTTGGTTGCATTTAATATATCATAGGATAAAACCACATAAGGTCTTATGAATGCATTAGGGAAGTTATATGAGAAACCCTCTGCTTCTAATAAAATATTTTTAATAAAAAAGTTATTTAATATGAATATGTCTAAAAATGGTTCAGTTGTTGATCATCTGAATGAATTCAATACAATTGTGAGTATGTTGAATTTTGTAAAAAAAAATTTGATGATGAAGTTAGGGATTTTCTTATTGTGTTCCTTACCAGAGAGTTAGAATAGCCTAGTAATGGTTGTGAGCAATTTGGTCACTAATAATTCCAAGTTGAAGTTTGAGGATGTCATAGGAGTAATCCTTAGTGAGGAAATGCAATGGAAAAGCTCTGGGGAGACTTCAAATTCAAGTGATGATTTGGAAATGGAGAGTATAGGGAGATAAAAGTTTAGAGGAAAAGGAAAGCATGGAAAGTCAAATGGTCTTGGAAGGTCAAAATCAAGGGCCAGGATGGTATGTTGGCACTGTGGAAATACTAGGCATGTGAAGAAGGATTATTGGTTTGTTTAGAACAAAAAAAATTAGGAAGACACCAAGGAGGTGAATATGGCAATAGGTAATGTTTGTCAATATGCATTAATTCTCTCCATTGATAATATTTTTGTAATGTTTGTCAATATGCATTAATTCTCTCCATTGATAATATTTTTAAGTCTTGGGTTTTAGATTCAAGGGCTTCTTTTCATGCTACACCATATAGGCATTATTTTATTGATTATGTTCAAGGGGATTTCAGACATGTTTACCTTAGTGATGATGATCCTTGTAGCATAGTAGGAAAATGAAGTGTTCATATCAAAATTTAGAATGGGAACACTTGGCTACTAAAGGATGTTAGGCATGTGCCTAAGTTGAGATGGAATTTGGTATCCACAAGATAGCTAGGTAGCGAAGGTTGTATGGTGACATTCATAGCAAACTCTTGGAAGGTGACCAAGGGTGCTCTTATGGTAGTAAGAGGTAAGAAGTTTGGTACCCTATATTCATCAAGTAATGTTGATTATTGTAATTTAGTTGTTATAGATGCAGATGCAACTTTGTGGCATAATAGGCTCGATCACATGAGCCAAAAGGGTATGCAAATTTTAAAGGATCAGTTACTTGGATTGAAAGGCTATGATTTAGATTTTTGTGAAGATTGTATGTATGGAAAATAGAAAAGGGTAATATTTATCAAGGTTGGACCTACAAGGAAGGACAATAAGTTGGAGTTAGTTCATTCAAATGTATGGGGGGCAGCTTAGGTATCTTCTATTGGTAGGTTATCTTATTATGTCACTTTTATTGATGATTCAACTAGGAAACTTTGGGTGTATGGTATTAGGAGAAAATTTGATGTGTTTGAAACATTTAAAATATGGAAAGACTTGGTTGAGAATGAAATAAGTCTTAAGTTAAAATGTCTCAGGTCAGGTAATGGTGGGGAATATTGTAGCAATGCATGTTTTGATTACTGTTCAAGGAATGGAATTCACAAATAGAGGAGAGTTCTAAGAACTCCACAGTAGAAGGGAGTTTCATAAAGGATGAACAGGTTTATCATGGAGTGTGCTAAGAGCATGAGGTTACATGTAGGATTGCCTCTTCAGTTTTGGGTAAAAGTAATAAACATAGTCATATATCTGATAAATAGAGGTCCTTCATCTACTTTGGATGAAGGCATACCTAAGGAATCTTAGTCTAGTAAGAATTTTGATTATTCATTTCGTAGAATATTTTGTTTTGAAGCCTTCATTCATATTGATAAGGATAATAGGACCAAATTAGATTCTAAGCCTGAAAATTTCACCTTTATTGGTTATAGTGAGGATGACTTTGGTTTCCAAATTTAGATTCTTAAAGACAAGAAAATATTTAGGTCTATGGATGTTGTCTTTGATGAAAAATTCATGTATAAATAGTAGTTACAGGATTAGAAAGAAGATTATAGAAAAGAGTACACAATATTGGAGGAAATTATAGATGATAAAATGTCCAAGCAACTAATTTAGGCACCTACTCCACTAGAACCCCAAACTCCTATGGTGAGAAGGTCTTCTAGGGTAAGAGGGGAACTTAAATATTTTTCTCCATCTCTTAATTATTTATTACTCACTGACAATGGAGAGCTAGAGTGATTTGAAGAAGCAATGTAGGTAGATGTCAGGAAAAAGTGAGTGCAAGCTATGGATGAGGAACATCAGTCTCTCATAGAAAATCAGACTTGGGAATTGGCAACCCCACCTGAAGGTAAGAGAGTATTGTAGAACAAGTGGGTGTATAGATTTAATCAAAATGATAGAGGCAAGAAAAGGTACAATTCTTTGTAGGTGGTAAAGGGATTTACACAAAAGAAAGGAATTAATTTTGATGAGATTTTTTCCCTAGTGGTAAAGATGACTTTTATTAAGAATTTTCTTGGGATAGTGGTAGTAGAAGACTTGCACTTAGATCAGCTAGATGTGAAGACTATGTTCCTTCATAGTGATTTGAAGGACTTTTATATGGAGCAACCATAGGGATATGAGGTCATAGGGAAGAATAACATGTGCAAATTGAAGAACTTATATGGCCTGAAATAAGCTCTATAACAATGGTACATAAAATTTGATAGTTTTATGATGAAACAGGGATAATCTAGGTGTCATTTAGACCATTGCATATATATCAAGAATTTTGATGATGGTAATTACATTATCCTTTGTCTATATGTTGGTTTTAGGTAAGAACATGCAAGAAATAAAGGTACTCAAAGAACATCTTAGTAATTCCTTTACTATGAAGGATTTGGGAGCAGAAAAATAAATCCTTGGTACGAGAATAACTTGGGATAGGAAGGAATAAAATCTAAATTTATCCCAGGAAGAGTACATCAAAAAGGTCTTAGAGAGGTTTAGGATGTAGGATGTTAAACTAGTTAGGACTCCTTTGGCATGTCATTTCAAGTTATCAAAGGAGCAGTGTCCTAGGATAGAGGAGAGAATCTAGATGTCACATGTACCATACTCATTAGTTGTTGACAGCTTGATGTATGTCATGGTATGCACTAGGCTAGATATATTGCCCATGCAATGGGAGCAATAAGCAGGTACATGAGTGATCCAAGTCGAGAACACTAGAAGGTAGTGAAGTGGATCCTTTGATATTTAAGAGGGACCATGAGGATAGTTTTAAGTTATGGTGGATTGGATACCACTTTTCATGGTTATGTAGATTCAAACATGGCTAGAGATTTAGATAGTAGGAGTACAACAAGATATGTATGTACTATAGGTCACATAGCGGTGAGTTGGATTTCATGATGACAAAAACTTGTGGCTTTATCAACCAAAGAGGTTGAGTATGTTGATGCCACAGAGGCAATCAAAGAAATGATTTGGTTATAGTAGTTTCTTGAAGAGTTGGGGCATAAGCAGGAAGAAGGGAAGGTATATAATGATAGAGTGTTATACATCTAGCAAATAACTTCGCTTTCCACTCTAGGATGAAGCATATATAGTTAAGGTGCCATTTCATCAAGATAGCTTTGGAGGAAGAGAAGTTGAATTTGGAGAAGATTCATACTAGTCAGAATCCTATAGACATGATGACTAAGGTGGTCACAAGGGAGAAACTGAAGCTATGTTTAGTTTCGATTAGACTTCATAGTTGATAGTGAAGGGTTGAGATGATTTCTTAGAGGAAATTAGTCTATAAGTGGGAGATTATTATGTTGTGGAGGCTATTTATAAATTATAATGTATTTTCAAATATTGTACATTTTAAATGTATTGTACACTCTATATGTTTTTTCGACCCCTTTTAATGGGAAACCATTTTTTGGGTTGATTACAACCATAGTTTTGGTACCCATTGTTTTGTAATACCACTTTGTTGATGTATTATGTATTGATGGATATTTCATAGGTAATGCATCATGAGAACTAGGGCTTTTTGAGAAGGAAGAATAGAGTGTGGGAATTTAGGTGTGAATTTAGGAGGCTTTGTTGAGCACAGTGCCAAATAATATTTGTGCATTGTAATTTTGAGAAGACTGATCTGAGAGTGGTTTGTACTCTCATGGCTTGTAATAAAATATGAGCAAGTGTTTCTTGGTGGATGTATCCCATAGTGGGTGAAGCATGTTAAATATGGTCCTCTTATTGTGCATGTTTATTTCTATTCTTTATGCATCTCTATTTATATCTATTATTGTGATTCTGTGAAATTGTTTTCCATCAATTTTTGTATTTATTCCTAACAATAAGATTGTTTTTAATATGTTTAAGGATACAATAATGATCAGTATGATGTGTACCACATTGGTGTCATAAACAATACCTTTCTCCATACTTAGGTATATAGTCAAGAAGGATCTTTAGAGGAGGAAAGGTAATGTCTATTGATAGTAAAGAAGGATGCAATGTATCAACATATTATCATAAATTATGATAATGGGTAGAAGAGTGATTATCCATCCCGTATAAGTAATAGATATGTTTGTGCATTTTTTTAGGAGAAACACTCATGGGAGAATTCATAATAGGCATGGAAGAAGAAAGAGATGGATCATCAACCCATTTTGTGGGCATAGGATCCATCTTAGGTAAAGGAATCAAATCATCACCAATAGAAGGTGGTGGTGGAGAAGGAATGGAACTAGGATTCTTAGAAAGAACACTAGTGAAAGAAGTAAGAGTAGGATCATCAATAATGAAAGAAGTAATAATAACTAGTTTTGATGAAAGTTATACTATGGGAGGGGTAGGATCAATAAAATGCCTAAGGAGGGTAACACTAACCTCAGGGGTAAACCAAGGATGGGAATTAGGGAACTTAGCAAAACTATAAGGTCCAATCATAACATGATCTATGAGCATATTCCTATGGGGATCCTTAGAAAATGGAGGTGTTGATGCCATCTCTACTCTAAAATACAGAGGAAAAATGCAAGAATTAGGAACTATAAATGTTGGAACATGAGAAGATGCATGAAAAAAATCAAGTAATGAGGAATGATAACACACAATCTTGGTATCATAGGCTTGGACAAGACTACCTAATAAAGAATCATCTAAGTAATAGCCATCATCATAATCTAGCATATGAAGATCAATGATACAAGTTGGAATAACTTCATCATTAGAAGAAGAATGGTGAATATAATGCCAAATCTTAGATAAGACTATGAGAATGTCATCACAAGGAGGTTTATGAGAATGAGGGTACAAGGAAGCAAGAAGCTATGAGATGAGATGAGATGAGAGATAAAAATTTTTTATCTTTAAGTTAATCTCATTGAGCTCATCATCATCAAAGTCTAAAAGGTTGGGAGGAATGTTACCAATAAGCTTGGGATGCCCATTATAACCTCTATTTGAATTGACAAGAAAATTTAATCATTGTGACTCATGGAATGGAATGCTAGGTAAAGGTTCAAGAGTAAGAATCTTAAAAACACCATGACCTTAGAATTATTCAAAATTTAAAGGGTTAGTATCTCCTTGAATCCTATAAATGGCTCCATTATGAGGGAGTTTAACACATTGGCAGGTGGAAGAAGTGATAGCTCGCATACAATGATTCCATAGCCTACCAAGTAAGATGTTATAAGAAAGGAAAAAGTTAAATATCATCACCTTTACATGAATGGTAATAGGTGGGATAGTAATGGGAAGCCACACACACCCAAGAGGAGGCATTTTCCTTCTATCATATCCTTGGTAGGTGATACATGTAGACTTAAGATTGCATTCTGAATATCCAAAGGTCTTAATGAACTTAAGAGAAGCAACACAAGTGCCTGAACCCTCAATAATCAATGTTTTTTTTAACTTGGATGTCTCCTATTTGGATGCAAATAAATAAAGGAGGATCATCTAAATGAAGAAAAATCTCATCAAGAATCATAGATGAGATAATAAATTTCAAAGAAAGATAAGTTTCAAGAGTTTCATCAACATTAATGGACATCTCTTCACATTATTGCAAAATACTATCCTCAAAACTAGACAAGGTTGCCTCTCAACTTGTTCAGGGAGGATAAGGGATATTCACTTAGAAAAATAGTTACATAAGATGGTTCCAATGATGGAGAGAGGTCCTCATAAGCTTAATAAATGGAATTCGATATGGGAGATTAGTGAGCTCTGCTATGGGATCCCATTCATCATAAACTATTAAAAGATTGTTAGATATAGGTGCATAATGGTTAAGAAGTTCTTCAGAAGGTGGATCTGAAGAGCATTAAAAAAAATTATTGATAGTAATTAGAAGGTTTATAATAAGTTTGTAAATCATTTGGTGATGAATAAGTAGTTGGTTTAGATTGATCTTGAAGTTTTGAAGAAGTGGTAATTGAAGGTTGATTATCATTGGAAGATTGATTATCATTAGTATTGGAAGATGATGGAAGAGTGGTAGAAATAGAATTGGATGTGTTATCTAAGGGAGAATCACAAGTTGGACCATCATTAAAGGTTATGAGATCTTCTTGCCCTAACTCATTCAAATGAGTTGGAGAAGAGTCTTGGATAACATGGTATGTTTGAGAGGGAGGCAGGGCATAGATGGGTTGAGAATCAATGAAAGCCACCACCCTTCACATCTTAGTCATGCTAAACACATTCTATTTTAAGGTTGGCTCAATAATAATTTCTACATTATTGGTTGAGGAAGTGGGCTTATCTTAGTTTTCTTGAATAGGTTGGTGGTTAGGTAAAGGGTCTTTGTAGATAGATAAATAAGTGTTTGCTTGATTCAAGGCTTGAGTTTTATCATGAGTTTCGTAGTCCTTGAAATCAATATCATAAGCTTTTTGATGCTTGTGAGTGATGGACTCATGATCAAAATTAGGTCCAATGAGAAAATACATAGCTAAATTATGAAGCTACCTACAGGTCTCATGAGAGTGACCCCAACTAGCATGGAACCAATAAAATTTTCTAGGATCATACCAAGTTTTCATAGGACAAGTATGGTCCATTTCTCAAAGAAGAGGCCTGGGTAGACATTTAAACAATTCAGCTAAGGAAAGAGGTTTATTGAATTTAATTTTATTTGGTGAAGAGAAATGAGGATTAGTATATTTTTGAGAAGGAGCTAATTCTAAAGAAGGGGTAGGAATGATAGATTGAACATTGTGAATGGTATCATATGAATTGGTAACACCATCATTAGTAATATTTTGGTTTTTGTTCTTAAATAATAGATGAGGAACCACAAAAGGTTGGGGTGCTCAAATTGATGCATGAGGAAATCTTACCATTTGGCTTGGTCAATGGCCTGCTCCAAGGTATGTGGAGAAAGGGTACAAAATTGATATTATAATTTAGGAAATAAAGAATTTGTAAATAGATGAAAGAGATTATCATCTACCATGTTATGTTCACACTTGTTTGATAAAGTTTTCCATCATTTAACAAAGGTTTAGGTGGTTTCATTTTTGTTTTGTTTACAATTGATTAAATGTGCCAAAGTGTTTTTAGGAAGATCCCTAGTTTAGAATTCTTGAACTAAAGCATTCACTAAATCTTCCAAACTAGTAATGGAATGAGATATAAGTTGGTTGTAACAATCCAAGGCATCACCTATGAGGGTTTTGACAAGGTGCTTGGTATCATCAAAGGTGTTTAGTTTGGCCCAATATTTATAAAGATTTTTGAATGTCTTAATATGAAGGGTAAGATTGGTTGATCCATTGTACAAAATTTTAGGTGTTATACCTCCAATGTCAATATTAGTAATTTGAGTGGTGAGAGGTTAATTTTGTAGATGCTTAATGGTTTTATTGACCAAGGGAGATTCAGGAATGATATTTCCTTGAGAATATCAAAGAGGGGGAAGAGGAACACTTTGGTTATGCATGCCCCAAACCATTGGTTGCGGTTGTGTTTGAAGATTAAGAAGGTGGTTTAGCATTCTCATCATTTAATTCATATTATGATATTGAAATGTTTTCATTTGGTTGAGATTTTGTAATAATATTTGATGCATTTTATTAGTGTTATTATAAGTAGTGTCAGTGTTTGTGTTGGTATAAGTTGCTTAGGTACCACTATTAGTATTGATATGAGCTTGAGAAGAGCTATGAGAATTTGAAGCACTAGTGGCAAAATTTGATTGTGAAGTAAAAGATGGACTAGAAAATGTTTCAGATGAAGAAGCACTAGAAGCATGAGTGCTTTGGGTAGCAAACAATGAATTAATTGAAGGATCAATAATAGTAGGTCTTATAAGAGGCCCACTAGATGTAGAACCAGCCATGTTAGTTAAGGTACTAGGCATAGAGTTAGAATAAGTTAAGGAAGAAGATGGCATGGCATAAGAAGGAATAAAGATTTAAAGAAGAGGTTAAGAAGCAAAGAAATTATTATCCCCAAATCTAGTTAAGAAAGTGGAAGTAGGAGAATGAGGTTCTTCAACTTGATGGTTAATCATGAGGTTATAGATGGTAGAAGGATCCTTCCCTCTATGTTGATGGAATTCCATGATAAAGAAAAGTATTTTAGGAGTATACTCTAACTCAAGTTGATACTCTAATAAAATAGGAGGGTTTTGGCATAAAGAGGTATTATGAGGATTCCCATAGCTCATTTTTTGAGTTGTAATATGGACATTACTAACATTCTCAAGAGGAAACCTACTTTGTCTATGGGAAACCCTATTAAGATTAGTGAATTCCATCATATCTACTAATTTATTTTCAATATTATCACCAAATAGATATTCCATTATGAAAGGAGGAAAGGCAAGATGAGATAAATAAAGAATAGAAAGGTGGATGTAACTTAACTAGGTTGACTTGGTTGACCTAATGCAAAAACTAGGTCTATGAAACTGAACTAGGTCTATAAGATTGACCTAATACAAACAATAAAGATTGAAAAAAAAGGGAAAAAGCTTGTAAATAGTATTAGGTTGACCAAGTTGACCTAGTGTAGTGTACAGGGCTAAAAATTATGCTAGGCCAGCGCAACTGACTTAGTACAGTAAATAGGAAAAAGAAAATGTTGATAATCAATTTGTGAAAATAAAATGAGATAGTTTGTAGTTAATATAAGAAATTAGATGTTGAAAGTAAAAAAAATAAATTAAATTGATGCTATCCAATCTAATTGATGCACACAAAGCAAAAATATTACACCAATGTTGGCTAATGTAAGTTCTTGCACACACGATTGAGTAAAGAGAAAGCAAACAACTTGGAAAGTAAAGCTAGCTAATTGGTCAACCTAGAATGTTGATTAGATTATTAAGAATGATTTTAAGTGATAGGGAGTTAGTTTTAAGAAAGGTACTAGATAGTAATCTATGGATGGTTTTAGGTATGTTTAGGATGAAAGGGACTATAGTGGCAATGATACATGATTGGTATTGGGGCCTACACCCTCATTTCAAACACCACAATAATAAGGGTGTCAAGTACTTAGCTAAAATATACCATTAACCATGCTTTATACTTGACTAGAGCATCAAGTCAACATCCCCTTTGGTGATGAAATCCAAGTAGGTTGGCCTAGATAGTCAAGTGTTTAAATGATTTTTGATGTTATGCAATTTGGTCATGTGTGCAAAAAAATATAAATAGTACAACTAAATAGTTAATTAAAAACCTCCTAATTAGACTATGTGAACTATTCTAAGAATGCAAACAACTTGAAAAGAAATATGTGATTATCATATAAGGTGAATTCCAAATTTGAAACAAGTTATAGTGAAAACACTATATGCACAACACACAAAACTAGGTCGAGAGTGTCAAGCTAGCACTGTTGAAGATAGGGTCTAGAAAACCTACTAGGTCAACCAGGTTGACCTAGTTTTTTTAGACAATAAATAGGACACAAAACTAGGTCAACTAGGTTGATCTAGTTGGTTATGTAGAGGTAGTTTTGAAGGCTTAAACTTTAAAAAAGTACAAAATAGAAAGAGACAGAAGAATGTAAACTTGCTTTGATGGTTCAAAGATGAAGAAAATTACTTGATCAAGAACCTTGGAGAAAACTAATCCAAAATATGCAAATTGGGTCAAGCTAATCGACCAAATAATATAAGAACTTGATAAAAATGCACTAGGTCAACCTGGTCAACCTAGTTGGTTGGACTAGAAGTCTAGAAATACACTAGGTCAATCTAGTCAACATAGTATGCTGATTTGGAAATCTAGAAAATTAAAACTTGTACTAGGTCAAGCTGATTAATTAGGCTATACAAGAACTACTACAAAGTGGTTAAAAATACACTAGGTCAACTTGGTTGACCTAATAAGTTAAACTAAGTGTTTATAAAGTGTTAAAAATTTGTACTAGATCGAGCTACTCGATCTAGTTGCATGTTCTTTTGCACAAAGAAAAAGAATTGGATCGATAGAATTGAACCATTATGTCAAAATATATGATAGAAATGATGACAAAATAATAAAATAAAATAAATAAAAGTGAACAAATCCAATAAGGGTTTGATTCACATCAGGTTCACCAAAATGTATGCAATAGAAATTTCATGATGTGCATGAATTAATCTTAGATCAAATAAGATAGAGCACACCTACACTTCTGATTGGGTATACACTTGTTAAGCAGGATCATGACCAATATGGGGGTCCTTTAGACCTGATTAGGGGATCACTTGTATCACTCATCACAATATATAATCTAGGAAGGGTTCCAAAGCCTACAGTCTAACATAATTGCATAACAACCCTAAAAGAGTTCTATGATTTTATGTTCACTTATATAATAAACAAGAAAGTAAACTATTCAAATAGCAAGGAAAGTAAACTAATCTAGTGTGCACCAAATCTGGTGGCACAAAGTGGTGGTTAAAATAAAACAAATAAATAACAACTAAACTAAGCATTCATTGGAGACATATACTCATGCCAATGTATATGAAATCCTAATACATGAAAGATAAGAATACATACTACATTATCTATCTACTCTTACAAAGGAGAAATAGAGTTACGAATACATACCTTTGAAGATGAACCTATCGAGTCTCAATCTCTCCATTGGCCAAGGTACTTTGCAAAAGATTATTATGGCTTGTAAGGATAACTAGGATAAATCAAATCTAGGCTACATGACCTATCTAACCATCTAAAATATTTTTCCACGAGATAAGATCAGAGCTCCAAAAAAATTATTGAACCTTAAATATTTATTCCTCAAGTAGAATGGTCAATAAGCAGATGTTCATTTTTAATTATTTGATTAATTATTCTATTCTTATAAATGGTGATAAATGACCTTGTATATATAGTAGTATCTTTCTTAAAAATCATTTGAACATTTTTGTTGTACTAGGCCAACCAGGTCGACCTAGTATGTTTGTGGGCTAACTAACTAGGTTTGTGCTAGGTCAATTAGGATGCTAACAAGTCAAAATAGCTAAAGTATCCCCAGAATACACTTGGTCAGCCAGGTTGACATAGTGTACTGAATAAGTCAAAAGGGTAACAAGGCAAGAAATGAGGGAATAAATCATAACAATGACTAGAATGGATAGGAAAGAGAAGAATAAGCTCAGAGTTTAAGGTTTTAGGAGGCTAGTGTGTGGATGGCAAGTGGTAAAAATAATGACAATATTATGAAGCACTGATGGTCTACCCAGCCCTTTCTTGGTACACCCTTTAAGGCATGCACTCAAAGAGATTGATACTTAATAGGTTCTTGCAAGATACAAAGTATCAGTAATCAGTAAAAGTTTGAAAATATAATGTGTATACAGGTAGGCCCTAGGTAGACAAATGTTTAAATGCATTTTAAAATTATATGATTTGGTAGTGTTTGCAAGAAATATAAAAAATAGTGAAACTAAATGGTATATTTAAAAACCACCTAATTAGACTATGTGAACTACTCTAAGCATGCAAACAACTGAAATTAAAAGTGTGAAGTAATTACTAGCATATAATTGTTAATTTCTAATTTGAAACATAGTATAGAGTTAGTTTAGATGATAGTGTATGCAAAAATTATATAAAAAAGTCAATATTATCACTAATAAATTTCATAAGCAAGGATCCTTAAGAACTAAATTGATCAGGCCAATCTAGTCTTTCAAATAGAAGATAGAATATAGAATTAGGTCAACTAAGTTGACCTAGTTTGTTGTATGATGGTAGTTTTAAAGACTGCACACTTTGAAAATTAGAACTATAAGAAAGAACTGAAATGAAAGAGAGAGATAGAGAGAAAGTAACCATGGTGGGTTAGAAGATGCTAAGGAATGTGAAATTCTTGTTGAAGTGCCTTGAATGTTACTTACAAATTCTACCAACTATGTTAACTAGGTCGACCTAGTTCTATAATTCCATGTTCACTAAAGCCTATTAAGATGACTATACCAACCCTATCAACCTAATATGTTTTCTAGAAGTGAATAAAAGTATTATGTTGACTTGTTTGACCTAGTAACTTGCATCTAATGAAGACCTGCATAAAAAGAATAGAGTCATTTTTTATGCAACTGTGTGTTAAACCTACACACAAAAGTTAGAAATTATATCGACCATATTGACCTAGTATCATAAATATGGGAAAATAATAAATAAAATGATAAAAAAATGAAAAACATGAAATAAAAATTGTAAGGGTTAGATTCACTTCGAGTTCACCATAATGTATGTAATCAAAAATGCATCATATCTATAAATCAATCCTAACTCAGAGAAAAATTGCAAATATAAACAATAATAAATAAAATGATAAAAAAATAAAAAAACATGAAGGACAACCTACAAGGGTTAGATTCATTTCAACTTCACCAGAATGTATCTAATCATAAATTCATCATATCTATAAATAAATCCTAGCTCGAAAAAGATAGATCCTGCTTACACTTTTGATTAGGGATACATTATATAATCAGGAACATGACTAATATATGGATCTACTAGAACCAATTAAGGGATATCTTATCATAAATAATATCACTAGGGAGGGTTCCAAAGGCTCCTTCATTCAAGAAAAACCATGAAATAAACCTAATTAGGTCTTATGTTTTCATATTCACTACACTAATAAAAAATAAAATAAATAAATCTAATCTAGTGCTCACCAAAGATCATGGCACAATATGGGGGTTAGTAAACAAATGAAAATAAACATGTATAAGAGAATCCTAATTAAGTTATGTATAGGTAAGACCCTTATTCATGGAGAAGAAGAGTAATAATATTCAAAATCCAATACTTATACTACTTCTATCTATTAAAGAGAGGAGCAAAGTTAGAGATACCTAAAAGATGAACTCATCGAGACTCAATCTCTTCCTTAGCCAAAGGGGATTCACAAGAGGTTTTTTTGGTTTGTAAGGATCACTAAGAAAGGCCAAAGCATCCAAGACTTCTCCACAAGACTAGATTATCCAAGTAGAAACCATAAGCTAAGACTCCTCAAGTATAATGGTAGAAGAGCATATTGTAAAGAAGCACAAATGAATAATAACTCTCGATGTCTCTCTAAGAATGGAAAAATTATCATATTTATATATATATATATATATATGTAGATTTAACCATAATCCCTTCTAAAATTTTTGGTCGATAGGGTCAACCTAGTCAACCTAGTATCATTATTAACAAAAACTCATTAGGATCCATGTTAGGTTGTCCAAGAGTTGACCTAGACCCTAAATGATTTTCACCAATAAGAGTATAAGGTTGACCCAATTGAATTAGTACTATAAACTATCAAAATGGGTTTTAGGTTAGGAAAAGGGGTAAAGAAGGTGGTAAAAGATTGAAGGAATATACAAGAGAGAAGAACAAGCTTAGGCAATGGTTTTTAAGAGATAAGTGTGTAGATAACAAGTTGTAAAAGGGACAACAATCCCATCAATCACCAATGGTCTACCAACCCCTTTCTCGATGCACCCATTAATGTGTACACTCAGAGAGATTGAGACTCGATGGGTTCCTTTAAGATAGAAAACATCAATATTTGATAAAAGTTTGAAAATATTGTGTATACACCCTCAATAGGTTTTATGGGGAATGCATAACCAAAATGCTCCCCTGCCTACTCTTTGGGATTCTCATGGTAATCTTATCCCTCAACCTCCCTTTATTAAAAAAATAATCAAGAAACTTCAAAATGAGCCTCTTACACCTCAAATTGCTAACATAGATATAGGAGGTATCACCCCTACCATTAATTATAATGGGTCAACTGATCCTACTCTCCACTTAAAAATATTTGGAAATCTATATAAATAATAGGTCAAGTTAACTACTTTTGCCTTTACCAATTATTATCAAAAACTCTCATGATTGATGATTTAGATTGGTAAAACAAACTCAAATCTCATTCTATCACTAGTTTGGAAGATTCAGTCAATACTCTAGTTTAAGAGTTCCAAACTAGTGATCTCCTTAAAAATACCTTGGCCCATTTTATCAATTGTAAGCAACTTAAGACCGAAACCACATAATATTTTATCAAATGATAAAAGACCTTGTCTAACCAATGTGAACATAATATGGCAAATACCAACCTATTTCATCTATTTACCAATGTTCTTTTTCCCAAGTTATAATATCAGGTCCAGACTCTCTCACCACAAACTTTGGAAGAGGCCATTGACCAAACAAAGTGTCATGATTTATTCATGTGTAAATTTGATACATCCCAACCTTATATAGGTACTCACATGTTAATAAATAATAAGAATTGTCATGATATAAATGATGGTGTCACTGATTCTTATGATACCATTCATACTATTCAAGCTATTATTCCCAACTAAGCTATGGAACAAGCTTTTCCTCCCAACCACATCACTAACCCTCATTTATCTTTCACAAATCAATCAATTTTCATAAATTTTTATCCTTATTAGAATTACAAAAACATCTACCAAGGCCTCTTTCACAAGAACTTGATCTCACTCATCCCATGAAATCTTGGTATGATCCAAATAATTTTTTTTGGTTTCATGCTATTTGGGGTCATTCTCATGAGACTTGTAGGCAACTTCATAATATGGCTATGGATTTCCTTCTTGGTCCCAATTTTGACCATGATTTTATCATTCGTAAACATCAACAAGCCTATGATATTACCTTCAAATCCCATAAAACACAAACTAAATCTCAAGCTTTAAATTAGGTTAATGTTTATTTGGCCATCTATAAAGATCCTCTTCTAAATCACCAAGATAACCTAGACAAACCTACCCCTTCTACCAATAATGTTGACAATCTTCTTGACCCAATTCCTAAAGAGAATGTGGTTAATATGACTAATATGTGAAGGGTGGTTGCCTTCATTGATCCTTATCGCATCCATACTCCTCAATTATCTCACACTTTTTACATTATCTGAGACTCTTCTCCAACTCACTTAATCGAGTTGGTGTAGGAAAACCTTATATCTTTTGATGAACCAATTCCAACATCTCCCTTAGATAATACTTCTCATCCCATTTCTACCTTTCCTCTAACCCTTTACCTACCACCAATGATAATCAAACTTGTATCAACACTTCTTCTCAAACCAATCTTGTATTTACTACCCCATCTTCTCAAGATAATCAATAAACTTATCCTCCAATTAAACCTTTTGCATCTTATCAACATAAATTCACATAAAATTTGGCTCCTCCCTCTGAAGACCTCCTTCAAAACTATGCACCTCTTTCCAATAGTCCCCTTATGGTTTATGATGAATGGGATCCTATCACGGAACTTATTCATCTCCCATATCTAATCCCATTTCTTGAACTTATGCAAACCTATTTGCACCATCATGATCATCTTATGCAACCATTGTTTGAAATGAACATCCCTTGTCCTCCCCTATTAGGATGTGAATCCACCTTATCCAAATCAAAAGATAGCATTTTATAATAGTGCAAAGAGATGTCCATACACATTTATGAAACAATGGACACTTCACTTTCCCTCAAATTTCCCATTGGTTCTATGATCCCCAATGAGATTCTACTTTGTGAAGATGATCCTAATCTTTTTATTAGTGTTTAAATTGGTGGTATCCAAGTCAATCATGCCTTGATTAATGAGGGTTCTAGTACTTATGTTGCCTCTCTCAATTTTATCAAAATCCTTGGATATTATGAATTTAATCTTAAGTCCACATGTAACATGTGTCAAGGTTACGATAGAAGGTAAATGTCTCCCTTAGGATGTGTTTGGCTCCCTATCACCATCCCAAATGTCACCATTCACATGAAGGTAATGATCTTCAAATTTCCTCTATCCTATAATATTTTTATTGGTAGGCCATGGACTCATCGCATGAGAGGAATTGCCTCTTCTGCTTGTTAATATGTCAATTTTTATCATAATAGAGAAAACTATAGGATTTAAGGTGACACTAACCCTTAGAATTTTGAACAATTTCAAGACTGTGGTGTATTCAAGATTTACACCCTTGAACCCTTTCCAAGCACTCCATTTTGTGAATCTCAATGTTTTAACTTTACAATCCAATCCACCTGATGTTATAATAGTCACCCTATATTTATCAAGAATATACCCTCTAACCTCCTAGATTCTAATGATGATGAGCCTGACAAGATAAATCTCAATATTAAAACCTCAAATCTCTCACCTCATCTCATTTCTTAGCTTCCCCCTTTATAACCTCATTCCCATCAAATACCTACTGATGATATACTTGTTATCTTAACTAAGTCTTGGGATTCCATTCATAATACCAAATTGGATGACATGGTCCTCATAACCTATGCCATTGATCTTCCTATAGTTGATTATGATGATGGTATGCCTTAGATGATCCATTCTTAGGAGGTTTTTTTCAAGCCTAAGATGTTGATATTATTCATTATCATTCCTATTTGCTTGAGTCTTTCCATATTTCTTCTAGCATTACATCCTATATCACTCCTAATTTTAGAATTTTTACTCTTAATCATAGGGTATATATGGTGTGCACATCTCTAATTTGTGAATATCCTCATAGGAATATGTTTATGGATCATGTTATGGCTGGTCCCTATTACTTTACTTGATACCAATACCCCTCTAGCCAACTTATCCATGAGATTCTTGTAATTATCCTTTAACCTTCTATGCATCCCACTATTCCCTCAATATATGCTAGTGTGGATCATATTCCCACTCCCTCTCTAGCTACGTCTTTTATGGTTTTAGATCGTATTTCTCCTTCATCAATCCTTGCCTAGTCTCTCCACCAACCCAACCTTCCCTTGGTGATGGTTTTCTCCCATTATCATAGCTTTCCCCTTTGTCTACCAAATGGGTTGATCATCCATATTGTGTTATTCATAAATTTTTAAGTCATTGGATTAGAGATTGTTCATTACACCAGCCTTCCTTATCTTCCATTTCCACTCATCTTGTTAGTAAACCTGCAAAGTCTACTAATAAGTGTATATGTTGCTTTCACATCACAAATAATCATTCATCCATGCATTGTCATAAGTTATAGTAATATATCAACACTTTGTGTCCTACCACTCATCAGCCTATAAACAAGGCTATACCTCCCCTAAAAGTATTACCTAAATATCTCCCTAAATATGATGATGTATATTGTCTCTAGTACCGATGTGACACACATCACATTGATCATTACCACATCCTTCATAGCATCTCAAGGATCACCTAATGACTATTCTTGCACCTATTACCCTTACTCCCATAGGCCACCCTTACAAGAAGGCTCCCCCCTTCTTCCCCTGTGTCTCCACCCCTTGTGTCCCTTCTCCCCCTACCATTTCTCCACCCATGATTCCCTCACCCATGGATCTTCCCTCACCTATGGATCCTTCACCACCTGTGATCCTTTCATATCTAATAGAGTCCACTCCCATTCTTTATCCTGAGCATCCCTTGCATGATATCTCTTAGTAGCATGATTCTTCAAGCATTCTTATGTTTTTATCTAGGATATTTGATGTGAATTATTCTCTCAAATTTCTTTGAAGATCTATGAAACTTTGGTTGTAGTCCAAGTTTATCTTCATAGAGACTTATCAGATGTTATGGATAATGTGTGTGGATAAATATATCAGTATTTATGAACACAAGCATGGTTTTATTTCATTTATTTCTTCATTTGGATTGGGCATGTGCTCCAACTTTACATTTATCTATCTTATATCATTTGACATTGTGTCAAATTCTTATCTATCTTACATGATGACTTTTATTTTACATTACATGTTACTTATGATGTCATTATTTTTCTTATGGATACTTTTTCATGATTACATATTTATTCTTCATGAGCTCTTTTTCTATGGTTATCTTATTCTCTTTCATGATTATTTATTCTCTTATCTCTATAAACATGAATAATTGGTATTGTGACTTGGTTATACACACCTTTCTCCCTTTAGTCATTCCTCATTTACCATATGATCAGTTAGCAAAAAATTCATCTCATTATAAATGTTCCACCTTGTATCTCTCCTTATCCCCCTTTATTACCTTTTTTAAACTAAACATACACATGGTTGAGACTTGAGAGAACATGTTAGTTCATATTTAAACCTAAGTGTTCTAGTCAGTCATATCTTTAGATAATTAGCTTCCTTTAGTCTAACCCTACAGCTCATTCATGTGTATCATTTTATCTCTCATGATTGGTCCTTCTAAGTCTGTATGGAGGAGGAATCTTAAAATCCATAAACATTCAAAATTCAAATCATATAACAAAAGGCAATGATCTAAAAGGTAACATTCTAAATTTTCAAAAGTCAAATCACACTAAAATATGTGATTCTAAGCACATATATTTTTTATAATTGAATATAAAACTCCATAGTTGGCCTCATGATAGATCCAAGTTCCATTGGGGTGCAGTAGGCCAATAGATTATAAAATGGGAATAAAAAAATATTTTAGTGCTACCTACTTTCCCACACAAGTACCCAATATTCACAGTAGACTGATGGCTCTATAAGGGGTCTTGAGGAATGGGGAATATGTTGTGGGAAGGTAGGTCTATTTTATTTTTATTTTTCAAAATAACCAACATTATTTGATCTTAGTTCCACTCTTATTTGCCTACACAACTTTATGCCTATAGTGAATAGGTATCCTTTGTATATTGATGGTCACTAGTCACTTAGTGTCTTTCCATGTCCTTACTGTGCCTCATGTCTCCTAAGGTATTCTCATAATATGCCTAAGTTATGATTCTTAAATTAACTCTTTAATTCCCTAAAACCCTAATATTCCCCCTTGATAAATATTGTTTTGTTCACTGATCACTCCCCTTAGGGATTTCATTTGTGAGCTGCAGTGTAAGACCTTGGAAAAGACTAGGCCTTCCTCACAAATTACCAAATTTTAAAATTACCATTACAAACATCCCCATTTACCATATTTTCACCTCATTTATGTTCCCTTTTTGAGTCTTTTGTAAGACCATGGATAGGACCTAGCCTTCCTCACAAACTTTTATAATACCCAAGTCACAACGAAATTACATGTGTCAAATATGAGATAAAATGTGATTGATTATGAGTTCCACATCATGGAAATGCTTCCCATATTTATTTAGTATGTTTTATGCTTACTTCATTAATATTTCATTTTTATCTTCTTATTTTTTGATTTCATGTAAGAATCTAACCATTTTTCTTAAGTTTTTCATACTTCCCAACTTGAATTAGTGTTATTAATTTAAGACCATTTTGCCAATATTGTTTATCTTCTATACTTCCCAATGTAATTTAGTATAATTTATTAACTTAATTGAATTGTTCTTATACCATTGGTCTTCTATGTGCTTTCCATTTTATTACATTATTTTCATATTTCCCAACGTGATTTAGTGTGATTTTACTTGTCTTAATTTGGTGCCAATCTTTTTCATGGATTAAAAACATTTAACCCTTTTCCTTACCACTTTTTTGTTTATTATACTTAGTCATATTTTGTTATTACACATTTCCCATCGTGATATAGTGTCTACTACATTTGGTTTTTATTAATTATACTTTTCCAAGTCTTTTTTGCCTGTTTCTTTTTAACCATGCATGTGTACTCCATAATGATAGAAAATAAAACACTGCACATATATTTCCTATAGAATATACAAGAAAATCAAAATGCATGTGCTATAAATAAATATATCCATGCATTAAAAACCACAACCAAAATATAACTCATGATATCAACATCCAATTGTCAACACAATCTATGTCTATATATCTTGTGTTTTTATAAAAAATATACAAATACATCACTCTATCTCTATGGTTGGGCTCTATCATACCTATTTCATGGCCTAATCATGCTACCCATAAATGCCTTGAACTTTCCCCTCTGTATAGTACATTGTAATGAGGTTATCCATGATCTCAACCCTATTACCTATCCATGTAGGTTGGCCACCTGGGCTTATATAAATCCTAGTTATATCATGGTAGTCATGTGTATAGCTCTCTCCTAATATAAGGCCTATCAATCTTGTGCCTTTCTTATTCCCACCCATGTTGGTGGATACAATCCATCTTCATGTGTTTGTGGCTACCTCATAGCCTCCCCCACCAATCTAAACTAGCTCATCTAAGTTGAGGTCGATGGTACCAAAGGATCAACTAGTGTGGTGAGGTCATATGCTGCCAACACTCTATCCAAAATGTCATGGACCACTACCATGACTACAAACCCCCATTTGGTCTCTTTTGTCATAGGGTCTAAAAAACCAAAACCTAGATGGATATTATATCACATGTTAATTTTAAAACCTATCTATCTATAATCATCTACAAATAGTAATCTATTACAAAGACTAAAAATTACAACATTTATTTCTTATCTCAGTGTCACCAACCACCATCTCCCCATATGCTCATCCACTGAGCATGGTCTCTCCATTGGCCTGTCCTTTGAGCACCTCATCCATGGGTCACCTCCCAATCAAATAAAAACTCAGAGTCACCACCCATACACACCTTAGGCCTCTCCTTAATGGTTCCTCTATCGACCAACTTTGACCTAGGCCAACTATCAAGTCATCCTACATGATAACTCTCATTTAGGCTCAATCCCACCAATGGCATCTCTATCATTGGTGTGCCTGAGGTGGCCATCACTCCTCCTACTATGGTACCTTATTTGGTACCTATTTTACCCCTACATCTATATCCATGACTTATCCTCCTCTAACTATTGACTATCATGCTTGACCAGTCTATAGTCTCATACATCATAGTCTAATCTCTAATCTATGGACTATTTCTCCTCTTCCTCCTATCCCCCTTAGCTCTCTCACATGCCTTGTCCAAAATGTAGGCACTACTATAGGAACTACTAGGTGTGGGAGTATAAACTACCCTATCAAGTGTACCATTAATTGTAGATCTACCTACCAGGTATAATGGCCTATGATCTACTCTTGATCCATCCCTAGCACCATGATCACCCAACTCATCCAAATAGTAGTAATATGTGCATAGGGCTATCACATGATCTTTCCTCATCTTATTATCTATAGTGTTGACATGTGGGCCATAGCCTAAACTACCTGATCTTGTCTCTGTATAGTAACTTGAGGTAACCTATCATCAACTACATGTGGTAACCTAGCTATTTGATACATCAAGAACCTCTCATATATCCATGTGCTCAACACCACTAGTCTTATTGTCTTTTATCAGGTTTCAAAATTATTTACCTTTCAAAAATTTACCATCATATTTCTTATTTTGCTCATATCTTTGTCTCTACTAACTTTTTTATAAATTTTAAAATGTTCTAAAATATTGATGTCATAGAGAATCATTTCCACTATTATATACCTATATTACAAAAATTACAAATTTTTGCTCTTTTTTTCTAATCTCTATAGGTTCACCTAATGTTCCTCACATTGAACACCTTCACATTTTTCACATCTCCTTTTTATCTACAGCACTAAGGTAAATAAAGGTATGTGTTTTTCAATTTTGTCCTTTCCTTTATCTTATTTTCTATTTACTACACTTTATTTAGCTTCAACATTATGTGTCATTATGTTCTTTTCCCAAAGCACCATCCCATGTTGTACCTACATGAAATGTGATGAGATTTGAGTGTATCATATATATACACATAATATTTTCAAACTTTATCAATTACTGACACTCTCTATCTTAAAAGAACCCATCTAGTCTCAATCTCTTTGAGTACATGCCCTAAAAGGTGTACTAGAAAAGGGGTGTGTAGACCATTAGTGTTTTATAGGATTGTTGCCACTTTTTTCCACTTGTTATCTACACACTTGTCTCCCAAAAGCCATTCCATTAAGCTTTGCCTCATATTTTTCACCTTCCTCTAGTCATTTACCATATTAATTAGCCCTTTCTCTAACCTAAACCCTTTTTTGGTAGTTTACATGACTATGTTATCCATATCAACCTTGTATTGTTATTTACAAAATCTTAATAAGAACTAGGTTGGCCATGGTTGACATAGTTCATAACCTAGTTAGTTTTTTTTCAATTTCAACATTAGGTTGATCATGTCAACCTTATTGACATAAAGTTTTAGAAGGTTTTAGGGTTAGGTCCACCTATATAAACACCTCCATTTCCATAATTTATTAAGAATATAAGAAGTATGATATATTGCACATCTACTTATCCACCATTCTACTTGAGGAGCAAGCTTAGGGTTTCATACTTTATTTTGAGATATAGATATTGTCTTATGGAGAAGTCTTTTGGATGCTTTGATAGATTATGAATATTAGAGATAATTTATCCTTTTCATCCTTACATACCACAACAACCTCTTATGAATCACCTTGGTCAAGGGAGAGATTGAGGCTTGGTGGGTTCATCTTCAAAATTAAGTATTCTTAACTTTGTTCCTCCTTTGTAAGAGTAGATAAATATGCATTTTCACTTCTCTTTCATGTATTAGGATTTCATATACATTGACATGAGTATATGTCTTCTATGCATGTTTAATTTTTGTGTTTATTAACCCACCCCCACTTTTTACCACAATATTTCATGAGCACTAGATTAGACTTTGCTTTGCTTGTTATTAGTTTAGTGAATATAAAAACATAAGAGCTAATTAGGGTTACTGTATAGTTTTGTTTGACTAAAGGATTTGGAACCCTTTCTAATGATAGTATTTGTGATAAAAGATCCTTTGATTAGTTCTATCAAATACATTTTGATCATGACCTCAATTATCTAGTGTATTCCTAATTAGAAGTGTAAGTAGGATCTATCTTCTTTGAGCTAGAATTAATTTGTGGATCTATTAAATTTCCCATTTCATATAATATGTACATGAAAAGAGAATTTGAGGAGTAAAATGCTAAAAAATTGCACAATGCCCTTTATTTGGGTCATCATGGACTGACTAAGCTCATGGTTAAACTAAGGCCTTACTAGTTCTAGAAGGGAATTAAAAAGATGCAATGGATTTTGTGTCTCATTGTTTAGAGTGTCAGCATGTGTAGGTTGAACATATTCATCTGGTAGGATTGGTATATCCTCTTGATATAATAGAATATAAGTGGTAGGTAATCATTATGGAATTTATCCAAGGTTTTCTATTATCATGAAATAGGCATGACATGATTTTAATAGTAGTTGACAAACTAACCAAGGTAGTTCACTTCATACTAGGTAATTTAACAGATGATGCACTTATGCTTGTAAAAATATTTATGAAAGAGGTGTACCAATTATATGGGTTTTTAAAGAAGATCATTTCTAATCGAGATTCAAAAATGACATCTAGGTTTTGGTTGACTCTAAATTCAACTTTAGGCACATAGTTGAATTTTAGTACTACATATCATCAAGAAATAGATGGATAAATAGAGAGGGTAAAACAAGTTCTAGAAGATCTTAAAATGTATTACACAGATCATCAATACAAGTGGGATAAGTATCTTCCACTGGTAGAGTTTTCTTATAATAACTCTTACTAATAATCTTTAAATATGGATCCATTTGAAGCTTTCGATGGAAGGAGGTGTCGAACACCAATTAGTTGGGACAAGCTAGAAGATAGGATAGTCTTTGGTCCTAAAATTCTTGTGGAGATGGAAGAGAAATTAAAATAAATCATGAAAAGGTTAGCTGAGGCCAATGATAGACAAAAAAATTGTGCTAATTTAAAAAAGATAACAAAACAATTTTATGTTAGTGATAAAGTATTTATTCAGGTTAAGCCTCAGAAATGCTCTATTAAGTTTAGTAAATTAGCAAAGCTTTCACCAAGATATGTGGGACTTTAAGATATTGGAAGTGATCAATCTTATAGAATATAGGCTTGCTTTACCACCAAATCTAGCTCTTTTACATAATATTTTCCATGTGTCCTATCTTAAAAAGTATGTAGTTGATCCTTCTTATATATTGGATTGGAATGTTTTACAATTTTTGGATATTAGGGTAGTCACAATAGAACCAATTAGAATAATTATCACTCAAAAACTTAGTTCATGTAATATGGAAGTGTCACAATTCAAGGTCTAGTGAGACCAATATTATGATGATAGTGCCACTTAGGAGGAAAATGATGAGTTTTAAAGGTTATTTTCATATTTATTTATTTAAAACATTTATTGATGTCATTTTATTTTCTACTATATATTGTTTAATTTTAAAACTATGGTTTGAAATAAATATCATTGGGATGATGACCAATTTTAGGGGGAAGGATGTTACATCTTGATTTACTCACTAAACTTTATTTTCTCATTAAACTGATATTAATGGGGTTAATTATGGTTAATTTACTATTGTAGTAAACTATTTTTATTTATGTTGATGTATAGATAGACATATAATGATTATTGTGTGACTCATTATTTATTGGTTAGCATACATGAGTTTCATATGTATATTAATCTTATTTATTCAGTACATTGCACTTTAGTAGCATTTTATTGATTATTATTATTACGAGCTATCATTTACATTTGTTGAGGCTGATGTAGGAGCTAGTCCATTCTCCAGATAAATATGGATGGAGAATATCATCAGAGAGGGTGCAACAAATGACTATGTTTGTGGTAGAGAGATTCGACAATGAACCCTACACACACCACATAGTTTATGGGTGGAAGGATTATATGTTTGTTTTAATCTCAATTGCATTTAATTATTTTGTGCTTAATAATGTTGACTGATTTTGATTCATGATTAGCTATTAATATTATCATGATAGTAGTTGTCATTTTTTGTTATGATTGTGATGTTTATACCATTACATAATATTAAAGTTGTAATTATCTTTTTCATGAATTTATTATTTGGATTATTGGCTGCATGACTCCTTATTGGTGGGTACATGTAAGCAATCAATAGAAAAGGTTAACGTCAAAAAGATTATAAATGGCCTGGATATAAATTAAAATTTGTAGTTTATTAAAAAAATTGATTATTTAAACATTAGTAAAACCTAAATACTAGGTGAATGTGAATTTTGGGTTATCCATAATGACATGGTTTGCAACACCCAAAAAGGAGTTAAATTAGACATAAACACTATATAGTTTAATGTTATTATTTTATATATTTCAAATTATTAATTTAATTATTATGTCTTTTGACATTTTATTATTAACCCTAATTTAGGGGAACTATCATTTTATATGGTTGAGTTGACATTTGATTGGTGACTATTATTTTTGCAGTTGAAACTAAGAATTGTTGGTTGTGTGGAGAAATTCTGGTGTTTATGGCAAGTCATTATTGAGATTAAATGATGGAGATGTGTTTACCCTAAAAATAGGGATTTCTAATGGCATGTAGATGACTATGGATATGATAAAATATGAAGGGGATTTCAAAAAAATCAATCCAAGGTCGATAGGAAGGAATAGAGGAAAAAAAGGAAACATTTGGCTTTGGTAAGGAAGATAATCTTCATTAAAGGCATTTGAAGAGGTAGGGTTTGTTATTTTATTTACTCTACATATCTATGTTGATGTTATACTATATTTTTATTGAATTTTTGAATGATTTTATTACATTTCAATTAGATTGTTTATAGCATGATAAAAATCAGGGATTCGACCCTATGGGAGGATAGATCTCCCCAGAGAATAAAATCAATGATTTTATATAGGTATAACATGAATATGGTTGGTTAGCATAATAAGAATGAAAATGATTTTTTCGGTTGCTTAAAAATGCATGGTTTTGTTTATTTATTCTATTTATATGTTAAAATGACTGAGTGTTGTTTAATTTTTATACTGTTGTGTGTTCATTATATGAAAACAATGACAAGTTGTTAAGTGGTACATGGTTCGTTAAGGTAACAAAAATGAATATGGGTATGTCTTTATTTGGGTTATACTTGATTGTGTGTAATATTATTTGGATATATGCTATAATGTTAGCTTATTTGGTATACGGATGTGATTGTGTGTTGTTAAGATATATTGAACCTTGAGTTTCATTATTTATTAAAAGGTTGTGTTAGATAGTATGGAAAATAACTGAGTTGTTATTTTGTATTTTAGATATATGACTATGTTGATTATTTTTTAAAAAATATTGAATGGCTTAATCGTATAGCACATGAAAGTATTTGTATATTTTCCATTTTGCCTTTGAATATGTATATATAGTAGTATAATAAACATAGCCATTAGAAATTATATATAGCCATTGGAAATTAATATAGCCATTGGAAAGTAAGTGGCTGATATATATATAGTGTGATAATGGAATTTGTTTCAAAACATGGAATTTCGTGTGAAATTATAGATTTTGTTTACTTTCATTATAATATATACAAAAGGGTATTTTTACATGAATTTGTAAATACTTGACTATCTTAAATATTTTTTGGTAATTGAATTACTAGTAATAGAGCCTTATTTAAAATGGATGTTAGGCTATTATTGAAGTTCAAGAAAACATAATAGTGGCATTAATTCATGTGATTAATTCATGTATGATTTCTTTGTACTTAAATGTCATGGTATTAGTATAGAGATCTATGTGGGAAATCATAGATTCTTGTATATGAGTTAATTAGTAAATTCTGGTATTGATAACACTAACAAAGTAATTGCATGAGAAGAATTGCATGCACTTATTTAGAGTCAATAATAAACATAATGGATGAAATCTAATTGAGTGTGTGTGAATATGATTGATTCATGTGATATTTAAACTATATGAAAACTTTAGACAAAATAATGTTTATAGCTAAACATTATCATTTCACCTATTTGATTTATATGCATGATATCATGTTAGAAGAGAATTATTTATGATATGTTTCATGTGATGGCTATCTTACAAAACATGTGTTCTATTTGACTTCTCGATACCCAAACTATTATCATATGCTCATCCATGAAGGGAGGGCCATTCCCTACTTGAGTGATTATGTGGGGTATCTATGGTCAGTGGTTGGTGTGAAAAATCACTATGATGATTTTATTCCTCTCCTATAGTAATAAACTGATAGAGACTTTTACTCATGATTACATATAGTATATTGGTGAGTTTGTGGGTACTCATTTGTTTCACAGCACGTTGTATAGATGTATATTCAAAATCTGATGTATAAAATTTGTAATTTTGTATTATTATTACATTTTAATACTCATTAATTGGTTTATTTTATTATATAATTTATTATGTAAACTTTTAGTAGTTGGCTGAGATAATATACAATAAATTTATAATTTGTGATGAGTTGGTTATGTAATTTAGCTTGTTATTGTTAATTTGATCATTAACTAAATGAATAAAAACCATGTATTAATTTTAGATGCATTTAGTTAAAGATAAAATATATTAACCTTAGTTCATATTAATCTAGTTAAGATTAGTGAAGCAAAAAAATTTAAAAAAAATACCTAATTCTGATTAAACCCAGTGGGGTTCTAACATTATGGTATTAGATTTGAGGCTCAAACTCTAGGATTTAATGAGTCTACTAATGTATTCATAATCTCATGTTAATCATAAAGAATAATTGTGTATGGTATACCTAGAGGTGAGGGTACTTTAAATACTAACCCTCCAATAGATCTAAATTAGTTTATCATGGAGCAAGCTACAAAGTTGGATTAGATCCTCATAGCCAAACACAAAACTAGGGATTGAATCACAACTTTAGAGTAGGAATTTCATAGACATGTTCATGAAATCAATTAGGAAGATATTGAAGAGCACCCTACTCAATAATAATCTCAACAAGAAGTGTAGTAAGATAATAAGCATGAAGAGGTGTGATAGGATGTGAGAGCTCATGTATCTGCAAAGCTCATATGGGACATGAAGAAAGTTAATCCTCCTAAGTTCAATGAAAATGTGTTATGGGATGGTGTGAAATCTTAGTTGATAGAGATGGAGAAGTACTATAAGATCCACAATTACTCATAAGTCACCAAGATAATTTGGGGAGCATATCAACTTGTTGCAAAAGCAACAACATGGTGGGAAAATAGGAAGCTCAATATGAATTTGGCCTCCACTACCACCACATAGGAGCACTTTGTGGTTTTGCTTAGATCATGATGGTTGCCCTAGCTATTTTTTTACCAGAAGCTGACATATTTCCAAAAATAAAATAGGGATATATTTAAGTGAATGAATATTGGGAATAGTTTACTAAGATCCTTAAATATGTTTCTCAATATCAAGAAGATGAATGATTTCAATTTAGAAGTTCATTATGTGATTAAAATCCCAAATAAGTTGTGATGTAGATGTGCATGGGCCATTTATGATGGATCAGGTCTTTGAGAAGGCATTAAAGTAGGAGCTAAAGCTAAAGTCTCTTGCTTAGGTCAGAGAGACATTCAAGAAGAAGTTTGGAGGTTCCAAACCCACTTTTATAAAGATTAACTAGAAAAGGAATGGAAATTCTAAAAACTAGTTTAGGAATCAGAATGCTAAATTTAGTAACTTCTCAAGTAGAAAAAAAATGGATGGTGGGTTCAAGACTAATTTTAAGAGAAACCAACAGTCCGAAAGAAAAAGATAACTTGGAAAATGATTCATCTATGGGGGCGATCGCTATGCCAAGGAATGTACTCAAATAATGTCAGAAGATAAAGCTAAGGGTACTATGCATCAAGAAACTTTTCAACAAAGAATCCATGCAGTTGTTGACAATCACCAGGATAATGTAATGTACCTAGATAGGGTATAATAATAGAATAGTAAAATAGCAAATAATCCCACATGCATTAAAATGTGGAGTGGGGTAGGTAAGAAATGGTATAAATAAAGGGGCAAATGATGTTGTAGATCATCAAAGAGTCATTTTTAATTAGAGCTTGCTCTAATAGGAGGTTTCCTCCTTGAAGAGGCCCATGATTTAGAGTTGTTCCTTCCATAAAAGGAAAAAAAATTTAATATATTAAGTATTTGTCCAATTTTTTATATTGCAGCATATGGGTGCTTATCATTGATATCAAAGTACTTTCCCAAGCCAATTTGTTTTCCATTGTAATTAGATAGTTCTCAATCTTGCAGTAGATCTACTATTCATTTCTTCAAAACCAACACAAAAATATTGTAGATGCCTATTGTTAGTATGGTATATTGAATTTTTTATGAAAAATCTCATAGTATATCTCAACAATATTATTGTCTACATATTTTGATTCATATAATGTATGAGGGTTTGGATTTATACATTGATTAGAAGGTTATGTGTGCAATTTGAATTCACATATTTCTACATTAATCAGATATGTATTCATTTTAACATCCACATAAGCTTTAGTTAATTTTATGGTTTGGATTTGGCACCATGGTTTTTATCTAAGTCAGATTTGGTAGCATGATGAACCTAATTTATTCAATGACCTTAGTTATTCATTATATTTGGCATCAAATCAATGGTTTGGGTATTAATGTAGTTCATAATAGTTTTATTGCTCACCAAATTCCTTGATCAAATTTAGCTAATTTTATTCCTCTTGACTACGTCCCATGACACTATCCTCTTTTCAATTGATTTTAGATTGGTGGTGCTTTACATATAATTTAGCTTTGGTATTTTGTACATGTCCTCTCCTATCTTAAGTTTAGATTGGTTTCACTTTGCATATAATTTGGATTTGGTATTTTGCACAATCTGGCATTGGCATTTGAGAAGCCTTCAAGTTGGATGAGATTGCCTCTATTATCTCACCAGGCAGTGGCTCCAACCACTAATAGCAGTAGTTATCACTTACCAGCCTCCTCTTACTGAGTCCATGAGCTTCTTCCAAGCCATGATGTGCTCTCCTCCATCTCTTTGGAAACTTGTGTAGGCTAATTAAATCAATGGATCCACCTTTGGCAATGATGTGATCAATATTATAGCATATAGGCTTGCTTTGCCACCAACTCCAGCTCTCTTGCATAATGTTTTCCATGTGTCCTATCTTAAAAATTATGCCATTGATCCTTCTTATGTATTGGATTGGAATGTTTTATAGTTTCTAGATTTTAGGGTAGTCACAATAGAACTAATCAGAATAATTGACACTCACAAACTTAGTTTGTGTAATAGGGAAGTGTCATAGTACAAGGTCTAGTAAACCAATATTATGATGATAGTGCCACTCAGGAGGACTATTATGATTTGGATAGGTTAGATTTCACATTTATTTATTTAAAACATTTATTGATGTTATATGATTTTCTACTATATATTGTTTAATTTTAGAATTATGGTTTGAAATAAATATCATTGGGATGATGACCATTTTTAAGGAGAAGGATGTTACATCTTGATTTACTCACTAAACTTCATTTGCTCATTAAAAGAATATTAACGGGGTTAATTATGGTTAATTTAATATTTTAGTAAACTATTTTTATTTATGTTGATGTATAGATAGACATATAATGATTATTGTGTGACTCATTATTTATTGGTTAGCATACATGAGTTTTATATGTATATTAATCTTATTTATTTAGTACATTACACTTTAGTAGCATTTTATTGATTATTATTATTACGAGCTAACTACCATTTACATTTGATGAGGTGGATGTAGGAGATAGTCCATTCTCCAAATAAATATGGAGAGAGAATATCATCAGAGAGAGTGCATCAAATGACTATGTTGGTGGTAGAGAATTCGATAAGGAACCCTGTACACACCACATAGTATAGTTAAATGTATGATTGTTTATGGGTGGATGGATTATATGTTTGCTATAATATCAATTGCATTTAATTATTTTGTGCTTAATAATGTTTATTAGTTTTGATTCATGATTAGGTACTAATATTATCATAATTTTAGTTGTCATTGTTCTTTATTATTGTGATGTTTATACCATTACATAATATTAAAGTTGTAATTGTCTTTTTTATGAATTTATTAGTTGGATTATTGACTACATGACTCCTTATTGGTAAGTACCTATAAGCAATCAATAAAAAAGGTTAACATCAGAAATATTATAAATGGCTTGGATATAAATTACAATTTATAGTTTATTAAATAAAATTGATTGTTTAAACATTATTAAAACCTAGATACTAGGTAAATGTGACTTTTGGGGTATCCATAGTGACATGGTTTGAAACACCCAAAAATGGGTTGAATTAGACATAAACTTTATATAGTTTAATGTTATTATTTTATATATTTCAAATTATTATGTATTTTGACATTTGATTGTCAACCCTAATTTAGGGGAGCTATCATTTTGTTTGGTTGATTTGAGCCATGTGAAATGAAAATAAACTAGGGTTTGACTATGAGTTTTGTGTAGAGATAGCTTGGTGAATTTGTTGTTTTTACAATTAAAACTGAGATTTGTTGGTCGTGCCAAGAAATTAGGGTGTTTATGGTAAGTCATTCTTTAGATTCAATGATGGAGAAGGGTTTTCCATGAAATTAGGGGTTTTTGATGGCATGTATATGATTTTGGATATGATAAAATATGAAGGGGATTTCAAAAAAATCAAGCTAGGGTTGACAAGAAGGAATAGAGGAAAAAGAAGGAAACACTTGGGTCAGGCAAGGAAGATAATATTCATCAGAAGCATTTGAAAAGGTAGGGTTTTTTCTTTTATTTACCTTACATATCTATGTTGATGTTATACTAGATTATTATTTAATTTTTGAATGATTTTATTAAATTTCAATTAGATTGTTTATACCATAATAAAAATTAGGGATTTGACCCTAGGAGAGATATCCCCATAGAATCAAATTAATGATTTTATACAGGTATAACATAAATATGGTTGGTTAGGGTAATAAGAATGAAAATGAGTTTTTTGGTTACTTAAAAATGCATGGTTGTGTTTCTTTATTCTATCTATATGTTAAAATGACTTAGTGTTGTTTAATTATCATTTAATTATTATACGGTTGTGTGTTAGTTATATGAAAACAACAATGAGTTGTTAAGTGGTACATGGTTCGTTAAGGTAACAAAAATGAATATGGGTATGTGTTTATTTGGGTTATACTTGATTATGTGTAATATTATTTGGATATATGCAGTAGTGTTAGCTTATTTGGTATACAATTGTGACTATGTGTTATTGTTTAGATATATTGAACCTTGAGTTTGGTTATTTATTAAATGGTTATGTTAGATAGTATGGAAAACAACTGAATTGATATTTTGTATTTTGGATATACAACTATTTGATTATTTGTTAAACATTATTGAACAACTTAATCATATATCACATGAAAATATCTATAGATTTTCCAATTTTCCTTTGAATATGTATATATAGTAGTATAATAAACACAGCCATTGGAAATTATATATATAGCCATTGGAAATTAATATAGCCATTGGAAATTAAGTGGCTAATAGATTATATATATATATATATGGACATATAAAGTATATAGGTGTATATGTAGATAACCTATTATGAATATAGATGTTTGTATATAGTGAACAAATGCATTTATATGAAAACTATAATGTATTTTATTGACTTATAATGTGTTTTAATCAGTCTTAATTGATTGGAAAATAGGTAGTTGTGTTTAATATAAATTAATATTGTGATAATGGAATTTGTTTAAAAACTTGGAATTTAGTGTGAAATTTCAAATTTTGTTTACTTTCATTATAATACATATAAAAGGGTGTTTTTACATGAATTTGTAAATACTTGACTATCTTAAATATTTTTTGGTAAGTGAATTACTAGTAATAGAGCCTTATTTAAAATGGATGTTAGGATATTATTGAAGTTCAAGAAAACATAACAGTGGGTTTTTATGATGCTATTATAAAAACATGTGATTAATTCATGTATGATTTATTTGTACTTAAATACTATGGTATTAGTATAGAGATATATATGTGAAATCATGGATTCTTATATATGATTTAATTAGTAAATTATGGTATTGATAACACTAAGAAAGTAATTACATGAGAAGGATTTCATGCACTTATTTAGATTCAATAATACATAGAATGAATGAAATTTGATTGTGTGTGTGTGTGAATATGATTGATTCATGTGCTATTTAAACTACTTGAAAACTTTGGCTAAAATAATTTTTATAGTTAAAAATTATCATTTCATCTATTTTATTTATATGCATGTATGCACAATATCAAGTTAGAATGGAATTATTTATGATATGTTGCATGTTATGGATATCTTAAAAAACATGTCTTCTAGTTAACTTCTTGATACCTACACTATTATCATCTACTCATCCATGAAGGGATGACCATTCCCTACTTGGAAAATTATGTGGGGTATCTATGGTTAGTGGTTGGTGTGAAAAAGCACTATGATGATCTTCTCCCTCTCTTATAGTAGTCAACTAATAGAGACTTTACTCTTGATTAAATATAGTATATTGGTGAGTTTGTGGATACTCGTTTGTTTCGTAGAATATTGTATAGATTATTTTCACACTCTAATGTATAAAATTTGTATTTTTGTACTATTATTACATTTTAATACTCATTAGTTTGTTTATTTTATTTTATAATTCATTATGTAAACTTTTAGTATTTGGTTGAGATAATATACAATAGATTTATAATTTGTGATAAATTGGTTATGTAATTTAGCTTGTTATTGTTAATTTGATAATTAACTAAATGAATAAAAACCATGTATTAATTTTATATGTATTAAGTTAAAGATCAAATATATTAACCTTAGTTGAGATTAATCTGGTTTAGATTAGACAAGTAAAATTTTAAAAAAATATACCTAATTATGGTTAAATCCAGTGGGGTTCTAACATTGTGATATTAGAGTTGAGGCTCAAACTATAGGATTTAATGAGTCCAATAATGTATTCATATTCTCATGTTAATCATAAATAATAATGGTGCATGGTATAGTTAGAGGTGAGGGTAATTTAAATACTAACCCTCCAATAGATTCAAATTAGTTTATCATAGAACAAACTACAAAGTTGGATTAGATCCTCATAGCCATACACAAAACTAAGGACTACATAACAACCTTAGAGTAGTAATTTCATAGACATGTTGATGAAATCAATCAAGAAGATATTGAAGATCACCCTACTCAATAAGAAGCTCAATAATAAGTGTAGCAAGAGAATAGGCATGAAGAGGTGTGATAGGATGTGAGAGCTCATGTATCTCTAAAGCTCAAACGAGACATGAAAAAAGTTAATCCTCCTAAGTTTGATGAAAATGTGTTAGGGGATGGTGCAAAAGCCTAGTTGATAAAGATGGAGAAGTATTTTGAGATCCATAATTACTCATAAGTCATCAAGACATTTTGGGGAGCATATCAACTTATTGTAAAAGTAGCAACATGGTGGGAAAATAAGAAGCTTGATATGAATCTTGACTCCACTACCACTGCATGGGAGCACTTTATGGTTTTGTTTAGATCGTGATCGTTGCCCTAACTATTTTTTTACTAGAAGCTGACATATTTCTATAATCTAAAATAGGGAGATCTTTTAGTGAATGAGTATTGAGAATAGTTCACTAAGCTCCTTAAATGTGTTCCTCAATATCAGGTAGATGAAAGGTTTCACATTTGAAATTTCATTATGGGATTAAAATCGCAAATAGGATGTGATGTAGATGTGCATGGACCATCTATAATGGATCAGGTCTTTGATAAGGTAGTAAAGTAGGAGCTAAAGCTAAAGTCTCTTGATGAGGTCAGAGAGAAGTTAAAGAAGAATTTTGGAGGTTCCAAACCCACTTTTATAAAGAATAACTAGAAAAGGAATGGAAATTCTAAAAACTAGTTCAAGAATTAGAATGCTAAATTCAGTAACTTCTCAGGTAGCAAAAAAAATGGATGGTGGGTTCAAGACTAGTTTTAAGAGAAACCAACAGTCTGAAATAAAAAGATAACTTGGAAAATGATTCATCTATGGGGGGGATCACTATGTCAGGGAATGTACTGAAGGAATGTCAGAAGATAAAGCTAAGGGTACTATGCATCAAGGAACTTTTCAATAAAGAATCCATGTAGTTTTTGACAATCACTAGGATAATGTAATGTACCTAGGTAGGGTATAATAATAGAATACTAAAATAATGAATAATCCCACATGCATTAGAATGTGGAGTGGGCTAGGTAAGAAATAGTATAAATAAAGGGGCAAGTGATGTTGTAGATCATCAAAGAGTCATTTGTAATTAGAGCTTGCTCTAATAGAAGGTTGCCTCCTTGAAGAGGCCCATGACTCAGAGTTGTTCCTTCCATAAAAGGAACACCAATTTAATATATTAGATATTTGTCTAATTTTTCATATTGCAGCATATGGGTACTTATCATTGATATCAAAGTACTTTCCCAAGCGAATTTTTTTTACATTATAAATAGATAGTTTTCAATAATTTTCAATCTTGCAGTAGATCTACTATTCATTTCATAAAAACCAACACAAAAATATTGTATATTCCTATTATTCGTATGGTATATTGAAATTTTTTGTGAAAAATCTCATAGCATCTCTTAGTGATATTATTGTTTACATATTTTGATTCGTATAATGTATGAGGGTTTGGATTTCTACATTGATTAGAAGGTTGTGTGTGATTTGAATTCACTTATTTTTACATTAATCAAATTTGTATTCATTTTAGCATCTACATAAGCTTCAGTTAAGTTATGGATTGGATATGGAACCATGGGTTTCATCCAAATCAGATTTGGTAACACAATGAACCTCATCCATTCAATGACCTTAGTGAGTTATTCACTAGATTTGGCATCAGATCGATGGTTTGGGTATCGATGCAGTTCATAATAGTTCTATTTCTCACTAGATTCCTTGATTAGATTTAGCTACTTTTATTCCTCTTGGCTACATCCCATGGCACCATCCTTTTCTAGCTCAAATTTAGATTGGTGCCACTTTACATAAAATTTAGCTTTGGTATTTTATACACATCCTCTCTTAGCTCAATTTTAGATTGGTATCACTTTACATATGATTTGGCTTTGGTATTTTGCATAGTCTAGCATTGGCATTTGAGAAGCCTCCATATTGGGTGAGATTGCCTCTATTAGCTAACTAGGTAATGGCTCTAACCACTAGTAGCAGTAGTTGTCATTAACCAACATCCTCTTACTCAATCTATGAGCTTCTTCCAAGCCACAACATGCTCTCCTCTATCTCCTTAGAAACTTTTTTAGGCTAATTAAATCAATGAATATGCCTTTGGTTTCATCTCTAAACCACCACATCCTTCACCATCAATTTTCTCCACTACACCCAAATGATCTCCTTCCCCAATCATGGTTTTATTAAACCTAAAGTGGTAATTGTTATTTTAGGGTTTGATTATCATCTATTTGATATTAAATTTAGTGTGTTTAGTGGTTGAATGGTCTTTATCATGATAATTGCTATGTCTTTTTTATCTCATTAATAATGGTATTTCCTATATTATCATTCGGTATACCTTTCTATTAATGTTCATGACTCTTATCCAAACATTTGTTAGTAATCTTTGTGTCACTAAACTTTTTGTTCATTAATTGGTGTCATAATAATTTTGTATAGCGGTCTAGTCAACTTGTTACATTATCCATGTCTATTCATCTTGTGTTGTGTCAAGTGTCAAAATCATCTTTTTGCACACTAGTCTTTTTCTCATGTATAATAATGCATTTATTGTTTTGATCAGACTATTGTAATTGTGTGTTAGTTTACAAAATAAAAATATTGGCCCATATAAATGTAAGGATACATTTTTAGTTGAAGCCAATGTTCATCTATATCTTCTCATTTTTTTTATGGTCATCTCACTAGTGCATTGATTAAGCTTCGACAAACTAGCACATTACAAGAATATCAGACAACATTTGAAAAACTATCCACTCACATTGTAGGCTTGTCTAAATATTTTTGCATAGATTGATTCATCAATGAAATCTATAAGAAACTTCAAGAAGAGGTTAGAATGTGTCAACCTCAAAACCTAAGGGAAGTTATGGGCTTGGCTAAGCTATCTAAAGATCACATCAACTAGTAGCATCTCCATATAATATCCCCTTTTTAGATGGTAAAAGCAGTGGAACATGCACCTGTAATACCTGAGCTAGCACTAGACGTGCCCCAAAAGGCACCACTGAGTCTAAAATGGCATCCCAAGCATCATATCAAGCACCAAAAGAGTTCAATAAGGCACTTACAAGACCCAAGCAGGGAACTAAGGCTTCACCTCCCTCAATAAATAATGCCTAGGTGGATGGCATATATCTTTAGTTGGCTCACTTGATAGCCTATTTTATTTTCCCTTGTTCTATATTTGAGCATATGATTGTCACACTTTAAATCTTAGTGCTATACTATAACCTCCTAGCTGACATGTCTTTCATTGAGGTTAATTCATATAGAGCTCTTTATGTACTTCCATCTCATGCTATACTACTTACATTCACACTATTCATGTCCATGATTCATATCCCAGCATCGACAGAAGAAGTGGAAGCAAAAATGAATGCATGGTAGAGCTTCCATCTGATCTTCAACCTATTTTCAATATGTATGGTCTGGCCTTCATTTGTTCCTCCTATTTCTTATCATGTTTTGAGGGAAAAACATATTTAAGGGGGATGACATGTAATGTACCTAGATAGGGTATAATTGCTATGTACCTAGGCATATGATATATTAATGTATATGAGTTGATGGAGATGCTGACATGTGTTACACATCCCCCTTACTTAGTTATATGGATCTAATATATTAGGATAATTAACTTATGAAATTAGTGCACTGGGTAATGGTTAGCCTACATTGAGATTGAGGTTACCGATCCATTGTTAGTTAGAGAGATGTCCATATAAAGGAGATGATTGTCATTATAAGGGAAGGAAGTAAGTATTGAGTCTTATATTTTAAGAGGATATTAGAGGTTGTCCCTTGAAGAGACGTTATGGAGTTATTCCTTCCTAAAGGAGTATTGTATGGCATTGCCCTACCTTAAGGGTATTTTATTTCTACATATATTGAATATTTGGGCATCTTGGTCCACCAATATCTATTTTATTGTGTTGATCTACATTATATTCTGAATATTTTCCAATTATTATAAGTGTGGATCATACCAATAATATTATAATAGCAATTAATCCCACATGCATTAGAATGTGGAGTGGGGTAGGTAAGAAATAAAATAAATAAAGGGGCAGTTGATGTTGTAGATCATCAAAGAAGCATTTGTAATAAGAGTTTTCTCTAATAGGAGGTTTCCCCTTTGAAGATACCCATGATTCAGAGCTATTCCTTCCACAAAAGTAACATAGATTTAATATATTCAATATTTGTTTAATTTTATATATTACAGCATACAGGTGCTTATCAAATCATTTTAAAGACTCACTTATTGAGGTTGTAGGTAATAATTTTGGTCATCCCATTTCCATTTTGATTGACACTAGAGCTAAAAAATATTTTATTTCTCCTCTAATGATAAATAATTTGTCTAGGAAAGTTGGTATTATAGTAAACATATCATCAATGAAATATGGTAATGAGGCCAAGGTTAAAGTTGATAGGTGCTTAATTAAAGCTGAGATTGAATTACCTAAATTCACATCGATAATAGATCTTTATGCAACACCACTAGGATCATATGATGTGATCCTATGGGTAAATTGGCTTGCTAATCATAAAGCTAATGTAGATTACTATCTTAATAAGGTATAATATTAGGATGATTTTGGGAATCAAAGTTAGAATTAAAGTGAGAAAAGGGAGTTAAAACTTAGGAAATTTTCTACAATTTAGCTTTAAAAGACTCATAACAAAGGATGTCAAGCATTTATTTTTAAAATAAATAAGATGGAGGAATAGAAGGAATCATCCATTGAGTATTATCATTTTCTTAGGAACTTTCAAGATGTATTTCCAAAGGAATTTATAGGCTTACCACCCAAGCGAGAGTTTTATTTTTTTGATAGAATTAATCCCTGGTTCAAAATCATAGTACAAGGCACCTTACTAGATGATGAATACATAATTGGTTGAGTTAAAAACTCAACTACAAGAGTTGTTATCTAAGGGGTTTATTCAACCAAGTGTGTCACCATGGGGTGCACCAGTGGTGTTTGTTAATAATAAGGATGGTACTCTTCACCTATGTATTGATTACAGGATGTTGAACAAGATGACAATCAAGAATAGGTATTTTTATCCTCACATTTATGATCTTTTTGATCAAATATATGGAGCAATAGTATTATTTAAGATAGATATTGAGTGAGGTATCACCAACTTAGAATCTATGAAGAAGATATTCCCAAAACAACATTTAGAACTTGGTATGGACACTATGAATTTACAGTGCTTCCTTTTGGGTTAACAAATGATCCAACAACATTCATGAATCTCATGAATAGTGTGTTTATGGATTATATAGACTATTTTGTGTTAGTTTTTCTAGGCATTTGGAATTGGTTTTATAACATTTGTGGAAGCACATGTTATATGGTAAGTTATCCAAGTGTGCATTCTTTTAGAGGAAAGTGCAATATTTAGGGCACATTATCTAGTTGGATAAGTGTAAAAAACCTTTCAAGAGCTAAAAAGGAAGCTTAATTCAACACCTATGTTAAGAGTTCTTGATCCTAATGATCAATTCTCAGTGATTATAGATGCATCTAGGGATGATCTTGGAGGAGTTCTTATGAAATATGGGTCAGTTATAGCATATAAGTTCAAGAAGCTAAAACCATATGAGGAAAAGTATGCCCCACATGATATGGAACTTATTACAATAGTACATGTCTTGGAAGTTTAGAAGTATTATCTGTTAGTAAAGATGTTTGAACTCAAGATTGATAACTTAGGGCTCAAATACATCTTCACCCAACAAAACTTGAATGCCCATCAGAAATTTTGGCTAGAGTTATTATCCAACTATGATTTTGATATTATCTACATCAAGGTTAAGGAAATAGATTTATAGATGCACTAAGTCATATAAAGTACATAATAATTTTGGATATTATCTATATTATTTTTCATGAACAAGTTATTAAATTATCCCATGGAGATAAATTCTATGAGTATATTAAGAAAGATTTGTCAGAGGATGCTCAGAACCCTAAATTTAAAGGATTCTAGTTGGATAATGATTGTATTTTGAGGTACAATGAAAGAATACATGTACCTAATAGAGAGAATTTGAGGAGTGAAATGCTAAAATAATTGCACAATGCCCCTTATTCAATTCATCTTAGAGTGACTAATATCATCAGTGATCTAAGACCTCTTTATTTCTAGAAGAAAATTAAAAAGGATGTGGTGGATTTTGTATCTTGTTGTTTAGAGTATCAATGTGTGAAGGTTGAACATGTGCATCTGACAAGATTATTATATCCTCATGATATACCATAATGGAAGTGGTATGAAATTAGTATGGAATTTTTTCATGGTTAGTCATTATCATAGAATTGGCATGACATGATCTTGGTAGTAGTTGAGAAATAAATTAAGGTATATCACTTCATACTAGGTAATTTGACAAATGATGCACCTATGCTTACAAAAAGATTTATGAAATAGGTGTATCGATTACATGGGTTTTCAAATAAGATCATTTTTTATAGATATTCAAGAATGACATCTAGGTTTTGGTTGACTCTAAATTCAGCTTTGGACACTAGTTGAATTTTATTACTACATATCATCTAGAAATGGATGGACAAATAGAGAGGGTAAACCAATTTATAGAAGATCTTCTTTGAATGTATTGCATGGATCATCAATACAAGTAGGAGGAATATCTTCCACTAGTATAATTTGCTTATAATAACTCTTACTAATTAGCTTTAAACATGGCTCCATTTGAAGCCTTAAATGGAAGGAGGTGTTGAACACCAATCAGTTGGGATAAGCTTGAAGACAAGGTAGTCTTTAATCCTAAAATGCTTGTGGAGATGGAAGAGCAATTCAAATCAATCAGGAAAAGGTTGGTTGAGTCCAATGATAGATAGAAAAGATATGATAATCTAAAAAGGATAGCAAGAGAGTTTTTTATTGGTGATAAAGTATTTTTTTGGGTTAAGCCTCAAAAAATCTTGATTAAGTTTGGTAAATCAATGAAGCTTTCACCAAGATATGTGGAACCCTTTGAGATCTTGGAAGTGATCATTACCATAGCATATAAGTTTGATTTACCACTATCTCTAGTTCTATTGCTTAATGTTTTCCATGTGTCCTATCTTAAAAAGTATGTAGTTGATCCTTCTCATGTATTAGATTGAAATGCTTTATAGGTTTTAGATCCTGGGGTGGTCATAGTAGAACCAATCAGAATAATTAACACTCATAAACTTAGTTTGCATAATAGGAAAGTTTCATAGTGCAAGGTTCAGTGGAACTAATATTCTAATGATAGTGCCACTTTTGAGGACTATGATGAGTTCTATAGGTTTTTTTCACATTTAATTGTTTTAAACATTTACTAATGTTATTTGATTTGTTATTATATACTATTCATTTTCATGTCTATGGTTTGAAATAAGCATCATCAAGATGATGACCAATTTTAGGGTGAAGGATGTTACATCCTAATTTATTCACTAAACTTGATTTGCTCATTAAATTGATATTAATGGGGTTAATGATGATTAATTTGCTATTGTATCAAATTATTTTCATTTATGTTGATGTATGGATAGACATATAATGATTATTGTGTGACTCATTGCTTATTGCTTATCTTACATGAGTTTCATATGTATATTGATCTTGCATATTTAGTACTATTATGGATATGATAAAATATGAAGGGGATTTCAAAAAAATCAAGCTGGGGTCAATAGGAAGAAATAGAAGAAAAAGAAGTAAACATTTGGCTTAGGCAAGGAAGACAATCTTCATCAGAGGCATTTGAAAAAGTAGGGTTTATTCTTTTATTTACCCTACATAACTATGTTGATGTTATACTGGATTATTGTTGAATTTTTAAATGGTTTTCATACAGTTCGATTAGATTGTCTATACCCTGATAAAAATCAAGGATCCAACCCTATGGGAGGAGGGATATCCTCATAGAATCGAATCATTGATTTGATATAGATATAACATGAATATGGTTGGTTAGGTTAATAGGAATAAAAAAGAGTTTTATGTTTGCTTGAAAATGCACGATTGTGTTTTTTATTCTGTCTATATGTTAAAATGACTGAGTGTTGTTTAATTTTTATATAGCTATGTGTTAGTTTTAAGTGGTACATGGTTCGTTAGGGTAACAAAAGTGAATATGGGTATGTGTTTATTTGGGTTATAATTGATTGTGTGTAAGATTATTTAGATATATGTGGAAGTGTTAGCTTATTTGGTATATGGCTATGACTGTGTGTTGTTGTTTAGATATATTTAATCATGAATTTGGTTATTTATTAAATGGTAGTGTTAGATGGTATGGAAAATAACTGAGTTGCTATTTTGTAGTTTGGATATATGGATGTGCTGATTATTTTTTAAACAATATTGAATGGGTTAGTCGTATGACACATGAAAAAATTTGTAGGTTTGCCATTTTGCCTTTGAATATGTATATATATTAGTATAATAAAGAAGGACATGAGTTGTAATTTGAAATTATCCTAATAGTAAATGATTATGTGTGTAAGATAGTTAGCAAATAGTTGTGTATAATATTAGTAGATGAAAAAATGTGAGTTGTTTATTTAGTAACTAGCTATTTATGGTTATATGGAAATGATTGTATCTTGACATTTTTAATGCAATATTAAGGCTTGAGTTAAGTAGGTTAACATGAATGTTTAAACCTAGGTGTCAAATTCATGTTGATGAACTAAATTTTACCTTGGCATACATTTGATATGGTTGTGTGTGAAATAACTTAGTAGGCAATGAGGGTAAAAATAATGTAGTGTTATATAATTTTCATGGATTCAATGTATCATATGGTACACAATAGATTGGTCACATTTAGTGTTTTTATGCCTTAATGCATTATTATTGGGATATTTAGTGTGGTGTGGTGCAAATGTGAATTATGTTTTTGTTTATATAAAGAGTTAACATTTTCTTAAGTTGAGAGCTTAGGATAAAGATTAAACTCAAAATATATAAATATACATATATGTGTTTATGAGTTACACATAAATACATATTTATACTATTTATGAATAATTCATAAATATATATATATATAGCCAATGGAAATTAGGTGGTTGAGAGATTTGAAATATACATATATATACATATATATATATATATATATATATATATATATATATGTATATATATGTATATATATGTATGTGTGTGTGTGTATGTATATATATATGTATGTATATATATGTATATATGTATATATATGTATATATACATATGTATATATGTATGTATACACACACACACACACACACACACACACACATATATATACATATATATATATATACATATATATATATATATACATACATATATACATACATACATATATACATACACACATATATATACATATATATATATATACGCACATACATATATACACACACATATATATACATATATATATGTATATACATATATATGTATATATGTGTACATATAAAGTATAAAGGTGTATATGCAAATAACTTAGTGTGAATATAGATGTTTGTATATAGTGAACAAATGCATTTATATGAAAATTGTAATGTATTGCATTTAATTATAATACGTTTAAATTAGTCTTAATTGATTGGAAAATATGTAGTTGATATTTAGTACAAATTAATATTGTGATAATAAAATTTGTTTAAAAACTTGGAATTTAGTTTGAAATTCCACATTTTGTTTACTTTCATTATAATGCATATAAAAAGGTGTTTTTACATGAATTTATAAATAATTGACTATCTTAAATATTGTTTGGTAAGTGAATTACTAGTAATAAATCCTTATTTAAAATGGATGTTAGGCTATTATTGAAGTTCAAGAAAACATAGCAGTGGGTTTTTATGTATTTATTATAAAAAACATGTGATTAATTCATGTATGATTCCTTTTTACTTAAATACCATGGTATTAGTATAAAGATCTATATGGGAAATCATGGATTCTTTTATATGATTTAATTAGTAAATTCTAGTATTAATGACACTAAGAAAGTAATTATGTGAGAAATATCTCATGCACTTACTTAGAGTCAATAATACATAGAATGAATGAAATTTGATTGAGTGTGTGTGTGTGAATATGATTAATTTGTGTGATCTTTAAACTATATGGAAAAGTTGGCCAAATTAATATTTATAGTTAAAAGTTATCATTTCACCTATTTTATTTATATGCATGATATCATGTTAAAACGAAATTATTTATGATATGTTTCATGTGATGCTTATCTTAGAACACATGGGTTCTAGTTGACTTATCGATACCTTTACCATTATCATCTGCTCATCCATGAAGGGAGGGCCATTCTCTAGTTTGGAGATTATGTGGGTGATCAATAGTTTATGGTTGGTGTGGAAAATCACTCTGATGATGCTCCCCTCTCCTCTAGTAATCAACTGATAGAGACTTTTACTCATGCTTACATATAGTGTATTGGTGAGTTTGTGGATACTCATTTATTCTATGGAATAATGTATAGATGTATATTCACACTCTAATATATAAAATTTGTATTGTTAAACTATTATTACATTTCAATACTTTGTAGTTGGCTTCTTTTATTATATAATTTATTATGTAAACTTTTTGCAGTTGGTTGAGATAATATACAATAGATTTATAATTTTTTATGAATTATTTATGTAATTCAACTTCTTGTTGTTAATTTTATCATTAACTAAATGAATCAAAACTATGTATTAATTTTATATGCATTTAGTTAAAGATAAAATATCTTAATCTTAGTTGAGATTAATCTGGTTTAGATTAGTGAAGTAAAATTTTTAAAAAAATTACCTAACTCTAGTTAAACCCAGTGGGTTTCTTTAACAAAAGAAGCTCTAAGATTGGGTGAAGAAGATAACAATGAATATGCCACTATTGGAAGTTTTCAAATTGAATAATAAACAGAAGATAAAGAAATAAAAGATGAGGATGAAGAGGAAGAAATGTAAAAAAGGAGGCAGAAGAAGAGATGAATAAATAACATATTTCCAGTGAAGAAAAGATAGAATAATAAATATATGAAAATATTGTTGTCAATGAGGAAGTTTAAGAGAAAGAAGATGATTTTTTAGTAATTAAGGAAAGGGTACATACACCTATTCCTATTCTAGAATTGAGTGGCCATGAAAATCTATTTCTTACATATCAAGAGATAGAACTTCTAAAGACTAAAATTTTGGGATTGGAAGCAAGGAAAAGTGGACTAGATACATTATCTCAAATGGTAGTTGAGGAAGAAGAAAGAGTATTTGGAACATAAGAACCTATAACCAAGATACAATAACATATAGTAGTTACACAAAAACTTGTAATAATACCCACATCAACCACCTCTAGGGAAATAACTTTTAATGAACATGTATCCAATGTACTTGAGCTACTTTTGGTCATAATCATTTCACCTTCAGCGTCTTCTACATAAATAGCTATGATTGAATAACCTAACCAAATTCATTTAAATTATATTATAAGAAAAGGGCATCAAAACATTATTGAAGCCTTTAAGTTGATTTGGTTTGAATTTTATAAAAGGTAGTAGAATAAAATCCATTTTTGACACAAGAAAACAATAATTTAAAGAAACATATAGAGGAAAAAGGTGAATAATTAAGGAAAAAAGAGGGAACAGTTTATGGTTTTGAATCTTTAGTTCCTAATGTTGCAATGTAGACCTCTCCCTAGTGTTCATGATCTATACCTTAAATAATAGTGGCTTTGATTTCATATTGGTCAGTTTATTTCATGATAAAGAGAGAATATAAGATTTCCTTTTGATTTATGTAAAATATCTCAATGGAACAGAGGAGCATAAGGACATGATGTGTGAATTCTACTAGCATGAGTTGGTGGTCACTAGTAATAAAGCGTAGAACCCTAATTTATTGGTGGGATTAATACAACTTAGGGATTACTATTATTACCTTAGGAATTAATTAAGAAAATGAAAATAAATGGAGATATATTATGTAGCATAAACCTCTAACCCAATAAATATCATACTAGAATTTGTATTTCCTGTTAAAATCTTTAGACAATGGGATAGTCTAGTTCAACACCCTAGGTTTTGTGTTGTTGTTCAGTCTTATAGATAATAAGTTATCAAGCATCTCATTTATGTTTATAATAATATTTTTAAAGATGCCCTTGCATCATACAAAGTGATTTGGGAGGAACTAAAACCATAGTTGCATCAAATAGAACCATACTTTATTCATAATTTCAAATCTAGAAATGAAAGATTGGTCATATTATAAATTTTTAAATATATAACATGATTGTATAGATAAGAATGAATTTTATGATGCCACTCCTTTGGTATCCTATCCCATTATGGATTAGAATAAGACAAATTGATGAATAGGAGGAAGACAGAAAATGGGAATTCTTGCAATAAATAAGAGGATACCTCCTACAATAGGAAATAGGGGATGAAACCCCTGTGACATTAGAACCATATGTACCCATCTTATGACTTGTTTTTTATTTACAAGTCCCTCATGATCCACCTTTTTATTTTCATAAGATATGTACAACACCTTAATTTGGGGGTGTGATGAGCCATAGTAATGATCTCATATAATGTCTAAATCTTTTCTAATTTATTTCTTTTTTTATAGTTTATTTCTTAAAAGAATCATAAATATACTTATGTACTTATGTGATATATATATAAAAACACACACACACACACACACACGAAGGAAATATAAATTTTAAATATGTTATTTCTAAGTTTTCTAATGTAGTTTAATGGTTTCATAATGGTTTATGTTTTCATGATTAATTGGAATGGGAAGATATGTGTTTTATGTTCAAATAGCATGAAATCGCTCTCATAAACATACCTATAGCTATTGTTTGACTAGACATTAGAATGCAAAGTTCTTGAACTAACTAAATGAGTGCACCCACAACAATGGTTGTAGGTGATCATTTTCCATATCACAACATAATTTCCATTTGTAAATTCTAACCATATTCTAACGTATTCAACGGTCTCCAATAAACATGAAAGATGATAAGAAGTTGATGTAACTATATGGGAGTACCATTATATCATCATTTTTATTTATGGATTATACATTATGATGGTTTTAATCATATCAACACCTTTTCTTCTTCTAATTTATGTCATTATATATGATCTTGTAGTTATAAATATTATTACATTACTTAGATAATAAACACCTTTTCTTCTATATATAGGGGAATATTTATAGGTGATTAGTAATTATAATTAAGATTAGTATAAGCATAGAATCATATTGATTGAATAAGTTATTGTAATATTTTATACTTTCAAGTAATAATCACTCTATTGCTATAGACTTTGATTGATGAAAGTGAATTAATTCGATCTAAAGCATTTATAATTAAGGAATGGATCCAAAGCACAAGTCCAACCAAGTATGGCCCACTTTTGAGGAGGATTTGTGGCAATCCCATCCATTAAGTAGATATTTTCTATTTGATTTGTGTATTTACATTTTCATTTATGTGTGTTTATGTCTCTTGAATATTATAGATTGATTTGATTATAAGTAAATGTTCTTATATATGGATGATTTATTATCATTATTTGAAATGCATGAAGCTTCCAAAATAATATTAGTTTCATTTATGTATCTTTCCCTTCATACAATAGTGATTTAATTACTTAATTTACAATTATGCAAAGTATCTTTCTACATGAAATAATTAGTATCTTAACCTTCTAGATAACCTAGTGTGCACATACATTTTTTAGACCTTACCAGAGTATACGGACACTAGGTTGATAATTTAATGAATGAGGATTCACAATAAACCAATAAGTTGCCCTTTTAGAGCACATTAAGTCAAGTTATACACTTTTATTATATTGTGTCAACATTAATTTGGAAATATATTATTCCAATCACACCCTAATAAATACAAAGAGTGCACAACCTTTGTAGTTCAAAGGGTGTGTACCCTACGCACTATAAATGGTGCATGCCCTTTGTATTATATATTATAATGTGTTTAATGCTTATACATTATAATTTTTCTTATTGATCATCTGATTTATGGATAAAATTATGTGCATGTTTTTCATCAATGTATTTTGAATCACAATATTTGATTCATCCTCAATAAAATCTGATTTATAAATGTGTTTTAAATTCATGTCAATCAAAAACATGCACATAGCTTTATCCAGAAATTAGATGATCGATTATATGGACTACGAAAACATCAAATCTCTTAATGTTTCTTATGTTTTTAGTAAGCTTATATTTTACTAATTATAATAAATTATGCCCACTCTACATATTTTTAAATCTATTATAGATTTTTAGGAGTTATTATTTATTAACTGGATTTATAAAATCCAATCTATTTACTACAAAAAATTTCAATATTGAACATAAGGTTTTTTGGGTGTAACTTTTACACCTGGTGCCTATATTGGGAAACTAATGGTCCTTTATTAGTTTTTGGGACATTTAAAACTGGTTTATGATGTTTTTGGGAGTTATATGTGTGCTAAAAAAAGTATTTAACAAACATTATATCTCTATGAAATAGTGAAATCTAAGAATATACTCTCACATGGATTAACCACACACTTTGACATTTGGACCAGTCAAATTTTCCCTCTAAATAATTTTTCAACACACTCAAGGAGGAGTATTATCCTTTCTGGCACTTTGAGGATGAAAGTTTCTACCAATGTTTTACACATAATAAGTGATCAATGGAAGACTACATGAATAAGTTCCAAGACTACACCACATACCTACATGAGGTATTAACTAAAAACCATGAGATGAAGTACATCAATAAAATTTCACCTTATATCCCTATGAAGATCTAGGTTTATTACTTATGACACTCTAGGGAAAACATATCATAATTATCTTAAGATTGAAGTCAATTAAAATATGAAGCAACATCTCATCTCTTCATCCAACACCATGTAGAAGATCCAACCCACTTATAACTCCTCATCTTAGCTTCACACATAGAAGCATAACATTTTTTTCAAAGGAGATAAGGCTAGGAAAGATGCATAAAACTTGAAGGTTCCTACACCTTATACTTTGTCTAAATAAAAAATGATTATGGTGATAATTAGTACCATCAACATCTCTAACACACCCATGACAACTCAAAATTTTATGCATGGAAATCTTTACATAATATACATATGGTCCCACATAGAAGGATGGCACTAATCTAAATGCCACTTTTCTGAGCACTAGAACTTAATTATCATAGACACCTCTAAGGTGTGATAACACCTATTTCACACTAAAGTTTTGGTGATGGGTTAGTATATCCAAGTGATCATTGACATTGGAATTCAATATAGCATCATCTCTCAAGCCACATCCCAACTCATATGACTTTTCATTATTATGCATTCCAATCCATATCCATAGGGTGGATTTAATAGAGGAAGGGTATCCCAGTCTGATGATAATAAACCTTCCACTAAAAATTCAAGCCTATGAAGGACATCATCACTTCTAACATTCTATCTTTAGATGTTCCTAACATCTTGGTGGTGAGATTTAATTTATATGATTGAGATTCTACATATCAATCCAAAACATAGCATTTGACCATACATACAAAAAATGTCTTCTTAAACCTCCTAGAACTATATCCAATTGCCAAAGTTAACCTTAGTATATAACCAACATTATCATAAATGTATCTTATACATGCAAGAGTTTTTTTTGCTCATGATCCATCCTAAGGCACCTACTTGGGAAATAAAGTAGACATTGGCAGTGCACATAATACAAATAATGTTTAGTAGAATCTCATAAATTTACTAAAATGAATAATGGAGTCTTTGTAGAGCACAAAGATGTTTGGACACATTGTTTAATAAAGTAATGCATAGATTTGGCTCTAAGATACCCTCTTATAAATAGCCCTCTATATCACAATGGAAGAACATTAAATTTTGGTGCCACATATGATATATCATCTATCATGATAATATTAGGCTAAATTTATTCCCTATAAGAGTTTGATAGTCCTCAGATCCAAGAAGGAAGGGTCCTAGCATCTCTTCGTAAACTATCATAGACTCAACAAAATCATAGTAAAGAATTGGTACCTACTATAATGTATTGATGACCTATTAGACTAGTTATGAAGTGTGTAATATTATGCCCCAAATCTTAGCCATAAAAATATAGTATCCCTAGCAATATTTCACAAACTTATAAAGGTGCAATGTCATAAGTGATGATGTCATCCATAAGCTTGACTTTATATTGAAGGGTGCATTGTAAATAAACTTGTATTTTAGATTACATAACTTTGGAAATTACTAAGGCACTGTATTTTACCTTGCACAGTGATGTTCCTTTCCCTTCCACTATTAATGATTACATGACCCTTCACCCAAAACTTGGTGTGGAAGAGATTTTATCGCTCCTCAAATGTGTCAATGGTAGTGGTTCTAGTGCTCAAAAAAATGACATCTAGATTAGTGTTATCCATATACACTAAAATTAATATATATTACACAATCAAGGATTTTTTATCATAACATTCATGGTCACCATGGGTGTGAGAGAGATGTTGATGGTACAATTTCACCAAAATTATTGATTTTTTCCAAAGTAGAATATGTAAGAGCCTTGGATTTTTGTGCAACCTTCTTATCCTACTCTAATTTATGAAAATCATTATGCTTCTACACACAAGGCTGACAGGAGGAGTTATACATGGACTAGCTCTTGCACATGGCATTAGATTAAGAGGTGAGACATTGCTTCAACATATACTTTCCTTTGATTTTTGTGGCATTGAGATAAAGTTTCCCAAGAGTATTGGAAGTAAAAAATATATATATTTTAAGGGATATAAGGTGGAATTCATTGATGTACTTTAGCACATTATGTTATTCAGTCAAGTTCTCATGTAGGCCTGTGTTGTAATCATAGAACTCATTGATGTAGTATTACACTAACTGCTCGTTGTGATATAAAAATTAGTGGAACTTGATGTATTCATATTTAAAGTGGAAGAAAGGATAGTACTCTTCCTTAAACATGTTATAAAAATCCTTCCAAGACTCGATTGGAATGTTATATTTTGTCACATTGCATTCTCAAACTCTCCCACTAGTGAACCACTGAAATTAAAATATTCAACATGACAAAGGTGATATTATCAACATTGGTGAATCGATTAATTGAGAAGTATGCCTCAATATATTGAATCTAGGAATTTACTGATGTGGCATAAATTTTTAATTTAAATGTGGGAATGTTAGGATTGATTTATACTTTGAAGTGGGTTAGCTACTAAAATTTATATTGAGCATGTTGCAAGATATATTTTGAAGGCATCATGTTGTGTTCCATCATAAACTTGTAGAATTGGCCCAAGTTTTTAGTGTATTTTGATTCATTGGCATCTAAAATGATATTTTTGATGTATATTGATGTACTTCATAGGGATATAAGGTGAATTTTTAAAGTATTTCAGCACCTTTTGTTGTTCATTCAAGTATTCATGTAGGAATGTGGTGTATTCATGGAACTCATTAGTGTAGTCTTCCACTAATTATTCCTTACATTGGAATAATTTGTGGAATTTAATGTATTAATACTCAAAGAGGCATAATGGATATTACTCCCCCTTCAACATGTTCACAAATTTATTTGAACACTTTATTAGAATGTAGTCTCAAGTGTCATGTATAATCAATTACTTGATTTTCTACACACAGCTATCAAATAGGGAATATCAATCACCCTAAACATAAATTTCATAACCTAATATAAATTTGGAATTAATATGCCTTATTTTATTGACTCGTGAAACCAATCACTTGATTTTTTTCATAAAGTACTCAAATATGGCATATCGATCCTACTACACACAAATTTGACAAACTACTTTGTAAATTCAAACTCAGTATGTTCTATTTGAGTTCCCCATGTAACCACTTGATATATTATATGGAGCACTCAAATAAGGAATATAAATTCAAATAAAAATTAATTCTATAACCTAATGTAAATTCAAACTCATTATACCCTACTTTAATGCAGCATGCAACCAATTTCTCAATTCAATGCACGTGAAACTCAAATAAGGAATATCAAGCCCCCTAAATAAAAATATGAAAAACCATAATATAAAATAAAAATTGATATGCCATATTTGAGCACCCTCTAAAACCAATTGTTTGATTCATTGCAAGAATCACTAAAATAAGGAAAATCCAGTCCCTTAAAAATAAATGCAACAACCTAATATAAATTGGGAGTCAATATGCCCTATTTGAATGCCTCATGTAACTAATCACTTTATTTATTGCATAGACACTCAAATATTTCATATTGAGCTCCCTAAAAAACTTTTACAACTTACTATAAATTTAGATTTGATAATCCCTATTTAAGTGCCTTGTGTAACTAATCATTTGATTCATTGCAGTGGGCTCCAAAATAGGGAATATCAATCCCCCTAAACATAAATGTGATAACGTAATGAAAATTTAGATTTGATATGCCCTATTTTAATGCTTCATGTAACCAATTTTCTCGATTAACTCAAATAGGGATTACCAAGCCCACTAAACACAAATGTGATAACTTAATGTAAATTTGCACTAGATATACAACATTTAAATCACTTGATTATTTTCATGATGCACTAAAATAGGGAATATTGATCCCCCTAAATTAAAATGAGATAACCTAATGTAAATTTAGACTTGATACATGCCATGTTTAAGTGTTGAAATAGATCCAACTAGTAATCCTTCCTTCTCTCATTTTACTCCCATGTTTACAAGATTAGAAAAGAGATATGATTTGATACCAATGATCCATAATATGGGGCCTAAGATATTGTGCGTATGGGAAAACCTTGCACTTAGAGATAATATGTGATGTTATAAAGAGTTTGTGTTGTGTTATATTCTATAAAGTAAACCAATGCACATTTAAGTAATAAAAAGGTTGATACATGTAAGAAAGTTAATTCTATTCAATGGGAATAAATAAAGGGAAAGTAAAAATATGAACAATGTTACAATAAGGCTAGGAATGCACATTCATATAATAAAGAGTAGAAACACTTCTTAATGTTTATCTAGATAAAATGTGTGAAATGATATATCTATCACTACAATTTTATATATTATCAACCTGAGGACAAATAAATATGTTACATATTTATGCAAATAATATAAGAAGTACATTACAACTACTGAAAGTTATAAATAGAATGGTTACAAATTATTTCATCTTCTTCTTACATGATGGTTGAGTTTATTCCAAGTGTGTAGTGGTTGACCTACTCAGTCAAATGGTTACTCTAATGGATTCCTAACTTGTCATGGTTATGCAAAGTGCCTTTTATAAATCCATGTGGATGAAATTTGATGACAAGTTCCATGTGGGGCATATGATACTAAACATGGGTTATGTTAGGTATAAGACACTCTATGTATATGTCAAGTGTTTAATGGTAATGTGGTGGTGCATAATATTTTTTGTAGGTGCAAGATGATCTATGTAGAAGTGTCTTAAAACTTGTGTGCACATGCAAGGAAAGCAACATGAAATAATCCAATATGATTTTATGTATAATAATTGTATATGTATAAAGGATAAGTGTATGTGTCTACATAATTATGCATGAATCACCAATGTTAGGTTTAAAAAATGCTCAATATTACCTCTAAATATATCCTAGCATCACCCCTTAAGACATGAAAATGTCATCTACTAAAAATCCCCAATGGTGTGTCATAAGCTATCATAAATTCACCTAAATTTTTATCATAATGTGACCTAAAAAAATTGTGTTATAAAGACACCCTAATGTCACCCTCTAGAAACACCTCCCTTGTGTGACTTGAAATATTACTTAAGGGTTATAATTTTGAAAAATAAAATCTTAAGAAAATTTAATATGATTTAAAGGTGAATTTATAGGGTGATTTTAAATGTTCTAAATGTTTTATTTTGTATGTGAATTCATGTTTCAATATTCATGTGAGAGCTTGACTAAACAACATAAGTTATTGAAGTGCAACATTGAACTTTCTCCTTGTATCCCTATGAAGATAGAGTTTTAAATTATCACGCTCTGGGTGAATCTTATTACAATGTTGAAAATATTGAATCCAATGTAAAGATGATTCAAAATCTCACCTCTATGTCCAATGCCATGGGTAAGATCCAACCCATGCATAAATCCTCAACTCAACCTCATGTAAAGAAGCATAATTTTTTTGGAAAGGAAATAAGGAAAATGAATATGTAAATAATGTGAAGGATCCTACACCTTATACTTCAAACAAATGAAATAATAAGTATGGTAACAAGTGGTTTCACCAAAATCTCTCACACACCCACTATGACTAAGAATTTTGTGTGTGATAATCATTACTTGAGTAGTCTACTTTTAGTCCCATATAAATAGATGACACTATTATATATGCCACTTATATAAACACTAGATTTTCACTACCATAGACACCTCAAAGAAGTGATGACACCTCTTACACACTAATTTTATGGTGAATGGTTATCCTCTTCATGTAATCATTGACATTAAAAATTAAAAGAACATCATCTTGCAAGGCACATCCCAACTTATAAGCCTTTACACTATTATGCATTCAAAGCCATACTCCTTGGGGTGGCTTCAATCAGGGGAGGTCATATAGGTATAATTATAATGCACCTTCTATTAAAAATTCAAGCATATGGATGACATTATCACTTCTAGCATTGCACTTTTATAGGTCCATGACATCTTGCTATGGATATCATATTTATATGACCTAGATGCTACATATCAATCAAGACCATAACATTGGATTATACATGCAAAATATCACTTCTTAAACTTATTATAATTATCTTCAATAACCAAAGTTAACCTTGGTCTCTACCAAATGATTTCATAAACTTATCTCATACATGTAGGAGTTTGTGTTGCTTCTGGTCCATCCTAAGACACCTGTGTGGGAAATAAAACAATCTTCAGTAATGCACACAATGGCATTAGAATGATTTAATTCTCACTTACACTATAAATTATTACATGAAGAGGCTAACCCTTCACCCAAAACTTAGTGTGAAATATGTTTTCTCACTCCTACAAGGTGGCTATGGTAGTGGCACTAGTGCTTAGATAAGTGGCATCTAGATTAGTGTCATCCATCTACACGAGACTAGATGTAGACAACATAATTTTACACACAACCTTAAAATTAGCCATGAGTGTGTGATAGATGTTTATGGTACTAATTTTAAATATACTTCTTGATTTTTTAGGCTCTATGTGATAACATAGCAGATAAAAATGTAACGGTAAAAACTTAGTATGACAAAAATGTAGTATGATAAAAACATCACAAGGACAAAACATATCAAGAAAAATGTATTAATATTGGTAATGTTGCAAAAATGTTACAAAGACCATAATTGGGACATTTTATTGATTGTCACATTGTTTGTTTGTTGTCTAGTTCATTTCGGTGATAGTAGTTAACATTTCATGATGGAAAAGTAATGCACCAAATTTACAAGAAAAATACCAAAGGAAAATGTGATTTCATGAGGTTGAAAGTTATGTTGTCTTCTATGTGAGTGTATCCTTTACTATGTTTTGTTCTTATGATGTTTTGTCCTTGCTACATTTTTTCCTTGCTATGTTTTATACTCACTACATTTTTCACACTATGTTTTTAACTGCTACATTTGTGTCCCTACTTTTTCGATGGATGCCATTTTTTATCAAGTATAAATTTCATGATCCATTTCATTTTTTACAACATTATTAGCCTACTCTCATTTTTTTAAGTATTGTACTTCTGCATACAAGGATAATATGAGGGCTTTATGCATGGGCTATCTCTTACACATGGCATTGGATGAAAAGGTGAGATGTTTATTCAATGTTTTATTGCCTTCAATATTGGTGATGTTGCAATAAAATTTTCATAGAGTGTTGGAATTCATAAACTCTATTTTCAAGGTATGTAAGATGAAATTTCAATAATAGACTGCAACAACATATGTTTTTCAATAAAGTTCTCACATAGGTGTGGGGTGTAGTCATGGAACTCATTGACATAGTCTTCCACTAATTTATCCTTTCACTAGTGTAATTGGTGGAATTTTATTTATTCATCTTAAAGTAGTGGAGAGGATAGTGATCCTTTTGTATCTCATCAAAAAAGTATTCCAATAATTAATTGGTATGCATTCTTGTGTTTGTTTTGTGCTAAGAGTCTCCCACCATTGAACCACTAGAATGGAATTATTCAACATAGAATAGGTGATATTATCAACATTAGTGAATTGATAGACTATGAATTCTACCTCAAGCTATGAAATATAGGAATGCAATGATGTGGAGTTTATTTTTCCTTTGAATATGTGAATGTCAAGATTGACTTTTACTCTGAAGGGAGTAAGCTACTGAAACTCCTATTGAGCATGTTACAAGAGAGAGAGTTTGATAAAATTAAGTTGAGTTACATCATAATCTTATATAATTATCCCAAGTGTTTAGTGTGTTTTGGTTTCAAATCATCCACAATGAGCTTTTATATGTCTACAAGGTGAAACTACTTTAATGTACTTCAACACATTATTTTGTTCAATCAAGTTCTCACGTATGCATCTGGTGTAGTCATAGAACTCATTGGCATAGTCTTCCACTAATTGGTCCTTACATTGTAACAATTATTGAAATTTGTTGTATTCATCTTTAAATTGGTAGATATGTATTATTCTTCCTTCAATGTATCAATTAAAATCTTTAAGGACTCTATTAAAATGCATTCTTTAGTGACTTGTGCAACCAATCACTTTATTCATTATAAAAGGCTATTAAATAGGGCATATCTAGCCCTCTAAACACAAATGTGGTAGCCTAATATAAATTTAAAAGTGATATGCCCTATTTGAGCACCCTATGAAACCAATCATTTTATTTGTGCATTGGCAACTCAAATCAGGCATATTGAACCTCCTAAATGTAAATTTGACAAACTAATTTGTAAATTCATACTCGATACGCTCTATTTGAGTTTCATGTGAAACTAATCACTTTATTTGTTGCATGATGCACTAATATAAGGAATATTGATCTACCTAAACATACATGTGACAACCTAATGTAAATTCAGAATTGATATGCCCTATTTGAGTTCCAATACAACTAATTTCTTGATGTTTTGCATGGGTCATTCAAATATGTAATATTAATCACCCTAAAGACAAATGTAAAAACCTAATGTAAATTTACACTTGATATCAATTTTTTATTTCCATATGAACCAATCACTTGATTCATTACATGGAGCACTTAAATAGGGAAAATCTAACTTGCTAAACATAAATGCAACAACCTAATGTAAATTAGGAGTTAATATGCCCTATTTAAATTCCCCATGTAATCAGTCACTTGAATCATTATAGGAGCACTCAAATAGGTAATATAGATCCCCTTAAACACAAATTTAACAACTTACTATAAATTGATACTTGATAAGACATGTTTAAATGCCTCATGTAACTAATCACTTAACTACTTGTATTGGGATATAAAATTAGGGAATATTAGTCCCCCTAAAACCAAATTGCATAACCTAATGAAAATTTATACTTGATATGACCTATTTTAGTGCCTCATGCAACCAATTACTTTATTGGTTGCACAGGTACTCAAATAGGGTTTATTGAGCCCCATAGACATAAATTTCACAACTTAATCTAAAAGAAATGTCCATATGCCTATCTAAGTGACCCATTTAACCAATCACTTTATTATTTATATTATTCATTGAAATAGGGCATATCAATCCCCCTAAAATCAAATGAAATGACCTAATATAAATTTAGACTCAATATGTGCCTTATTTGAGATCCCTATGTAAACAATCACTTGATTCATTAAAAAAATCACTTAAATAGGGTACATCAGCCCCTAAACATAAATGTGACAACCTAATGTAAATTTAGACTCAATGTGCACTATCTGAGTGATACTTGCAACCAATCACTTGATTACTTACACAAGGCACTCAAATAGGGTATATCAATACCCCTAAATATAAATGTGATAGCCTAATGTATTTTCACACTTGGTATTTCTTATTTAAGTGTCACATGTAACCAATCACTTTATGTTTTACACTTGGTACTCAAAAAGTTCATATTGATCATGTTAGACACATATATGACAACCTAATGTAGATATGGACATGATATACCCTATTTGAATTCCCCATGAAATAAATCTATTGATTAATTACATTGGGTTCTCAAAGAGGGAGTTTCAATCCCCATAAACATAAATAAAACAACCTAATATAAATTTAGACTTGATATGACTGTTGAAGCTATTATAGAGTGTAATACAAGAGAGAATTTGAATATGTCAAGTTAAGTTCCATCATCAATTATTAAAATTGACCATTTATTTTGGTGTGTTTTACTTCTATGGAATTTTTAATGATATTTTAGATGTATGATACTACCTCAGGATGATTCTAGGTGTCACCCATATTACTATTTCTATGGATTTATTATGGGTAGGCTAAAAAATATCCAACTAGTAATCATACCTTCCCTTGTTATGCTCACATGTTTATAATCACATAAAATATATATTCTCTAGTAAAAATGATCCATGCCAAGGGGCCTATGATCTTGTGCACAAGATAGAACCTTGCCTTTGGAGATAAGCTTTAAAGTTCTAAAAAATGCACATTATGTTATCTTGTATAAAATAAACCAATATAAATTTAAATCAGAAGACTGATACTCAAAATAAATACTTCTATTCAATGGGAATGAATAGTGAAAAAGTATATAGATGGAAAATAATATAAATATAGGAATGCACATTCATATAATTAAAGGGGAAACACTTCCTCTTATTTACCTAATCTAAATGTGTGAATAAAATGCATATGAGAAAGGTTAAATACTCAGGGCATGTTATCTATCACTAAGATTATGTATATCATTGACCTTAGGACATATGAATATGTTACATATTTATGCACAAATTATAATAATATAGTTACAATTATTGAAATTTACAAAGAGAATAATCACAAGTCTTTCATCTTCTTCCCATAAAATGGATGAGTTATCTAAGTGTGTGGTAGTTGACATGTTCAATTAGATGGTTAATCTAAGGAATTACATAACATGTCATATAATTTATAAGTGCCATTGGTAAGGCACATGAATACAGTGTGATGATAAGTTCCATGTGTGGAACATGACATGTGGCATGGGTTTTACTAGGTGTAATAAGATCTATGTATATAAGTGAAGTGTCACATAGTAATGTGGCGGTGCATAAGTGTTTTTCTAGGTGCAATATGATCTATGCATAAGTTTCATGAGACTTTTCTACATGTAAGGAATGCATCATGAAATATTCCAAATTGATTTTTATGCAATCCTTATAAGTGTATAAAGGATAAGTGCATTCATTTGCATGGTTTTGCATGAATCACCAAAATAATATTTAAAAAAACCTAAATGTTTCCTTTAAATATATCTTAACATCACCCCTTAAGACATGCAAACATCATATACTAAAGACACCTCAATTAAGTATCATAAATCACCTACAAAGTAATCATAATGTCACCTACTAAAGTCATGTGTTATAAATATGCCTAATGTCACCCACTAGAGATGCCTCCCTCGTGCAACTTGAAATATGACATAACGGTTATAATTTTCAAAAAATAAAATCCTGTGCAACTTTAATATGAATTAAAGGTGAATTTAGAGGGAAATTTTAAATGGTCTAAATTTTTTAGTGTGTATGTGAATTACAATGCCAATATCCTCTTAGCTCTATTTATTTTTGAAATATTTAATTTTTTTTAAATTAATTTTTTGTACACTAAAACTCATAAAAATGTCATAAATCAATATTAAAAGTAAAAAGCCTTAAAAATTACCATTGGTTTTCCCAAACAAATGTGAGGTGAAAAGGTTACACACAGAGAACCTTATGTTCAATTCTAAAATTCTAAAAATGATTAAGTACTAACTATCTTCCAAATGGTAGCTCCTATAGCTTTGGAATCAATTTTAGAAGACCCATATTTTCCCTAATTATTATATTTAATAAAATAATGTCTTATATTTAGTATAAAAATATAAAATGTAAGTTTATACTTAAATTTTTATTTTACTATATATATATATATATATATATATATATATAATGCAAAAAAAAATTATACAACCCAATACAAAGGGCGCATGCCCTTTGTACTACATTAGTTACACACCTTTTGCAATAAACAAATCATATTCCCTTTATTAATGGTGTGTACCATTTTCACTACATAGGGTGCATGCCCTTTGTTCCATTTTTTTTAATAGTATTTGACTTCCCTCCAAAATAGAATTCTAAAGGGTCTGTGCCCTTTGCATTACATAGGGCGCACACCCTTTAGTTTTTTAATCTAATCCAATTCAAATTCAAGCTTGGGTTAATCTTTCAAAAAGGGTGCACCATTTTTAAAATGGTGTTTGCCATTTAGTCATGGATAATTTTTTGAATAATGGCCTCTTCTTTTCCCCCAAATTTGTGCATCTATTTAGAAAAGGATCAAAATTCACTTATGTCAATAAATTGTTATATATATTTGTTTGGTAAATTCTAATAGAATTTATATGCCTAAACCAAACAAAAGCATCTAAACCTTGATAGACTCATATGTGTGAATTATGCCTTACTATTTTGACACAAGTTATTGTGTCTACTATAAAACCATCTAATTTTATGATATAAAAATCTCTTTAAGTGCACAAGTTTATAAAATCTCTCTTTCACTTTCAAACCCTGTCTCCACTTTTAATACTAGGTTTAGACCTAAAAATGGGGAAGAAAAACACACATTGAGTGGCTAAGAATTACTTATGTATCTAATACTTTGAAGATGACTCAAGTTAAATGTATTTACCCTAGTTATGTTTATATGTGCAATGATGCTCCTTTAATATGGATTTAACCTAAGATCCATCTTTTAACACTTGATAGTGGAAACTTGATTTGGATTAGGAGTTTTAGATGTGGCTAGGTCCTTTTCTTAGTGATTGAATTTTTATTTGGGAGATTTAGGGTGGTTCTTATCATTTTGTAAGTGATAGAGTATGCTTTCTTACTAATTTCTTGATAGATGCTATATAGGGAATAGGTTTAGACATATTATGTATAAATAGATGAATATTTAGGTAAATTATCACACTGTAAATATGCAGAATGTAAGATTTAACCCATAGAGATGACTTGAATTTGTAAAATGATAGTTATTAGGGACATGAAAAAGTCCATAATAGGTGGACATTTTCATAAATCTAGAGCCATTTAATTCTAACCATATGCATACATAAATACAAGAACAATGATAACTAGGAGACAGTCTGATTAGGATAATAAGTAGATAATGGACAGACTAGGGAAATCCTATACATGACTAATATTGAATCAGGAAGGCCAATCCAAAAGAATGAAAGTGGATAGGAGAGAAGGTGTGTAAGAGACATTTTTGTATACACAAGTCATGTTAGGAAAACATAATTCAATCCTCACATTTTAGAGTGTCAAATACTAGATTTTAGTGTCTATAAATGCCCCCATTTTATTCTAGCATTGAAAATTCTAGAATAAAATGATAAAGAGATTGTATACCTTAATGTGTAAACACACTTTGTCTTTGGGAAAAGTATTTAAGTGTGAAGCTTTCTCCATGTAAGCCTATAATATAACATGTAATAATCAATGTCTATACATGATATAGAATCTTAAATAAACTAGATCAATGAAAGACTTGAGATTTGAAGAGAATGGAAAGAATACACCTATAAATGGGTAAACCTATTACGATCTAAAGTATTGGATATTGGGTTGATTAAGACTCGATGGATTATTTTAAGGGGAGATTATGCCCTAAGGCAAGTTCCTTTATTCAAATCATGGGTTGGAAAAATAAATGCCCTAACTCTCATGAATAAAGGGTACTTCTAGGCCATTGAGTGACATAAAAACTTAACTACACTATTCATTTCACTAATCTTGAACCTCAAGATGGAAGGGTGGAGCCCCATACTAGGCTCATATGTAGACTAAATGAACCACTATAGATGGATTTAAATTCAAAATCTTACCGTTAGTGTCTTCAATGCCAACCTAAAAATAAATAAAAAATTAATAATGTGTGCGTGAAAAACGTCCATGCCCTAATATAATCCAACTATACCAATCTAATATTTAATTCCATAAATTTATGTCATTTTATCACCAATCTAATAAATATGATAACACATCACTCATTTATTTGTAAAATGTCTATGTATATATTGTATATTATCCTAAATTATATCTTAATTTATAAATAGATATCTCATAATCTGAGCCAAATTGATAATTTAACTCAATTTATACCCTTTAAACTATGTAATTTTTCCCAAATTTTGAATTAACCATATATGTATACTTGAATCTCCATGACAATCCCACTAATATTCCCCCTTTGAGGTGAGGAATGTATCCTTCAAATTGCTTATCTTATAAGAAAATATTTAAACACATCATGTTATATAGAGATATTATGTGTTTAAAAGCATGTGCTAACATATAGAGAATATGTCATCATAGTATGATTAGATCGTCAAACAATATATGAAACATGTATTCTAAGGAATTAAAGTGCCATGTAAATATAACTATAGTAATTAAGCATGAAATATCAATCATCATAGATGTAATCAATCAATATTAACCTATGCAAAAAGGTGCATAATGTGGATCATAGCACCACACACAAGTAGAAATGTCATGCCAAAAAAATTGTCACAAAACCCAAGTATAGTATGGTAAAAATATTGTTTATTTTTTTACTTAATTTAATGATGATTAATTTTTTAACTATTGTTTTCATTCTTTCAATGTTACAACAAGAGTGTGTCACACGCATTTATTTAATGAATTATTTGATTTAATTTTACTTTCTACAATATGGATTCTATAGCAAATAAAAAATAGCATATTTAGGTGAGGGTTAAGTTTGATAGTGGTTTATAAAATCATTAACTTAATATCCTTATTAAGGAAGATAGACAAAACACATAAATATGATGTCCTAAGTAGAAGGTATATCTGAAATATAATTTTCTTGATTTATTTAGTTTAAGAAGGTGACCTAAAGGTCATCTCATGTCAGTAAATAAAAATTTAACTAAGACAATAATTATCTTAGAAAATAATTAATTTTAATAGGGTTACCACCCTAAGTTTTTTTCAAGGGATAATTCCCTATAATAATATTACACAATCATTGATTCTAAGGGAAAACAAATAAAGAAATTTTATAATATAATAATAATCTCAAGATAGCTAACATCAGATTAAACCATGCTTAATATATATGGATTAACATTAATCAAACATAGAGTAATCTCAAATTTTATTTAATTAATATTATACATAAATTTAATTCAACAACAACATATTATATTAATGTGAGGGACAATGATGAGACACTCTAACCTTACCTATGATCTAGACTCGATTCCCCCATAACTTTGGCAACCTACATATTCACTCTTCAAAATCATGGTCTGATGTGGTTCTCATTAAACTTCTGATGGGTTTCCTCCATGAGACATCATCACCGATAGGGTTTAGCACTCTAATCCAACATGGAATAATCTAACATAACTTGAGTGAGATTATATAAGCTTTAGATGTCAAACTCAAGACAAACTAACACACTCAAAAGTTAATTATCATAAAACATCTTGACAACTCAAGGTGTGTGTGCTTACCCAAAGCACTATCACACAAAATCACATATGAGAGTCAAAAGCAATGACAAAGGAACCCATGTTCTTTTAACCCAATAAGATAGAAGTCTTAACAATATTTGTCTTACACTACTTGAAGAATTTTCATATCTTGAGAGTGTTTATAATAATGACCAAGGTCAAGACAAAATAACACAAGCTCACTTACTATAATTATAATCAGGGTCACTACCCAACAACTATCTATAGTCACAACAATTATATAACAAAGCATACTACAAAGTTAGAAAATAGAATAATACAAATGCATAAGGAAGAATATCCTAATAATATACATTATAGCTAAGTGATCTAAGGGTTATTTTTTAATTTTTAAGTTATAATAGCACTCTACAAGCTACTTATCCATTCCCACACAAGGAGAGCATCATAAGGGTTATTTATATATGCACATGCCCACTCCCTAAATTGCCTACATATCTATGATGATAATCATCATATATAGAATCAAGATTATTTGTAGTTCACTTATTCCCAAACAAATATTATTTTTAATGTGAAGGCATCCCACCTTCATCATTCAATCATACAACTAGGCTAATGTTATAATTGTGGGTAATGTCATAGGCACTAACTAGCCCAAGCTTAGTTAGGCACTACCAAGAGGTACAAGAGGCATCTAATCATATAAGAATAAGAGTTTTTAAAATTATAAATTATGAGAAACAATTAAACCAAGAGCACACTCTAATACTAATAGAACACCTTCCCTATACCTAAACATAGGGTAACTAAAGCCTTATTTAAAAGGAAGGAATTAAGGTTTGATAATTAAATTAAGGTTTTATACATAAATATTAGTCTATACAAGTGTCAGATAGGCAAAAACTATTTTATTTATAGAAATAAAAAAAATTATCAAAAAAACATAAAGTATTATTCCAAATGATGTTAGGCACACTAAACTCCAAGTTGATAAATCCAGTACAAACTCTCCTCTATATTAATTCATGAATAAAGAATTTTTTTTTTTTAAGTATTAGGATGTGTTTTCCAAGCTAGAGGTAACATTTTTTAGGAATTGGTACATTTTAATTGATAAAAAACCAAAAAAAATACTCATCATTCCAAAATTAATCAAACAATTGAAAAGTGTTTTACAAAATTTCTTCTTAAAACTACTTTCAAAACTGCCTCACTAAAAATAGTAAAAACTTGTAATAAAATTATTTGATTGAATATTTTAAATTTTAATATATTAAAATTATAACAACATTTATATTTTATTTTTTTTATTTTGGTTAAATTTATTTTTTTGATTCCAAATTGACTTCGAAAACAAGAACCAATAGTGAAAATTTCCTCTTGTAAATTTCCTCTGAAATTGAGCTCAAAAGGGATAGTAGTTGATGGAATTACAAATTATCTAATTAATTTTTTCATATTTTATATCTTAATAAATTAATTCCAAATATCATATTAAGTAAATTTACATTTTAAGTATTTATATAACACCAATTCCTAATCAAATTTCAAGAGATAAAATGATATTAGTAAACCACTTGTAAAAATAGTTTTGAAAACCAATTGATTTTGTTCGAAGTTAAAGGAAATAAATTTATCTAACAAATATATTGGTAAATCCTATCTAATTATAAATCATTTACAACTCCATATTTGAGGGTTTTCAATTTTTAATATTTATTTTTCATTGATTCATAGGTGGTATACCATTAGAGATAAATGTTTGATTGAATGGTTAAATTTAATTGCTTGGTTAATATGGTTGGACAAGTTAATCTATTCACAATATGTGAGTTTTGGATATAATACTTAATTATATTTAATATTTTTTATGAATATCCAACACTTAAGTTAGCACAAGACCTCGGTTCTTTAGGAATTAAAATGCCTAGGCATATGCAATGATTAAGAACATTTTTTAAATATTTTATCCTATTATTTAGTTTCAAAAGTTGGAATAAAAATGAATGAGATGGGGGTATATTATTAATCAAAACTTTTCATTCAATTCCATTTAATCATACATGAACCATTCTAACAAGCGTGTCATCTTAGTAATCATAAGCACCAAATCAAGAGAGCATGAAACACATGAACACAACATATACATGGGAAAACCTTAAAGGTAAGAAAACCCACTAATGAAGAAAATGGATTACAATCCTATAATATAAACACCAATATTTAGTGAAGCACCAACTCCACATGGAGCACCAACCCCAACTAGCTAAGGACCAACTCAGCTAGGCTTTAGCAAGCACCCACTTACAAGGAGGCACCAACCCCATAGATGACTCAGCACCATCTCAGCCACCTAATAGACTTGATCAACTTAATAAACCATTTTTTCTTGTATAATAGATGATGATATTCATCCTTAGCTCTTTGTACACTTTTATCCTTCTCAAACTAATATCTAGCCTTCTTCACTCAACTAGCCCTCTTCATGGCTTGATTAATTCTTCTGACCTTGATCTTCATATGCATAATCTTTGTTAGATATTCATGACATATCTATGATGATCCACATGACCTCTTTCTACTCACCAATGATCGAAATCATTTTCTTGTTCTCTACACTCCTAAGCACACATAAATAGGCCTAAACTACCTTGTTTTTATATAAGTCACTTGATCATATCCTTCTTAGTTGGCCACACATTATCATCTTAATAGGTTTTCCATTTAATATCCCTTTTCATATTAAAATAACATGCCTTAATCATGAATCAACCAATACATTAGGTCAGCCATAGCCCAATTATCTCTTACTTCTCTTTTAGGCTTTATGGAGACCTAATAGGCCTTCTTAGCAACACATTACCCTTTGATCTTATCAAATCATATTATAACACCTCACATGGAAGGAAAACATAATATTCCACTCCAATATACCTTTAAAAAATTCAATTATGTCCATAACACCTTTTAATTCCAATCACCATTTGAACCCTTTCTCAAGACACTATTTATAAAAGGCTTGTGCATACTTTATCTTGAACAACTAAGGCATACACTCAATTTGGCTAAAAAATATGGAAAAAAATTATATATTTAGAAACCTTATGACCTTAGATTTATCACAAAATTTATCATATTCTTCATCACAGGGTAGATAGACTCAAACGCTTCTCTACAAGATGTTCACTTAGAATTGCCAACTGACTTCAAAACATAGTCAAGGAAACATGAGCTTTTGACATATGATTGAATGGATTTAAGAGATTTAAATAAATGAATAAAATATTATAACATTCCCATAGAAACCTCTACCAATCAGATCATGATCTATAATGAAAACTATTAGTCTTGCAGACCAATCTATTGACCTACTCACTCGTAGACTCTACTCAGTTAGATAATCCATGTTGGCTTCAATGTCCCAACGTCTTACACTTACTTCCAAGATTTTTAAATGCATGGATGGATTATTAAATTCCCAAATAACATCAATAAGCATTTTAATCCATCATTCTTACATGAAAACACATCAAGAATTATCTTCTCACTTCTACCTGATTTTCTTACTGTCTGCACTACTAGGTCTGTTAGTAATTGGCCAACTTAAATCACCAACTTTGCACACTTGAGATATGGAACCTATCCAAAAACCTTCATGGAAAATAACTAAAAGTCTCACATTTTTACTTTCATTCATTTAGAAAATTTGACTTGGTCAACTCTATCTTCTATAATAAATCTCTAAGAAACAAGCACTTTATTGTAGGGTCTACTCCCTCACTTGAGAAACTAATCACTCTTGAAGGTTCCCAAGAGAGTTGAATTCAACATTAAATTAATTTTTTATCCATACCAAACTATTTTTATCTCTTATAATAATATCTTCAACATCAAGTCATTGTCAGGGTTCTTTAGGGGTTTAGACCAACTTCCAGTCTTAACGATCATTCATAAAACTGAGCCCCTCTTTCTAAAAACCAATTCTTGGAACTTTGATATAAAACCTTATTTATCTACCATGAATAGCTTATATTATAATTCAGATGTTTCACATGCCAACAATCACTTAACAAACCTTCTCAAGTAGACAACTCTTCATTTTGTGTACTTGAGAAACCTTAAAACACTTTTCAATCCTTTTCTTGTAAACCATAACCTACAACTTCATGCACATTATTGGGTGAATATTTTGTCACCAACTGACTGACATAAAAATGGTTACATCAACCACAACATAAGGATATTTATGCAGCAAAATGGGTGTGGTGACCACAGCCAAAATGAGATAAATCTCTCCTCTCAACAAGGGGAGGTTCCCTATAATTTGTAGTATACTATATATAAGTTGAATATACACATAGGGGTGAAATCATACCATCCATGTCTCTTTTTTTAGAGATGATGTTCACATAATACAGGAGAATTCTAGTGTAATTACTGAAAAGGCACTTCTCTTCTTTCAGAAGTGATATTCAGCAAACAGCAAGATTCTTCCTAGGTAGTAACAGAAACCACAAGAAACCAATGAAAGCACAAAGTATTTCATTGTCTCTCTTACTAATTAGGATAAAAGAACACAGTAGGATTAAGCACAGCTCAAATTTTGCACCTAAAACTACAATAGATTAAAATATTATGAAGGATAAAGAGAGCTCAAAGTCTCTATAGTATCCTTTACACAAAACATAGACTAAAGATAATTACGGTAGCACAAAGTCTCCCATAGTCAGCTTCAGGACATCTTCGAGCTTACTTCCACTTGTTCTACTTTTTTGATTAAATGGAAAATACTATATTTAGGGAACAGACATAAGAACAATTTCCTAAATGACACAAGCTATTTCAACACAAAGTCTGAAAGGTTGCTTGCTTTCTCATTCATTCAACAAAATATGATTAACAGTCTGAGCTCAAAGTCTCAGGATTGCCTTTCAATTTGGGTAGAGCTTCACTTCTGATAATAGAGAGATCTCCCCTATACAAAATGAGAGATTACAATATATAGCATTACAAGAAAGACTTGGGTGCTTGTTTTCATGAAAATAGCCCATGTTGAATTAAATGCCTTAAATATATGTGAAAGGGCCATGATGGAATAGGTCATTGACCTTAACTTTGGCATTCTGAATCATCTCAAATGTCTCCTCCTAAGCATGAGTTTTTTGGTCTTTTTAATGATGCTTACACGGCTATCTATTCACCTTTACTTAATGCAAAAAATTAGGTCGTGCCTTTGAATGTTTGTGTTCTCTGATGTCCACCTGATGGACTATTCCACTTACTATAAATAACTCTCCTACAAATATTTTTGAATTTCCTATAGTCATTCCCTCCTTCCTTTCCACGTTTTATCTTTCCTTGGTGATCTGAGCTCTCGGGGCTATCTTTTCACTTTTTGCTGCTCTTTCAGCTCCTTTCTAGGTTGGTCAATGAGCTTGTTCTCAGGTCTTTTTGAAAATCAATGACTATTCTATCACCCTAAATTTGACATCTATAGGGACGTCACTAGTCACTTTTAACCTCTTTGAACCTTAAACCTTGAACTCTTTTGGTTCAAAGGTTCAATGGTTCATTGGTTCAATCATTCGGTGATTGAATGTTTTGTGAAGGGCTACATTTGTTCTCTTTTTATTCTTTAGTTGAACCATTTATTTGAACTTCTTTCTAAAATCTTCCACTTCCTTCATTCGCTCGAAGCTTCCTTTCAAACTTTGAACCTTTGAACCCTTTGAACCTTTTGAACCATTGAACCTTTTGGACCATTTTGGTTCGAGGTTGAATGGTTCATTATGTTTCATTGAATCTTTTGAAGCTTTGAACTTTTTGGATCCTTTCCTTTTCTAAGTCCATTGAACTCTTTAAACTTGTTAAACCTTTGAACCTATGAACTCTTTTGGTTTAAGGTTCAATGGTTCATTCTTCACTCTTTGAAGCCTTTTATTCTTTAAATCTTTTGAGGTTGTTGAACTCATTGAACCTTTGAACCTTTCGAAGTTCAAGGTTTAATGGTTCAGAGTCCAATCTTAACTCTTTGAAGCCTTCTTTTCTTTAAGTCCATCGAAGTCTTTGAACCTTTGAACTCGTTGAACCTTTGAACCTTACAGAGGTGGGGTTTAATGATTCAATGGTTCAAATTGGTTCATTCTAATTATTTGGAGCCCATTGTTAAGTCTTTTGATCAAACCTTTGCATTGAACCATCCTCAAAACACTAAGGAAAAGCCTCAAGTGTTTTGAACTTCCTTTGAAGAAAGCTCACCTGTTGAACGTATGACTTCCTTAGTTGAAAAGGCTTGAATATTTGAAAAACTTAACTACTCAGAATATTTTTGAGAAAGAAAGGAGAGAGTTTTGGTCTACAAGACCAAAATGGTCAGTATGTTGTCCACAAAAGCAAGTGATAAATTTTGGGAATAACAGTTGGCTCCAGTTGGGGAACTTCCATTGATTGAAATTTTGAAATAGTTAAAGGGAGTAGAAACTAGAATCTTAGTGCCTTCATCTATGCCATTGGGCTACAGAGTCATGCTACCCAAAAAAAAAGGCACTAAAAACCAAATGGTGCAAAAACAAATGAAAAATACAAAACAAGGAAAGACTATACATATATACAAATGTACAACTGGACTTATCTGATACTTCAAGGATTGAAGTGCTTCAGATGCTACCCACTGTGAGGTAGAGCAAATGGCATTCCATCTTGATATTTCAATAAGAAACTATTTTCACCATTTAAATAATAAATGGCAAATGGGCCTCTTCATAAGGAATCAAATTTTCCATGCATTCCTTTTGGTTTTCTCCTCTTGTCCCACAACAAGACTTGATCTCGAATCTAAAAGTCACAGATCTTTGCTTTTTGGTCAAATATTGTCTTTACTAGATTTTGATGTGCAACAATTCGGTCCACCACCATAGTTCTTTGTTCATTAAGTTTAGTCAAGCACATGATCCTCTTGTCGATGGAACTTTCAAAAGTTAAATCTTCTACCGCCTTTACTAATTTTAATGCTGGTAATTCCAAGGTGATTGGTATCTCAGCATTGAGACCATACAAAAGTTGGAATGGGGATATACCAATTGCCCTCTTGGGGGTAATTTTGTCTACCCATAAAGCATCAATCAATGCTTTATGCCAGGTTCTCAGATTATCATCTACCAGATTCCTGATAATGGTCACCAGGTTCTTGTTGCTTGATTATGCTTGACCATTTCCTTGCAAATAATAGTCAGAAGAGTGGGAGAAAATAATCCCATAATAGTAGTAGAATTGGGTGATCTCATGAGAACAGAAATAGGATGCATTATCTGTTACAATCTTGGTTAGGACCCCAAACCTAGAAATGATGTTTTCCTTGAAGAAATTACATACTACTTCTGAAGTAGCATGCTTGACTAGAATGGCTTCCACCCACTTGGTAAAGTAGTATGTAGCCGTAAGGACATAATCATGTTTAGCACTCAAAGATAGATTTACAGCACTAATGAAATCAATTCCCCATTGCTGAAATGGCTCTTATATCACCACAGGTTTGAGAGGTAATGTAGCCAACTTGAGTTTGCCAACAAACTATTGACACAGCTCACATCTAAGCACCCAAACGTATGAATCTCAAAATAGAGTAGGAAAATAGTACCTACCTCACAGAATATTATGGGCAGTTATAGGCACATAAAAATGTCCTCCATAAGCCAAATTGTGGAAGGACTCCAAAAGTTTGTTCTGTTATGCTTTATCCACGTAATGAAGGAACACCCCATCAAGGTTCCTTTTATACAGACTATTGTCCCACTAGACAAAATTGGTAGCTTTCAACTTAATAGTCCTCTTTTCTTTACAAGATAGGTGAGCAGGACACTCACCATAGATAAGAAAATAAGCAATATTTGAATACCACTCATTTATAGTGGTGATAAAGAGAACTGTTGGCATGTCTTCAACTTCTATTTCTTTATGCTCTACTTCTTCTGGTATATTATTAGCAATTAATTGGTAGAGGCCCCTTCCCTGCATAAGCTTCGTTGGTTTGATAACAAGATCAAACTCCTAGATTTTGGCAATCCAATTACCCCTTTTAGTTCCAAACTCCTGTTGAGTTAGTATGGACTTGACTATTGTATCAGGAACCAAAGCAATAGTATGTGAGTTTAAGATGTAAAAGTGGAAGTGCTCTACCACTTTTACCATAGCATAAGCATGCTTCTCCATGTTTGAATATTTTAGTTCATGAGCTTTGAAAGGATAAATCATGAAGGATATGGGAGATTCCACACTTTCTTTGTTCTGCTAAACCAAAATGGTTGAAAGTATGTGTTCAGAAGCATAGCTATATATTATGAAGTCTTTGGTGTAATAAGAACAAACTAGAATTAGGGCATGAGCAATAGCTTCCTTGATATCTCAAAATGTTGATTTGCCTTCTTTAGTCTAGCTAAAAGTAGCTTTGCCCTTCATCATATTGATAATATGGCAAATCTTATATATGAATTCATGAATGAACCTTCGCAAAAAATTTACCTTTCCAAAGAAAGATTAAACTGCAGTCTTACTGGCAGGAAGAGCAAGCTCTTGAATGGATTTTACTCTTTCTGGGTCGATCTTTATGCCTTCTCAAGACACAGTGTGACTGAGAAGTTTACCTTCTGTAACCCCAAAAATTAACTTCTTAAGATTAAGAGAAATACCATTCTACCTACATCACTTCAACACTTATTGTAGATTATGCACATGATTAGGATGATGTTTAGAAAAAACTATCAAGTCATCTAGGTATACCATAATGAACTTACCCATTTCATTTCTGAAAGTAAGATCCATTACTCTTTGGAAAGTGGTGCTAGCATTGATCAAGACAAAAATCATTCTATGATATGCAAAAGTGCCCCAAGGTATTGTGAAAGTAGTCTTATGTTGGTCTACTTCACCAACCTCCACTTGATTATATCCCAAAAAACCATCTAACATTGATAACATCTCAGCACCAGTCACTATCTATAGCAGCTGATCCATGATGGGTAAGGGATAGTTGTCTTTTAAAGATGACTGATCCAAATTTCTAAAATCAACACACAGGTGAATTTCTCCATTCTTCTTTCTCACAGGGACTATGCTCGCAATCTAGGTGGAATGATGGATTGGGAAAATAATTATTGCATTTAGTATTTTCTTTATTTCAAACAAAATCATCCCTGATATCCTAGGATTGTACTGCCTTTGCTTCTGCTTGTGAGGCAAGGACCCAATCCTGAGAGAAATTTTGTGCTTGATTTCTTCAAGTCTAAGAGATTTCATATCATCACAAAAGTATGCCAAAACATCAATGTAATGATGAAGCAATGTAATAAATTTGATTTTCTCATCAGGAGGTGCAACAATTCTCAATGTTAACCATTTTTAAATTATCTTCTATACTCAAATTGATTTGATCAAAATCCTTGGAGGATTTAGAATCTATTTGTTATTCCTTAATAAACTTATCATGCTTGTCAAAAAGTTTCTCAAGAAAAACTAATCCTTTGGGAATTTTATTCCCTTTGAGCTGAAGGAACTCTTCATCAGCATTTGAATTTATTTTGGGCACTGATTCTCATGGTGGAGATTTACTGCCTTCAAATTGAAGCTTTTCAAAGCTATCTCTTTGTTCCAAAAAAGCAATCATTTGGTTATCACCATTGAATACCTACCAATGGTCAGCATTGTCAGGTACACTTGGTTGAAAGACCAACTCAATAGTGTACCTATCTTCTTTGAAATCTTGGTGAGGGACCAAGAGAGTTATAGAGATGGCCAATGAATCTGCATAGTTGTTGAATTCTATGGGCATGATAGAAATATTGAAAGCATCAAAGCTTTCAATACAGTCCCACACCAAATTGTGATCATGTCACAATCTTTCATTCTTAGTTTGATACAAGTTCCTCACCTGACAAACCACTAGTTTAGCATCTTCTTTGACATGAAGAAGTCTGACACCTTTATCTTGAGTAGCCTTTAATTTGAGCAGCAGAGATTCATACTCAGAAGTGTTGTTAGTGTTGCTAAACTACAAATTATATGCATATGGAAAAATATCTCCTTGAGGAGATATCAAAACAACTCCAGCTCCAAAACTGGTAAAAGAGTTGCTACCATCAAATTCTAGAATCCAAACATCATCAAAATTTGATCTTCTTTTAGATGTCTTCATTAGGAAGGGAAGATCCCTTTTCATGTGTACTGCACCTACCAATTCTTCTCATGTCTTATCTAAATTTTTGGGATTGTCACCTAATAAGCTTTCATCTACTGAAATAGGAACATCTTCAGTAGATAAAAAGTAATTACCCATGCCTAAAGACTCAAATAGAATTTGAGCTTCAGGGGCTGAAGTTTGGGTAATAATGTACTTTGATTCTTTCTCAAGAAGTAGCCTTTGCATGACACCCTAGATAGGAATCCTTGCCTCAGACAGGCTCATGCTCAATTCTCCACCAATGTCTTTATAAAAAATTTGCCTAAGAAGAATGTTGTAGGAGGCTGGGACATCGGCCACCAGGACTATCATTTTGATTCTCTTATCCAAGAAGGCCACAAATGCAAATTGAGCATCTTTAATTTATCCCAGTAAAGGCACTTGTTTATTTTCCATGGAGAAACATCTCTCAAAGGTCTTAGTCAGCATGAGACCAAGAGTTTTTGCCACTTTGGTGGCATGACATTGTCAGAAGCTCTTGAGTTGATAATACAATTTTTCAGTTGATGATTGTTTATCAACAGGGAAATATAAAATGATTCTATTTTCCCAGGGGTAGTTAGAGGAGTAATCACAATATTATTATGGGCAAGCATGTTCTTTAGGGGAATAGGAGTTACCTTTAAAATTTCTTATCCTATAGGGATGGTTTTATTTTTGACACATTGAATTAACCTATCTAACTACCCAGGGTTGGATTGCAAAAATTCAAACTCAGACATTTAAATTTTGGTCTTCTTAACATGGTCAATTATATCAAATGACTGAAATGAATTCAAAATAGAGGAAGGTAGTCCATCAATTTAGATTTTACTAGGTGTAGGACTAGTCTGTGAACTTGAAGCAGAAGGTGAAAGAATATTTGAGGTACTTACTTTTTTAGTGATCACTAAGTCCTTTGATTGGAAAGGTAGAGAAGCCCCTCATTTAAAAATTGAGATTGTTGGTCAAGATTCTTCCCCTATTTTTCCTTTATCCACTTGTTGAGATGACTAGTTCTGGGACCTGGTAAATATAGTGTATGATCCATCCAATGCTTCACCTTTACTTTTAGGTTCATCCTGGTAATTCAAGAAACTAATGTTGGAGTCGCTAGCTGATTCTTCTTGGCCTTCTATAAAGAGATCAGCATCATCTTCTTGGTTCAACTCAAGTTAGAAAGTAAAATCAGGTTTAGTTTCAAGATAACCAACTACTGAGTTAGCTGGTGATGCTTCAATGGCAAGATTCCTTGTTGGGGGAAGAAGATGAATTAGTTACCCTTGATTTTTGGCAACAATTCCCTAATATGATTGGTTAGGAAACATCCTCCTTGGTATATCTTGATAAGAAGAAGGAGCAGACATCCCTTGTGCCATTTTCTTTTTGAGAGCTAGCAATTCATTTGTTAGATTTTACACCATCGGATCAGTGGTGCCTGTAGAAGAATATTCAAAAGATGAAAAAGATTTATTTCTATTCGGATCTCTTCTTATCTTTCATGCTAAGATAAGGTCATCTTCAATGTCAGTCACCAAAATTTGAGTTGTAGCAAGGTCTATGTGGCCAGCCCACCTCAACAAGAAACTCACTTCAGGAAGTTGAGAATTGATGAAGAAGCATTTAAGATTCTCAGCTGTCGGCTGAGCAATTGTAGGAATCTTGTTCCTTAGCTTGTCAAATTTGGTGATGAAGTCTCTCATGGGTTCATGAGGCTCCTTCTTCATTTGTGTAAGCTAAGCTAATAGGGCATGTGCATCTTCTATAAGTTTAAATTTGGCCTCAAATTTGTCTTTGAGAGTGCTCCAGTTAGTCATTATTTGTGCTTCTAAATGATAAAACTAGTCTATAGCAGTACCTTGCAATGTTTCCACAAACAGTCTGACTACAATGTCTTCATATTCAACATCTATCACACCATAGGCTATGCAAAAGGCTACGATATGTTCATCAGGATGAACCTTCCCATCACCATAGAACTTGGGGAAATTTTTTCTTGAGCTACAGGGTAGCTCATGTAGAGGTGGGGTCAGATTCAGGGGACCAAAAGTATTACCCCAGGGGCCTCGAGCTACCATGGTATGGCTGTTGAAAGAAGGGATAACAAATCTATGTGGGATATGTATGGACAAAGATCTATTATCAGAGGAAAGAGAAGCTTTACCTAGTATTGGGGACCTGATGTTTGTAGGAGGAAAACTCCTAGCTCACTGAAGGTGAGTTTGTGGAGTGGAAATATCAAAATCATTTTGTTACACAAGCTTAAATACAGGGTCAATAATACCTTGAGCTCTATGGCTTTGTGTGTACGGTGGATCTACTAGAGTGTAAAATGGATATGGAAAATAACTGAAACTACTTCAATTTGAAGCTTGAGGCTTTAAACTATGTGTTCTTTCCACAATAAAGTCACCAAAAATTATTGGGTGAATATTTTGTCACTAGCTGACTGATGGAAAAATGGTTACATCAACCACAATATAAGGATATTTATGCAACAAAATGGGTGTGGTGACCATAGCCAAAATGAGATAAATCTCTCCTTTCAGCAAGGGGAGGTTCCCTATAATTTGTAGTATACTATATATAAGCTAAAAATACACACAGGGGTGAAATCATACCATCCATCTCTCTTTTTTTAAAGATAATGTTTAGAAAATAGAGGAGAATTCTGGTGTAATTATTGAAAAAGAACTCTTCTTTTAAAAGTGATATTCAACAAACAACAAGATTCTTCTTGGGTAGTAATAGAAACCAATGAAAGCACAAAGTCTTTCATTGTCTCTCCTACTGATTAGGACAAAGGAACATAGCAAAATTAAGCGCAACTCAAATTCTTCACCTAAAACTACAATAGAGTAAAGGATTATGAAGGATAAAGAGAGCTCAAAGTCTCTCTAGTATCCTTTACACAAAACATAGACTGAAGACAATTGTGGTAGCACAAAGTCTCCCATAGTTAGCTTTAGGACATCTTCCAGCTTACTTCCACTTGTTCTGCTTGTTTGATTAAATGGACAAGACTATATTTAGGGAATAGACATAAGAACAATTTCCTAAATGACATAAGCTATTTCAACACAAAGTCTAAAAGGTCACTTGCTTTCTCATTCATTCAATAAAATATGATTAATAGTCTAAGCTCAAAGTCTCAGGATTGCCTTTCAATTTGGGCAGAGCTTCGCTTTTGATAACAGAGAGATCTTCCCTATACAAAATGAGATATTACAATATATAGCATTACAAGAAAGACTTGGGCACTTATTTTCATGAAAATGGCCCATGCTGAATTGAATGCCTTGAATATATGTGAAAGGGCCATGCTGGAACAAGTCATTAGCCTTGACTTTGGCATTTTGAATAATCTCAAATGTCTCCTCCTAAGCATGGGTTATTTGGTCTTCTTTATGATGCTTACATAGCTGTCTATTCACCTTTACTTAATGTAGAAAATCAGGCCATGCCTTTAAATGTTTGTGTTCTCTAATGTCCATCTGGTGGACTGTTCCACCTACTAGAAATAACTCTCCTACAAATATTTTTGAATTTTCTGTAGTCATTCCCTCTTTCTTTTCCATGTTTTGTCTTTCCTTGGTGATATGCACTCTCAGGGCTATCTTCTCGCTTTTTACTGCTCTTTCAACTCCTTTCTAGGCTGGTCGATGAGCTTGTTCTCAGGTCTTTTTAAAAATCAATGATTATTCCATCACCTTGAATTTGACATCCATTGGGATGTCACTGGTCACTTTGAACCTCTTTGAACCTTGAACCTTGAACTCTTTTGGTTCAAAGGTTCAATGGTTCCTTGGTTCAATCGTTTGATAATTGAATGTTTTGTGAAGGGCCACGTTCATTCTCTTTTTATTCTTCGATTGAACCATTTATTTTAACTTATTTTTGGAATCTTTCACTTCCTTCATTCGCTCAAAGCTTCCTTTCAAACTTTGAACCTTTGAGCCTTTTGAACCATTGAACCTTTTGAACCATTTCAATTCGAGGTTCAATGGTTCATTTTATTTCTTTGAATCTTTTGAAGCTTCAAACCTTCTAGATCCTTTCCTTTTCTAAGTTTGTCAAACTCTTTGAACTTGTTAAATCTTTGAACTTGTGAACTCTTTTGGTTCAAGGTTCAATGGTTCATTCTTCACTCTTTGAAGCCTTTTATTCTTTAAGTCTTTTGAGGTTGTTGAACTCATTGAACCTTTGAACCTTTTGAAGTTCAATGTTCAATGGTTCAAAGTTCAATCTTAACTCTTTGAATCCTTCTTTTCTTTAAGTCCATTGAAGTCATTGAACCTTTGAACTCATTGAACCTTTGAACCTTGCAAAGGTGGGGTTCAATGGTTCAATGGTTCAAAGTGGTTCATTCTAATTATTTGAAGCCCGTCGTTAAGTCTTTTGATCAAACCTTTGCATTAAACCATCCTCAAAACACTAAGGAAAAGCCTCAAGTGTTTTAACTTCTTTTGAAGAAAGTCTACCTTTTGAACCTGCGACTTCCTTAGCTGAAAAGGCTTGAATATTTGAAAAACTTAACTGCTCAAAATATTTTTTTGAAAGAAAAGAGAGAGTTTTGGTTTTTAGGACCAAAATGGTCGGTATGTTGTCCACAAAAGCAAGTGACATATTTTGGGAATAACACACATAATAAAGACAACTTTAATCACTTTTGTTAATGTTCACCTTCTCATCTATGTCATGAAAATTCATCTTCATATCCCATCTGACCACCTTCTCTCTTTTTACTTTCTAGGCCTTGACCTGCCAGTCACATTAGGTCTTAAAGCTAACCTTATGACCACTGTCTAAGATCTCAGCACCTCATATATATTCCATACAATTTCCTATCATTCTTAACTATTGTTAAACATTCTTCATATTTTTTTTCAATAGCTCATGATGCCTCATCAGGCCAAGCAAGATCTAGAACTAATCTAGCTATAGACTTGGATTGAAGTACTTACCCCTATAAACTTCACCTTGACACTCTCTTGTGTTCCAATACCTCTTGTGTATGCTCAAACAACCCCATACAATCATTCTTCATTAGAGCTTCAATATATCATCTTTATGTCTCACTCAGAGCATCTTTGAAGCTATTTACAAATCTTTAGAGCTTGACTAGGATCTTCATAGCTACACACAAAGATCTTTAGATCTAACCTTTTAATCATTTTTAAATCCCTCAACACCTCATGTACAAACTCAAACAACCTCTTTCATTCTCAAACACTATCAAGTACTATTTAGAGCTTCACTAAGGATCTTCATAGCTCATTCAAAGCATCTTTGGAGATACTTACATAGATCTTTAGAGCATACAACTTTTTATTTATAGCACACTCATTTCATCATGTTACCTGCACATATCATCTCGCATGGTCTAGACAAAGCTTTTAAAAATGATTGATACTTGACATACTAACCTATACTTACTCATGTTGCTCTAAATGATATCACTAACATTCTTCAAATAGAACTCTCATATTACTGATCTCATACAGTAACAATACTTACTATGCTGGCATAAGAACTCATCATACACATACCTCAAAGCTTACTTGACCATGCACTTTCACAAGAACCTTTGACATCAATGAAAACATTAATACCAACAACTCAATAATCAATCGCAATGCTCAACAATATCTCCCTTAATCAATGATAATGTTTAACAATCTCCCCCTTTATCATTGATGGTAAACACACTCAAAAAACTATGTCAACCACTCTTGATGAAAATCATCTCATAAACCTAGTTCTTGTCTTTTCTTGGCCTTTTTTATCTTGCCTTATTTTTCCCACCCTTTTGGATCTTTCTCCCCCTTTGACATTAATGACAAAGGTTTTCCACAACTATCATCTCTTTCAAAATGAACTTAGATTACAAGGTCACTTCAACATAGATCAAGCTTAGTTAACAACCTAAATAGCTCCCCCCAAAACTAATCATCCACCATGCTTCTATTAATAGTAGACATATGTAACTACTAAAATCATACTTTCTTCCTTTGAGCTAATACTATCTCTCAAAAACACTAGATGGCAAACAATCTTTAGAAACTATGGCAACCACCTATGGAAACTTCTCTTAATCAAATCGCTCTCCCAGATGATACATTAAAATCTCAATAAATAAATTGTATGAATCATCTCAGAAATAATCTCTCCTTAACTCCATACATATCAAAAAGCAATCACTTTCTTGACAAAGAACTCAGATTTACCAAGCTCCCCCTTAGACCAAGCATATCTCCTTTAAAATAACTAGGAAGTCAAGATCACTTACCTTTCTTGACATGATTGAAGAAGATCAAATTATTTACTACACACAAGGATATTCCATTATTAATACCAAATGTAGCATTATGGGCTCCCTATTTGTCTTCATAGATCAATCTCAATTGTTCGTACAAATAGATATCAAAATCTTAACTCTTATATACCAATTGTCTACACTTTTGACTTCAAATGCTTGATAATAGCCTTATATCTCTCATCATGTTTCCTAATAACTTCAGACCATAGATATACCAACATAGGAATGGATAATGTCCATGTTTATCTCCTTGATTATAATATAAATAACCTAGAATCTTTTCAAGAAAAAACCTTCTTGGACTACAACTTTATGCTTCTGTTGATAGAAGAATGTCTCCATGAAGTTTATTGGATCCACCTCTTTTCATAGGGCACTAAAACAACATGAAATTAGGAGATTCCTATATCTCCATACTTTCACAAGACTGAATATTCTTTAATATCCTTCTAGACTTTTTTGGCACTTTAAGCTTAATCTCATCATCAATTATTTGATCATCGATGTGAGCCAACAAAGGACATTCTTTACTTGATTTCTTACTTGAGGCATGCTCTATCTCAACAAGCAGTTCACTTGAGCTTGTAGATTGATCATGACTTATTTTTATTTCCTTTAGTTTTTATACATTCATTTTCCTTCTTTCTTGCACTCTAGGAGCTTCAAACTTCTTGTTTTGCCTTGATGATCTTCTAACTCTATTAGGACAAAATCTTGCAATGTGTCATATATTATGATAGTTGAAATAGATCACCTTATACCTACTATTTGACTGATGTGAATTTAGAATCCTTTCATAGTTATATGAATACTTATTCTTGGAGGGTCTTCTACATTCTCTTACTCTATGACTAAACTGACTACATACAAAATATTAACCATTAAAATAAATAGTATACCTTATAGCATGGGGTTGTCTGATAAGACTTTTCATGTTAACCTTCTTATCTTTAATAGTCTTATTCTTGACTGGAGATGCCTCCTTTTGGTCTTCTTTGAAACCAAGACCTATCTTGTCACTTGTAGACTTTTGACTACTCAAGATATCATCTAGAGCCTCAATTTTTTTTTCAAATTTCATAAAGCTCTTCACCTTTCTAAATGCTTGATCCAACTAAGCTTTCAAAGATTCTATTTCAGTTTCATATCTGATGCAATCTTCCTCTTTATCCTTTAGTCTTATTTTTACAATCTCCATTTTTGCCTCAACTTGACTGATAATCTCATCACATTCCTTGGAAGTGTTTCTCAGCCTTTCCTCAAATAATCCAATATGCTCCTCATAATCCTTGAATAATGATTTTAGTTTGAGATTTTTTCTTCTTTGAAACTTCAACTCCTCTAGGGAACTTACCAACTCTACCTCAATATTCACTTTAGCTTCTCCTTCTTCACTTTCATAGTATATTTATTCATCTGATTCTACATTAACCATAAGGCTTTTCTATTTGAGAAACCCTAATTACTTGATTCTATGGCCATAAACAAGGTTTCACTATTGTCATGTTTAGGTTTATTACTGCCATCATCATTGTTAGATGTGCCTAAGTCACTTATATTAGATGAGCTATCTTATTTGGTATAGAAACTCTACTTATTTTTTAATGATATTTTTCTTCCTTCATTCTTCTTTAAATCTATCTTGTTCTTGTTAAACTTATATAATTTTCTATCATTTCCATGATGTTCATCATTTTCTCCATTATGCTTAAATTTATCCTTGTTAGGACACTTGGATGCAAAGTGACCAATTTTTCCACAGCTGAAACATTTTAAGGGTAACTTACCCTTGTACTTAACTTAGACAAACCTCAACTTCTTAACAAACATAGCTATGAGTTAATTATCATCAATATCTAAACATACCTCATCTTTGACCTCATTGGCCTTTGACTTATTTTCAAATTTTAAAGTTTCTTCTCTTTTTGGAGGTCTTCCTTCATTTGTTCTAATCTCATAGGCAGTCAAGATGCCATGAAGCCCATCTATATATAGCTTATCCAAATCTTACATCTCCTCTACTGTAGACACCTTAGAGTCAAAATAAGAGTTATTTATCTCAACACCTTTTAGACAATAATATAATCTTTCACTTATCCAAATCCCCTAATGATATTGACAACTTTATCAATCCGTAATAGGTAAGATGTAGTTGTTTGATCTTCATTCATCTTCAAGCTTTCAGACTATCTTCTGTGCGTCTAGAACTTGGTCAAGTTCACCTTGGTGTCTCCTTCGTAGATGGTATTAAATTTTTCCCATATATATTTGGCTTATACATAATGCATTAAATCTATAAAATCTACCTCTGATAAGCCACACAGAATGGCATTCATTATCTTGGAGATATTTTCACTAGCCTTCTTCCCTACTACATCTATTGGTGGAATATGAGGTGCAATATAATCATCCAAAACTGACTACCAAATATCATGTCTTCATGACATTAGATATATCTTCATTTTCACATTCCAAAATGCATAGTTAGATCTATTGAATAACATAGCCTTACCTGTAGATAAACCACCTTGATCTTGTTGACTAGTCATCCTTGGCTTTTAGGATCTCCTTTAGGAGTTTAAAACTACTTCAAAGGACTAGCCTCTAATACCAATTATTGGAATCAAAATTAATGAGAGGGAGGGTGAATCAATAATCAAAAAATTTCATTCAATTACACTTAATCATACATGAACCAATCTAAGAAGCATGTACATCTTAGTAAGCATAAGCACCAAATCATAAGAGCATGAAACACATGAACACAGCATATACATAGGAAAACCTCAAAGGAAATAAAACACACTAATGGAGAAAATGGAATACAATCCTCTAAGACAAACACCAATTTTTAGTGAAGCACCAACTCCGCATGGAGTACCAACCCCAACTAGCTAAACACCAACTCAGCTAAGCTTTAGTAAGCACCCACTTATAAGGAGGCACCAACCCCCTAGATGACTTAGTAAAAAATCATCCACTTTATACACTTTATCACTTTTAAAAACCCTTGTTTCTTATATAATATATGATTATCTTCATCCTCAGCTCTTCACACACTTTTATCCTTTTCAAACTGATCTCTAACCTTTTTCATTCAACTAGCCCTCTTCATGGATTGATTAAGTTTTATAACCTTAATCCTCATATACATAACCTTTGTTAGATATTCATTAAATATATATAATATTATTCATGACCTCATTCTACTCACCAATGATCTAAATCATTTGCTTGTTCACTACACTCTATAAGCACACACAAATAGGCCTAAACTACCTTACTTTTATACAAGTCACTTGATCATATCCTTCTTAATTGGCCACACATTATATAATTCATAGGTTGGCCATATAATATATCTTATCATATTAAAATAACATACATTAATCATGAATCAACCAATACATTAGGTCTACCATTACTTAATTATCCCTTACTCCTCTTTTAGGCTTTATAGAGACCTAATAGGCCTTCTTAGCAACATGTTACCCTTTGATCTTCTTGAAGCATTTTCAAACACCTAAAATGGAAAGAACACATCATAATCCACTCCAATATACCTTTTAAAACTTTAATTTATGTCCATAACACATTTTAGGTCTAATCACCATTTGAACCCTTTTTCAAGACACTGTTTATAAAAGGCATGTGCATACACATAATTATTGTCTTGAACAATTGAGTAATACACTCTTTTTCCAAACAACTATGGAAAAAAATTACATATTAAAAAACCTCATGACCTTAGGGTCATCATAAACTTCATCATATTCTTCAACTTAGGGTATACATACTGAAACTCTTCTCTACAAGATGCTCCCTCAAAATTGCCAACTAACTTCAAAACACAGTCAAGGAAACATGAACTTATAGCATCTAATTGAATGGATTAAAGAGACTGTAATGCATTAACAAGATATTATAACATCCTTATAATAACCTCAACTAATAAAATCATGATCTCTAATGAATAATATTAGTTTTGTAGACCAATCTATTGACCTACTCTATCACAAACTCTACTCAATCAGATAAGCCATTTTGGCTTCAATGTTTCAACCTTTTACACTAACTTCCAAGCTGGCCTATGTCATAAAAAAGGATCCTGGTATCCCATTTGGACACCATATATATTTTTTCTTTCTAGGCCTTGACTTGCTAGTCATATTAGGTCTTAAATTTTACCTTCTGATCACTGTCTAAGCTCTCAACACCTCATATATATGCCATATAATTTCTTATCATGCATAAATACTATCAAACATTTTATATGCATTCATAATTGCATGATGTACATGAATTAATCTTGGATCAGATAAGATAGAGCACACCTACACTTCCAATTGAGTATACACTTGTTAAGCGGGAGCATGACCAATATGGGGATCTTTTAGACTCGATTAGAGGATCACTTGTCAAAACATATCATGCCAGTTAGGGTTCCAAAGCCTAAAGTCTGACACAATCACACAACAACCTTAAAAGAGTCCTATGATTTGATATTTCACTTATGATAATAAATAAGATAAAGTAAACTATTCTAATAACAAAAAAGTAAACTAATCTAGTGCCCACCAAAGCTTGTGGCACAATGTGAGGGGTTAGATGCAAAGCAATCAAATATATATAAGGAACTTCAAATAAATTAAGTATGAGGAACACCTTAATATATAGATTAAGAAGATTAATATTATTCGAGCCAACACTTATGCTACTTCTATCTACTAAAAGAGAGGAGAACAAAGTTAGAATATACTTACCTGAATGTGAACCCATCATGATTTAATCTCTCTTTTGGCTAATGGGGCTTTACAAGAGGTTGTTTTGGTTTATAAAGATCACTTTGTTAGGCCAAATCATCCAAGACCTATCCACATGACTAGATTCTCCAAATAATAAACTTAATCTAAGACTCCTCAAGTAGAATGGTGGAAGAGCAGATTGTGAAAAAGCACAAGTAAATAATAACTCTTTATTGCATGCTTATTAAAATGACCAAAATGACCTTGTATACAGAGGAGTATCTCACCCAAAAATCATTTGGACATGTCGATTATACTAGGTTGATCACATTGGCCTAGCACATTTTTGAGCTAATTCCTAAAGTCTATGCTAGGTTGGTCAGAAGGCTAAGAAACCAAAAGAGCTAAAGTGACCCCAGAATACACTAGGTCAACTAGGTCAACCTAGTGTACTATATAGGTCAAAAGGGTAACAAGGAAGGAGAAGAAGGATAGAAAGAGGAATAGACTAGAGGAATATGCAAGTGAGGAGAAACAACTTAGGGAAAGGTTTTTAGGAATCAATTAGATTGGAAATAATGTGGAAATGAGGGAAAACAATCTTGTGAAGCACCAAAGGTCTACCCACTCCTTTCTCAGTGCACCCCTTAAGACATGCACTCAAAGAGATTGAGTCAAAATGGGTTCCCGCAAGATGTAAAGCACTAGTATTTGATAAAATTTAAAAATATTATGTGTATACATATGCCCCACTCAAAGGTCATCATGTGTCACTAAGGTGTAATAAGGGATTTTGCTTCAAGAAAGAACATAAGGACACACACAACATTGATGCTAAAAAAAAAGTTATAGTATTTTAAAAGCATAAAAGAACTGAAAGTAAATGATAGAAAGGGAAACTAATCTAAAAAGTAAAATTGATACATACCTTGACTTACCTTTTATCATGGGATAATTATTAGCTATGTTTTTAGTTTTGATTATGTAGGGCATAGAGATTGATTTTGGCAAACCCAAAAATGCAAAACTAAGGAGCTAAAACAAATAAACACAAGAAAATCCAAGATAACTAGTGCTATGAGGATGGGATGTACTTGGGAATTTGGCAAGTTGTGCGATAAGTGATATGTTATACCAAATGACAAAGTCAAACAAGAGTAAGTCAAATAACCAAAAGTCCAAGGTTACTAAAGACCAAAAAAACTCAAACAAGTAAACTTCAAGTTAGAAAAGGCAAACTCATCAATTCAAACCAAGGATACATGTTTAAAAAAGAAATGATAAGTAAGACAAATCAATGGTAAAAAGAAAAATAAAATGGTAAAACAACATTGATGAGTGAGCATAATAATCTACATCTCACTCAATAATGGAAAAAGGTGCATAAAAAGGAAAACAACATTGGTGAGTGAGCATTAACAATCCACATCTCACTCAACAATGGAAAAAGGGTGTAAACTCAAGTGTCCATGATAGCAGGATAGCAAAATCATGATAATTGGGAAAAAGAGAGTAAACTAAGTTTAGTAAATGCAAAATGAAATGAAGAATATGATCCAAATTTTCTCAAACATGTTTTTTTCACTCTAAGGATAGATAAAACTAAAACAAAGTAGTGCTAGCATGTTTTTGAGAAATAAAGGAGAAGGAATTTAAAGAAGCGAGAAAACATATTTTGAATCATAATTTGTCTATCAAGGAGGGAAAATAAAATTGGTGGAGGGGAGAATGAAAGAAAAACCCAGGTATAATAACTCTTTATCGAAGTCAAAACACTCAAATTTGGTTTCTCAAAACAAGAGGACTATCGACCTTAGGAACTATGAAGAACTTCTCTAGAAACACAAGTCCTGAGTCAACAAATGGAGTATATAGATAATCCCATGAAGGCTATATGCATGAAAATTAAAATGGACCTACCTCCCCATGATGTGTTCCCCATTCTTCAAGACCCTGTACAAAATCATGAGTCTACTATGAATATTGGGTACTTGCATGAGAAATTAGGTAGCACCATATATTTTTTTTAATTCCCCTATTCTAATCTACTAGCCTACCACACCCCAAAGGACTTAGGATCTATGTGAAGCTGATTGTGGAGTTTGAGATTTGATTGGAGATAGGATGTGTGCTTGTAATCATTTATTTTGGTGTGAATTTGACTTTTAAGATTTATTTGTTGCTTTTTATTTTAAATGATTTGGCATTTAACTTTCTTTTGATGGCTTTTTCTATTCCTCCTCCATATGGATTTGGAAAACCAAACATGGGTGCTAAAGATGACTTTCATTTGAAAACTTTGGGATTAGGTTGCTAAGAGAGAGAAACTTCAAATAGCATGGGGTCTAAGAGTCTAGTAAATCTAGGTGAAATAAAAGTGTTATCTTGACTTTGACCTTGTTTTATCTAATATGGAGATGAAAGAGAGGAGAAATCAAGAGGAATGACTTATGGAATGATTTGAATTTCTTTAAATTACAAAAAAAATGTGACAAAGGGCAAAGAGAAAGGATACAATGACAGAAAATTGTGATTCCTTATCATAAGAAAGAAGGAAATGGAGGAAAACATGCTAACATAGATTGTTTACAAATTCCCTCTAGCAAAAGAAGCAAAATCTAACATCTAATAACAAGGATCATAAAGAACATGAAAATAATGGTAATTTTATGAGGAGGGTTGGATCTTAACTATGGTCTTATAAAGCAACTCATAAAATAGAGACCCATGAGGGTGTTAATAAGCAAGAGAAAAGTAAAGGTGAGGGAACCTTTTTACAAAGCACCTCACAAAATAAAAACCCGAGAAATGCCAAAATAACATTGGCAACTAGCAAAAAGAGAAAGAAGATAAAAAGATGGTGGTTTTATGAGGGGTGTCAGGTCCTATCCATGGTCTTATAAAGCAACTCACAAAATAAAAACCTAAGAGGTTATAAATCAAAATTAGCAAACAAAATATAATGAACACTATGATACATCAAGAAACCAAAAGACCAAAAAGGGATGACTAAATGTTTGTAAACAAGAGGGAACTATTGCAGAGGGAGAGACCTATGCTTAAGTAACCTATAAAAATATGCTAGATAGACATAGATAGAAATTATGACAAAAAGGAAATGGATCCTACATTAATGGTTATATCAAGGATGAACACGCAAGAAACAAGCTTGTGTGCCTTGAAAGGTTTCTTCAAGTTGAATTAGTTTGGTAGTATGTAATGGAAAATAAGAGTGGGCATTACAAGATGCCCTAAAGGGTAAGTGGATGTAGGGATGGGCATTACAAGATGCCCCAAAGTCTAGAATGATATGAAAGTGGGCATCACAAGATGCCCCAAAGGTGAGAGTAATGTGTGTATGGGCATCACAAGATACCCCAATAGCTAAAAAGAGGAAGAAGAGATATGAAAAGATAAGAAGCAAAGAGAACCCCATAGAGTGTCTAAATGGATTTAGGTTGTCCAAGAAGATTCTAATGGGGGATACGATGCTTGAGGAAAGAAAAATAATGTTAAGTAATAAGAATAATAGAAAAAGATAAAGAACTAAACTAGATAGATATAGAACTAAGTCAAACATACAAAGAATATAGAAAGCTAAGTTGGAAAGCAAAAAAGGCAAAAAATAGTACTAGGTCAACCCAGTTGACCTAGCACAAAAATAGAGACTATAAAACTATACTAGGTCAACTAGGTCAGTCCAATACAGCACACAGAGGTTAGAAAAGAGGCAAAAGAGTTTGTAAATAGTACTAGGTCAACTAGATTGACCTAGTACAATGAATAGAGGCTGAAAAAAGATACTAAGTCAATAGGGTTGACCAGTATAGTAGATAGATATAGGAATTTTATTTTGCCTATATCTTTGGTTATACTCATCCATAAGTGATAAAAGTTATGATAAAAAGAATGTATCTTGAAGGTGAAGCCAAAGTGAAGACAAATATTAACATGAAAAGAAACAAGAATGGAAATGTGAAGACAATCCAACTAGTGGTGGGATAAGATTCACATCGGGTTCACTATAATATAATGAAGGTGAAGCCAAAGTGAAGCTAATGCTAACAAGAAAGAGATAAAAATATAACCATGAAGATAATCCAACCAGTGGTGGGATAATATTCACGTCAAGTTCACCAAAATGTATGCAATTAGAATTGCATGATGTACATGAATCAATCTTGGATCAGATAAGATAGAGCACACCTACACTTTTGATTGGGTATACACTTGTTAATCAGGAGCATGACCAATATGGGGATTTGCTAGACCTGATTAGGGGATCACTTGTATCACTTGTCATAACATATCATGCTAGGAAGGGTTCCAAAGCCTACAATCTAACACAATCACACAACAACCCTAAAAGAGTCATATGATTTGACATTTCACTTATGTTAATAAACAAGAGAAAGTAAACTAATCTAGTGTGCACCAAATCTTGTGGCATAATGTGAGGGGTTAGATGCAAAGCAATCAAATATGTATATGGAAATTCAAATAAATTAAGTATGAGTAACACCCTAATACATAGAATATGAGGAGTAATATTTATTCAATCCAATACTTATGCTACTTCTATCTACTAAAATAGAGGAGAACAAAGTTAGAATATACTTACCTAAATGTAATCCCATCATAAGGATCACTTTGTCAGGCCAAATCATCCAAGACCTATCCACAAGACTAGATTCTCTAAATAAGAAACCTAAGCTAAGACTCCTGAAGTAGAATGGTGGAAGAGTAGATTGTGAAGAAGCGTGAGTGAATAAATAACTCTTTATTGCATGATTATGAAAATGACTGAAATGACCTTGTATATATAGGAGTATCTCACATGAAAATCATTTGGACATGTCAAATATACTAATTCGAGTGGGTCGACTTAATACATTCTTGGGCTAATGCCTAAAGTCTATGTTAGGTCGATTGGAAGGCTAAGAAACCAAAAGAGCTAAAGTCACCCTAAAATACACTAGGTCAACCTAGTTGACCTAGTGTATTAGATAGGTCAAAAGGGTAATAAGGAAGGAAAAGAAGGATAGAAAGATGAAAAGACCAGAAGAATATGCAAAGGAGGAGAAATAACTTAGGAAAAGGTTTTTAGGAACTATTTGGATTGGAAATAATGTGTCAATGAGGGACAACAATCCTGTGAAGCACCAAAGGTTTGCCCACCCATTTCTCGGTACACCCTTTAAGGTATGCACTTAGAGATATTGATTCATGATGGGTTCCTACAAGATGTAAAGTGTCAGTATTTGATAAAAGTTAAAAATATTATGTATATACACATTTTTTATATATATTATCAGTAGCTCATGATGCCTCATTAAGCCAAGCAAGATCTAGAACTAGTCTAGTTGCAGACTTAGACTAAAGCACTTACCCCTGTAGACTTCACCTTGACACTCTATTATGTTCTAATTCCTCTTATGTATGATCAAACAACCTCATAAAATCATTATTCATCATAGCTTTAGTAGATCATCTTTTTGGCTCGTTTAAAGCATCTTGAGGGTTGTTTACACATCTTTGAAGCTTGATTAGGATCTTTGTAGTTGTATACACAGATCTTTGAAGCTGACCTTCTAATCATTTTAAAATCCCTCAACACCTCCTGTAAAAACTCAAATAACCTTTCTCATGCTCAAATATTGTCAAGTATTCTTCAAATCTTCACCAAAGATATTCGTAGGTCATTCTGAGCATCTTTAGAACTACTTACATAGATCTTCAGAGCATATAAATTTTTCTTTAGAGCACACTCATTTGATCATTTTACCTACACATACCATCTCACATGGTCTAGATAAAGCTTTGCAACATGCTTGATACTTTACATAATGACGTATACTTACTCATGTTGATCTCAATGATATCACTGACATTCTTCAAATAGAATTCTTGCATTAATTATCTCATACAACAACAAAACTTACTATGATGGCATAAGAACTCATCATACACATACCTCAAATCTTACTTGACTATGCACCTTCATAAGAACCTTTGACATCAATGAAAACATTAATACCAACAACTCAACAATCAATAACAATGCTCAATAATCTCCCCCTTAATCAATGACAATGTTCAACATAAAAATCAACAAGAAGTCACTCAAGGAAATTAGTGATGTCAGAGTTGAAAATAATACATGAAAAGTTCAAAAGAAGGTTTAAGAGACCAAAAAGTTTAATTATAACTTTAATAATTTTATAAGGGGTTAATTTATAATTAATGAGTGCACCAACAAAAGAAATAGATAAGTTTTAATAATAAAATCCAAAGGTAAATTATGTTTAATTATTGATTGATATAGAGAAGACCCATACGAAAAATAATCTACAAAAGGATAATTAAAATTATGTAGTTAGGCTATGTTTTAACTTTGGTGTAAACAAGTTAGCAAGATAGCCTTTGAGAGTAGTTGTGCACAAAGTAACTATTATATCTTTCTATATGCATCTAAATTTGTTCACCTACATTATTGTCACAAATATTCCTATTAGTCAACACTAATTCTACTTAACCTAATTTATCTCACTAATTTACCCACTTTTTAATCATTATTCTAGTATCCCCTTCTATTATTCATCATCTCCTACCCTTATTCATCCTTATGAATCAATTAATTGTTCTAAATCCATATTATCCCATCCTAATCCCCACTTGCCTATTATTGAGAATTTTAAATTCCCAAAGCCCAGCTACTCACCTACACTAGCCTACTCCTAGGCTTTCCTACAAGCCTACTCCCCTAGTCATGACCTAATCACCTTCGAATCCCACCTAACACTCACTTAACCTCCCTCTAATCATCATTAGTCCTAATAATGATTAGAGAACCCTCTAAAATTATAACCCTCTCTATTATAACCCCTTCTATCTAGAAGCCTCTAAATCTAGAGGCTTTCAAGGAATTTTAAATTCCTTGGATAATTCCCATCCATTGATCTCCCTCAACCAAGTTTAAACCTCCACCATTTATCTTTCCCTCCTCTTTATATTTAAACCACTCATTCCTCCATGGAAGTCTATCTAGAAAGCTCATGCCATATCCATGTCCAATTAACAATCTAGGGAATCCATAGCAAATCCATATCCAAGCATCCATCCAATAATCATTTATCAAGCAACATCATAATGTCAAAATTATGAGTCAAAGGTAATCCCAATCCTTTTGTTTTAAATCCATTTAATCATGGTGTGTATCACTTAGCTTTAGGATTTATAATTTTGGTTTGAATATTTTATTCATCTATTGCATTGTGATTCTAATGGCTCTATCACTTTACCTAGTGGTTTGAAGTTTGAGTGATTAAATTACATTGTTTAATCCATAGAGCTCAAATTTCATGTTACATTTTGGAAACCATGGTGCGACATACCTTTAGAAACAAAAATCATTTGCCTTAAGTGTGTTTGATTAAATATTATAGGAATAGATCAAATTTGGTGGCTCTAAATGTTATACTCTTCAACAATCTTCTTTGGTGTCAAAAAATTCTAAAATTATAACTGGGTAATAATTGGTGATCTTGATTTATGAAAATCTTTCAGTTGTGTATCATTTTAGGCATTGTTGGTTCTATTTTATATAAGATATGGTTTATTTCCAAGTCTCACTAATTAATAAGCAGGTTTAAAATATATGCATATATATTATGTATTATTAATCTATGTAACTATTCATGTTGGATAAATAAAATGTTTAATCTTCCTCCTAAAATAAGCTCAAATTTTTTAGAAGGCCAAAATAACCTACAAAAAAAATAGATACTCATCTTTAAATGTTATCGAGTTTTGAACCTAAAAAATATTGAGAATTTCAAATATTAAAACTGTTGAAAAGTCTATATATGTTTTTAAGCCTTTTCACACTTTCCCCTCCTATCCAGTTTTCCAAGTCTTCACGTCACTATTAACATGAAGGCTAGGTGAACATGTGTCTAAAAGGTGAGTTAAATTAGGACTTTTTTAGTATATGCTTATTATATATATTTCTTTGAATGCACACCTGCATTTAGGAGACATATAAGATGAGGAACATTTCATAATAACTTTGAGAATCTATGGAATTTTTTACATAATAAGCTAATCAATCTCATCATTTTACACCTCCTTATCATATTTTATTCATCCCATGGCCTACAAACAACAACTAGCTTGTTATTTTTAATCTTCCACCCATGTTGGTCTTTTACACATCTTCATTGACTTTTCATCTACTCTCATGACATTGCCCATGAAGGCTACATGGTCTACAGTCTCTAACTCACCGATCTATTTATCATTCTAGTAAAATATCCCCACCAAACTATCTATGTTCTAATCATCTTATTTGCAAGTTGTTGGTCACCTATGGTGATAGGTGTTATAAATAGGTGTTCATAGTTTTTCCATGTTTTGAATCTGACACTCATAAATAGTGGGTATACTCTACCAGAACTCATTCAAGTTTTGTTTTAGGGGATATTGATTATTGTTTAGTGCCTTAAGATAATATGATTTTAAAGTATCATAAATTTCATCTTCATTTAAGAAATGTTTTCCTGCTCACTAGGTTTTCTACTTTGTTACTCAGTTAAACATTACAAGATGACTACTTCCCCTTAGTGTTGTCGGATTTCATAATTGGGAGACTCTACTGGGTAGGCATTTCTACTTTGAAAATATGTATTTATCAATATATTCTTTTTCCTTGAGAAATTTTTTCAAGTGGGACATATGTAATGAGAATGGTGGTCCATGCACGACCCCTCGATTCATTGCAATTTTTCTTGTAGTGTAGGTATTTATTACCATGATCTTGGGATTTTAAAAATTTGAACTGATTAGATTTACCCCATGCAATAAATATATAGAAAATATTAGTGATATTTATATATCCCTCTACATTTTGCATGTGTCTTGAGTTGCATACCGTGCCTTGCATTACAAACAATACCTTGTCAAACATTTTGTATGATCTTATAAGATCTATTATTTGTAGTATCTATGACATATATATGTTTTATATGTAATATGATAAAAAAATAATCTTAAAAGTTTTTATAAAATAATGTAAATAAAAAATGTCCTTTTTTCATCGATAAGAATATATATTTTCTTTAACTCACAGACATATGATCATCAAAAGCTAAAATTTCTAACATTATCTCTATAGGTGGCCTTTCCAAATTTGTTAATAGAAACTACTAATCATCTATTTTACAGGTTGACCAATTTTTTTGAGCCAGATAAAAATATTGTTTTTAAATCATTTGACATAATTAACGTGTGTTTTCAAGTAATACAACTGTCAAAGGCAAATTAACAAAACTACTAACATCTTGTCTTGCAAGTCACCTCTTTTTGAATGCCAAAGTCAAACTACTAACCATGTGCTTGTAGACCGCCAATCAAAGAACTCTTTTGAAAATTTTAAAAATCATTTCAAATCATTTTAATCATCTTGCTTTGTATATATCATTTTCATCATTCTTGTCTTTCATATTATAGATATATCACACTTAATTTTAATAGGTGAATTAATAGTTTATTTATCTATTGGTACCTCAAGGGCTATAGTGGTGTATGCTCTCCTCCTTGCATCCTAGCGATGATTCCTAGAGGATCAAAAATTACCTATAAACCCTCCATCATTTTTTACTTTTATAGGGGGCTAGTGACCATGGATTTCACCACCATGCATTAGTCCAAACTCCATGTTCTAGCAAAGTCTAAATATTAGGAGAGTTGTTATTAGGCATAAAAATATAATTCCCCATAAAGGGTTTTGTGGAGTGAGGGATGATTAAGATCTAAGATACAAGGTAGTCAGATAGCATCCTATATGGACTTGGGCCCCATCATACCTTCATGTATATAGGGGACACACCTAAAAAGACTTGTGCAAACCTAGAATAACATATTTTAGTCGTAATAGGTGTACCACTGTAGGAGTCAATATCAGCTCCAAAGTAGCCATCAAATGTGAATAGGGTTAAGAGGGTTCAATCGATACCATAATGGGTCACCAACCTATAGCTTTACCCATGAAGCTATTAGATGGTGTGGGTATTGGGTTACACACCCTTGAGTTTAGTAATCATAAGTTTTAGATTACTTACTTGGGTGTGTGTTGTGTTAAACCCATGTTGTTTATGAGCCAAGTTATCCTTCACCTAAACTTATATACCTAGCTAGGTCCTTTTAATAACCCATCTTGTACATCCTACCATCATTTTGTATATATCTATATTGTGTCATCAAAAATATCATCTCATCACCATCATCTTTCTCACCCTTGTCATCATCTTCTTATATATCATCCTCTTATATCCTTATCCTATCCCCCACCTTGTTTTCATCCCATCCCAGTCTAGTCATCTCCACCCATTGGTCAAACCCCCTTTATCCACATATCCTAATCTCAACCACAACTTGTCCTATATCCATAATCAATCCTTTATCTTGTATCATCTAGTTATCCTTGTCATCATCCCATTATCCAACCTCATCTTAATCCCCATCACCTACATCTTGTCTTGTACACATTTATCATCATCCCACTGTACATCCCTTATCCCTTCCTAGTCCCACTATATCCCCCATCATCATCTTATACATCTTTACCTAATCATCATCTTGTATATCCTTATCATACCTTCTTGGACATACCTTTTGTTCTCTTGTACATCATTTTAGTCATATCCTATCCTAACTTACCCATCATTAATCATCCTCCCATCACCTACACATCCTAATCATATAATCTCTTATCCACATCTTGTCTTAAGTCTATACCCCATCACTTATCTTGACCTTGTCTTCAAATTCATCCTATATTATCCTAGTTGGTTTTTTAGGTCATATACGGGTCTAAACAATCCCCACATAATTCATCTTACCCTTTTATCCTTTCATGAACACCTATTATCATACTTTTCCTTATCTTATTATCCTAATCACCTTCATCACATAATCTCATCCAATCTCAATCTTGGGCAAAATATGTTTTAAGGCTTGAGTTAGTCCTTTTATCATCCACATCATCCTATCATTCTAATCCACTATCACTCATTCCTTGGTCAAATCTCATACCTAGTTAATATCCTGTTAGAATCTTGTCATCTTGTTGATTTTAATCTAGCAAACCTGTCATCATCAATCTAGTCTCTATCATCCTTATCTACTCATAAATAGCACCCATCATATCTTCCTCTTGCCATTTTGAATCTAGGCACCCATAAAATCCTTAATCCTTTTGTTATTTTAACAACTAAGCATCATTGATAGGATGTTAGTGCCTATTAAACTATCCATTTGAAATCTAACCTTAGTCCTATATCATCCTAATCACATTTAGTCCACCTCATCATCATCATCACCTATCATACTAGCCCGATAATTGGACCCACTTTGTTTAAGGAACCAAACTTAATCATTAGCCTCCCGCTCATCATCCATCTCTTATCATTCATCCCCCATGGATTTAGATGCCACTTTCATAGACTAATACATAACTACCAACAAGGATGAGATCCTATTATGGATTATTTTTATGGGTGTCCCACTTTTTTAAGGTTTTAATCCACTTCAAATCATTTCATCTCCCATCCAAGCCCCTTCATATGAGTCTTGTACTAATCCTCCATATGCTAGTCATAAACCACTGTCTACCCATTCCCATACTAGTAAAGGGAATCCAATCTTGGCCTCCTCATTTACAACCAATCCATCCACCCAATCACATCACCAACCATCTAATCCAATGTCTAATGCTTCCACATAAAAGTCACAAAGAGAAGCAAATTCTTATACTCCCCTTCTTATCTCCTTGGAATCCCTTTTTAAACAACTAGTCACCACCAAAATGATGATCTATCCACCTATCCAACATCTTGATCCCACTAAGCCTAATCCCTCCTAGTATAAATATAATCAATATTGTGTATATCATTGAACCTATGGGAATACCATTAATTGATGTTAACCTTTTCAAAAATATAGCCAAGACTCATTGATCATGGTGACATAATAATTGAGGATGAACCAAATGAGTCTAAATCCTTAGGTAAACAAAAAGAAGAATTCCAAGATTCCTTTCCTAATCATGATTAAGCCCTTACCTTTCCAATCCAAGGTCAAGACTCCACACCCATCCTACATGATCCACCCATCCTCAATAAATCCTCCATCAAATTTGATTCTCCTCCCCATGAGCCTAGTCCTCTTGTATCTCATGATCCCTCTCACCCATCACATCAAATACCCCTTATTGAGAGGTCAATCATGGACAATGAACATTATACTAGTAACATTACATATTGTACATTATAGTTAGCATCATAAATATTATCTTCATTAGGATCATGTACAACACCAAAATCTAAATCAGATTCCTCATGAGAAGCATCATCTCTCATCAATGTTACATCAATTACTGATAATGCCTATCTTTTTGAGTCTACTTATAATCTAGACACCTCCACTACATCACCAGGCATATATTTGGATCCTAATCAAGATGATGAATTCATAATAGAGTTCTTGCAATATTTATCTATTGAATATTATCAGAGTGAATCTAATCCTATTTTGGATGTGTCCACTACAACTAGTCCTAGTGATCTTTTTACTGACCTTGAGGAGATTTTCTCTGATGTCAAAATCGGGTCTCCTAAGAACCCCTGTGAGGATCATGTTACCCCATCACCACTCGTTAAACTCATCATTCCCTCACCACCACCTTCATCCATTATGGACCATTTTCTCTCCATTGATGATCACTTAATCATCTCCCTCCATTGAGATAAATAGGAACATACATCATTGGACCCTTCCTTGAGAAATGTAATAAGTCCCATAAATATGTAGTTCCAAGAACATATTATATAATTCAATCATGATAATCAAGTCATCTTTAATCCCATAATCCAAAGTTAAAAAGAATTAATTCATTGACCTAATCCAAAAATGTCTTCTCCTAGTGAATCCCAATATCTGGCACTAGGGGCATATCACAATCAAAATAATCATCTATCAAATCAAAAATTAATCTCTTCTAATGAATCCCACAATTAGGCACCAAGGGGTAATCAAAGTCAAAACCCATCTCAAATTCAAAATGATATAAAGAGCATTATTACTATAGATGATTATCCATCAAATGATCAAATCAAAGATTAACCACGAATTCAAAGCATCTTAGATCTCTTACAATCTTTTATCAACTAGCACCAATCAAATGAAGAATGCCCAACATCTCCAATGATGTATGTGATTGTTAGTCCTAATCTTCCATCCCCCATCACACTATCCTATCATGATCTTCCCATCCATTCTAGCTCCTTACTCCCCTAACAACATCCAAACCTAATCCAATCCATACCTCCCATCACCTTCATGGGTAACACTATCTCTCCTAGATGTGACAAAGATACCTGGTCTAGATATTTAGAGGGATCACCCTCAATAAGCATTAAAGGTCATAAGGACATCAATACATCTAATAGTGATGACAACATGATCTTAGTATCACATATCCCTAGAATAGGTGTCAGTTAAAGATCTAGATAATATCAACATTCTTGCATCTCTCCCTTCTCCAATAAATTGAGATGCCATCAAAAAAATAAAAAAAGTCAAAAAAATAATAATAATCATTCATCCAATGATGAAAACCAATATTTTGGCACCTTGGAAAAGTAATATTATGAAAAATGCTTTTTGATGTCATGGTGGAATAATCTATTATCCACATTATACCTCAACACTTGGGGGCAAATCTATCCTACTTGTCACATCCCTTATCAACCTTGTCTACATCATCCATCCATGTCATTTTTTATCCATTGGCCCATTATCATTTATCCATCATCTACCATCATAACATACATCTTGTCCCTCCTTTTCTTCTAGTCTTGACCTTTGTAAGGAAGCTTAAGGCATCTTGAGAACCATTCCAGAACTATCTTAGCATATCTTCCAATGAGCACTCAAGTAACTAAACATTTAGTTCCTTCATAATGTGGTCATTAGCAATCCCTAGTCCATTCTTCCTTGGTCCTCATCCTCTTTTATAGATCACCTTCATCATCTTGTCTTGTCACTCATCTACCATTCCATCCATCCTCATCTTGGTTTTTAGGCTTGGTATTCCCTTTGCTACTAACCCCTTTATATAGTGTATATACATATTCCAAAAAATCCCTAAAAATCTAAATATGTCAAAAAACCCTAAAAATCATAAAACTTGAAAAGGCCAAAATTATCCATCATGTCTTATCTTATCCTGAATCCCCTAGTCACATCCATCTCATATCATCCTAGTTATCATCTTTAGACACTATGCTTGGTCTTGAAACCAAATTAGAGTGGTCACCCATCATATCATATCTTCATCATCCTTTTGGCTAGATATTATCGACATCCATAGCCTTGTCAAAGAATTTAATCTAGCACCCGTGACTTCCCTATCAGTGCCTTTTCACACCTAGCACCCATCAAATCACCTCCTTGTTAAGTGTGGAAGGTACTTGATCCCATCATTGTCTTTATCATTACATTTTCATACCTAGCACCCATCAAATCACTCTTTGATAGTATGAAAGGTATTTGATCTCATCACCTCCTAGTCTCCTTATTAGATTGGACTCTTGCATGACCTTATCTATTGGTAATCCTTAGTCATCACTTTTCTAAATCACCTTCCTTAGCCACTTTTTGATTTTATTTCAAGCCCAAATCAATATTCACAGGCCTACTCCCATATCCCATCCTTCTATCCTCAACTAAGGGTAACATCTTAGCCTAATCCTAAGAATGATCACCCTATTGAAATCCAAGTCCATCCTAATTCCATAATCACATCATGATCATCCAACCCACTACCTAGTCACTCAACCCATCATTAGAAAAGACATTGGGACACTGCATGTAGATACTCATGTGTGTTACTTGTTTATTATATTTATTTTGTTTGCATGTCTTTTATCATGTGTATATCTTATTTGTCTTATATTTTTTTGTATCATATCTCTTTTTGTCTATTGATCAATGAATAAGGATGCTATGAGGACACCAAAAGTGCCCTTGAGGATGCATATTTTTCTATTTGTCGATACACTTTGGCATCATGTCCTCTTAGTCATCCTTATATCATGGGGAATACTTCTAAGTGCCATATTTATTAGATTGATTGGAATATGATGATCCTTATGATAGTTGTGATGGCTTGATCACCTACACCTCATCATCTATTTAATCATCTAATCATCTTTATTCCCATCATTAATTAAATCCTCTTGACCCACCTGACTAACATCTAATCTTTTATCCTTAACTCATCATATGAGTCTTATCCTCTCAATACTAACATCATCCCCTAATCTTCCTTATCATCATCTATACCCATCAATTATTTTATATCCCTATGTTAGAACTACATCGGCCTGAGGTCTTTATAGACTATGTAGACAACACTTGGCCACTTTTCGATGCCCAAGGATAGCTCAACCACTATCTCCTCTCTTACTCCCTTGCATGTGCCTTTGTTAGGGGTATCATCACTACTCATTGGTCACTTGATCATATAAATTATTCTCTATCATCATCTTCATCATATCATTCAACTTTAGCTTTGAGCTAGTCCCATCATTATTATCAAATCAGTCTTATCTTGGCCAGCATCTCTCCCTTGCATGCATCCTTTCTTAGGATACATATAAATCTTATGGCCTTTTTAATATTATCATCATCATGTTATGGTTGATTCCCCCTTGGTATTTATCAACAACCATGACACCCATCATCTCTACTCCCTATGCATGTGTCTTTGCTAGGGGCATCATCAATTTGTAGCTCACTATTTAAGTCAAATTCTATTTCATCATCTATCTCACACTTGGCATCCCATCCCCTCATCTATCCATTTTACATCCCACCCCTCATTCCTTCTTTTGATTGGCCATCCATCTCATTCTTCCCTATATATCCTCTTGAGGGGAAATCATATCCCCTAACATCATATCTACTAACATTCATCCATGACATGGTTTTTCTTTGAAATACCATTACTCTATCCACTCAGAAATCCCTTTCAAAGAGGGGTAAAATCTATGCATCCAAATTCACCCACCTATATTATTATCACTAATATTCCTATTAGTCGATAGTAATTGTGCTTAACCTAATTTATCTCATTAATTTATCCATTTTTTAATCATTAATCTAATATCCCCTTCTATTATTTATCATCTCCTAACCTTATTCATCCCCACCAATAAATTAATTATTGTAAATCCCTATTATCCCATCTTAATCCCCACTTACCTATTATTTGGGAATTTTAAATTCCCAAAATCCACCTACTCACCTACACTAGCAACTCCTAGGCTTTCTTACAAGTCTACTCCCCTAGTCATGACCTAATCACCTTCTAATCCCACTTAACACTCACTTAACCTCCCTCTAATCATCATTAGTCTTAAGAAGTTTTCTATAACCCTCTCTATTCTAACCCCTCCTCTCTAGAATCCTCTAAATATAGAGGCTTCCAAAGAATTTTAAATTCCTTAGATAATTCCCATCCATTGATCTCCCTGAACCAAGTTTAAAACATCCACCATTGATCTTTCTCTCCTCTTTCTATTTAAACCACTCATTCCTTCATGTAAGGCCATCTATCAAGTTCATGTCATATCCATGTCCAATTAGAAATCTTGGGAATCCATAGCAAATCCATGTCCAAGCATACATCTAACAATCATTTATCAAGTAACATCATAATGTCAAAATTTTGAGTCACTTAGATTTAGGGTAACATCAGGTAATCCCAATACTTTTTTTTAAAATCCATTTAATCATGGTGTGGATCACTTAGATTTAGGATTTATAATATTGGTTTGAATGTTTTATTCATATATTGCATTGTGATTCTAATGGATCTATCACTTTACCTAGTGGTTTGAAGTTTGAGTGATTAAATTACATTGTTTAATCCATAGAGCTCAAATTTTATGCTACACTTTCTTACAAGGGTGGGTAGTTTAAATAAAATACATGGTTTATAAAAACTCAATTATTATGAAATCAAAGTCACTAAATTATTTATAAGGAGAAGAGGGTAACAAATTTTAATCATATATCCAATGTATATATATCACTTACAATATGGCATGATATTCCATAAGTTTTCATTGAACAAAAAATGTGAGCATTTCTTAGTTGAAGGTAGAGAGGATAATCTCATGTATAAGTTAAATGTGTGAATAAATTGCGTATTGCATGACGGCTTAATATAAAAATAATAATTATAAGTAACATTTGAAATTAAATCATACATGTGATTAAAATATAATATTCAAAATGACTATGAATAGAATTATTCATCTGTCTAAATAAGTCATGCAACATATATATATATATATATATGTCAACTCAAATTTTTACAACATATATATATATATATATATATATATATATATATATATATATATATATATATATATATATGTTTGCAATATTTTCTCTTGAAATAATAATATTTTCTTGAGGCCATCCTTTTAACCTCAAATAAGAAACTCACCTTACTCTTACAAATGAAAATAATAATATTTTATTGAGGCCATCCTTTTAACCTCGAATAAGAAACTTACCTTACTCTTACTATATATATATATATATATATATGATCCTTTTAACCTCTAATAAGAAACTCACCTTACTCTTACAAATGAAAATAATAATATTTTATTGAGGCCATCCTTTTAACCTCGAATAATAAACTCACCTTACTCTTACAAAATATATATATATATAAGACTTTAATAATCATTTCCTCGAATAAGAAACTCACCTTACTCTTACAAATGAAAATAATAATATTTTATGGAGGCCATACTTTAATAATCATTTCAGTGTGATATTGATTTAAATATCACATTGAAATGAGTATTGAAGTCTTATATATATATATATATATATATATATATATATATATATATATATATATATAAGACTTTAATAATCATTTCCTCGAATAAGAAACTCACTTTACTCTTACAAATGAAAATAATAATATTTTATGGAGGCCATACTTTAATAATCATTTCAGTGTGATATTGATTTAAATATCACACTGAAATGAGTATTGAAGTCTCATATATATATATATATATATATATATATATATATAAGACTTTAATAATCATTTCAGTATATATATATATATATATATATGACTTTAATAATCATTTCAGTGTGATATATATATATATATGATTAAGACTTTAATAATCATTTCAGTGTGTCAGTGAATCATACAAATATTAAAATGATGTGATATTATAAAAATAAAAAAATTGTGGAAAAATGAAATCACAAGAACTCAGTTAAGGTCACATCTGGTGATAAGACTATGTAGTCCAATCACCATGGCCAATGGTGGGAATGGTTAGTCCTACCAATCAGTCAGGGGATGGTTGTTTCCAACCCACCCTCATTGAGGGTTGGGATGATCAAATTTATTGTTCCCTCCTCACATACAGTTAGTAGGGAGGGTGTTAGGGTCATCATGCTTTTGGCCAACCCCCTCCCTCTCCAATTTATTATTTATTTTATTATTATTATTATTATTATTATTATTATTATTATTATTATTATTATTATTATTTACTATGCACAAAATAAATCAAATTATATATTTATTTTATATATACATATATTTACTCATTTATTCTAAAATGATATATCCACATACATAAATATTATCATTTGCTTCCAATTTCATTAATTAATTTCAATAAAATAAAAATTAATTGGTGGGGAGGGCATCGAGGTGATCAGCATTTTGGCTGACCCCCTCCCTCCCCCAATTTATTATTTATTATTATAATTATTATTTACTATGCACAAAATAAATTGAGTTATATATTTATTTTTATATAATTATTAATATTTTTATTTACTCATTTATTTCTAAAAGGAGATATCCATATATATAAATATTATCATTCGCTTCCTATTTCATTTTTATTTCAATAAAATAAATTTTAGTTGGTGGGGAAGGCGTAGGGGTTGTCAGCCTTTTGATCGACCCCCTCCCTCCCCTAGTTTATTATTTATTATTTTATTTTTATTATTTACTATGCATAAAATAAATTAATTTATATATTTATTTTTATATAATTATTAATATTTTTATTATATATATATATATGAGTGAAATGAGAGAATATATGAATAATATTTCTCTTTTAAAAAAACATATATATATATATATATATATATATATATATATACCTAATTCACAATTTTCATATAAAATATTCATATTTTATATATATGCCAAAATGTATCAATATATTTAAGATCAAAATGCAAAGAAATTATTTTTCATATAAGGGGGAGGAGTGTTATACTTTGTCAAAAACACAAGAGAAAAAGAGAGATAAATAAAATGAGCTCTAAACAATTTATAATCTTTACAATTCTAAATCATAACTATCATTTTCTTGAGAGGCTTTGTTTTATAACATAAAAAAACCTAAGAGAATGATATACATAAGAGCACTATCTCTTCTCCACCATTCAACAAGAAACTTCCAAGTATCCAAGTCTCCAAGATATCTCCTCCTTCCAAGCATCTCCTCCCAACAATTTCCTCCATGGTTATAATGCCAACAACCAAATTAAGCCATTGGTGAGAAATTAATTACAAGTCTCTCCCACTAGACTCTACCCACTCTCATTGATGAAGGGGATTACCTTCCTTACAAAGGTCATTTTATTGTCATATAATGGGAGTACTTTTCATACAATTCCTATACTTTTCTTACATACTTATTAAATTTATTATAATCAAGATGTGGATTTATTTGCATAAATAAACCTATTTCCTTACATATTTAATAATTTTTCTTACATGCCCACATGATCCTCTTACACTTTATTCAATTCTCTTACAAGACTTTATACACACTTCAACTAGTGAGACAAGTCTATCAAACTAGGCTAGGCTCTTAAGTGTTATAGGCTTCCTATCAATTCTAATAGATAGGGTTCATAACCTTTATAGGAGGCCCATGAGCCTTTTTTATTTAAACTTTAAAATATTGATAATATTGGGAATTATAAAATATAGGATTAAGATGTGCTAGTTTGAATTTAATTAATCATTCTTAAAATTATAAAAACAATTATTTAAGCATTACCACATGGAGGAAATCACAAAATTTTAGGGATCATCATACTTAGCGGATGCCTTGAACCGATAATGAAAGATAGTTTTCACATGAGACATGATATAAGACAAGTGTGTGATATGAATCACAACATCATAAGCTCAGCAAACAATCCTATAATAATCCACTCATAAGCACACAATTTTGTGGCAATGATGCACACAATAAATCACACATAATAACATCACATTTCACATAATTCAAGAGCCAGACATAGTAAGTAATAAATGTTATATTGTGAAAAATCAATGTCACATAACAAGGCAAGGGCCATACAAATAAATATTCATGCCATAACACAATCAATCGAGTAATGTCATACACCAAGTCAAGAGCCACACATAATGAGAAACTAATGCTATACTATGAACAATCAACATCACACAATAAGGAAAGGGCCATACAATGATAGAAACATGACATAACACAATCAGATAATTTCATACACTATGGAAAGATCCAACCAAAAAAAGAGTCATACAATGATACACAAAATTAAATCATTTCATATAGTAGGCAATATTGACACAAAGCATAATTAATAATTAGCCCATATGAAATGAAATAATAAAAATGAAGCATATAACAAGTTAAACTAGTCTACACATTAATCCATGTCAATGTCACAACATAGTAAAATAGCATATCCATGAAATTTTAGAATTATAAATAAAATAAGAAATATTAAGGCATATGTAATAAATCAATGTAGCTCAACATAACAAATGGAAATATCATATAAAGATATAACATGTAACAATGTGACCTATGAATGAGATTCCCTTAGTATTGGCAAAACCCTTGCGTGTAGCAATATTCTACATCTATACATCCATATATATCATTTATAACTTGTATGTCCTACATCCCACTCATATATATTTTGAAATGCAGGTGCCTGTGAAAAAAGTTACATAATCTATCAAACATGTGATAAATAACATAACTCAATGGAAATAACTAGAAAAACATGTTATGCTCAGGACTTTTTTTTGTATTAAATATTTTTTTGATAATTGATTGATGATGTTCCTACCAACCAACAATCTCATCAAGATAATGCTCACATTTAGGTCATGTACCATATGTGGGAATGGTTACCTATCTAAGTAATTAGTATCATATGTATATGTATATGAATCTAAGAGGTAATTTTGTGATGTATTATATCCATCATTAGGATCATGATTCATAGGATCATGTGTATAATGAGTAGGTCTAGTAAGTACATTATCCTATGAAAGCTATTGTATTGTAGAAACATGTATTTGTATTCAATATAGAACACACATAGATTTTCATAATATTATTTTAGATTGTGATGGAGTGGATAATGGTTATCTTGAATTATAAATAAACCTTTGATGTGATGTGCATTGAATCACTAGTCATCTATGAAATTCAACTACCTTCCTTTGATACATTTGAAATCCAGAATGAAATTGAATTAATTGAATTACCAAAAGCACTACTAGATGTGCTTATTTATACAACAAGAAGTGAGATTAAATCTCCTAATCTATAGGGGATTATGATTCACAACATAATTAATCACACCTAGGAAATACCCTAAGTAACTAACCTATGTCAACCAAAGGTTAATAACACCTTGAGACATTTATTAAAAAATAACTAGGATTAATAATACTAACATTCCCCCCTTAATTTATCATAGCCTAAAGAGAAGAAGAGAGAATTTTTGAATGCCTCAAACTTATCATGTACAAGTGACTTCATGAAGACATCTACACATTAATCCTGAGTGGGTCAATACTGGAGCTATATGTTTTGTTGTTGAGCATGTTCATGTATGAAATGAATCTAAACCTCTATGTGTTTGGTTCTCTCATGAATCACTGGATTGTGATCAAGATGTAGAACACCCTGATTATCACAATTCAAAACTGTAGGTTGAGTTTGTAGAACTTCAAGACCTGAAAGAATATGATATATCCATATTGATTCATAGAGCTCTCTTATTGTAGTGTGATATTTTTATTTTATGAAAGATCTAAAAACATAATTTTGCTTCTTACGTCCCCACAAAATCAGACCAGATCCTAGATAAAACACAAATTTAGAAGTGAATTTCCAGTCATCAATAGAATTTGTATGATCTACATCTGTGTATCATGTCAAGAAGAACTTATCATTCTTATTATACTCTAGGCCATACTCAAATATACCTTTAATGTATCTCAATACCCGCTTTTCTTCTTTATAGTGTGTCACCTTTGGTTCCTACATGAATTGAAAAAGATAGCTAATAGCATAGCTAATATATGGCCTAGTATATGTCAAGTAAATGAGACTCCCAATCAACTACCAATAGAGAGTTGCATTTACATCTAGTGATGGATCTATATGAGACAACTTAAGTCTTGTCTCCATAGGTGTTGCAATAGGCTTGCAGTCCATCATCCTAAATTTCTTGAGCAATGTCTTGGTATACTTGATCTATGAAATAAAAATGTAATGTTCCTTCCACAAGTTTGGCATGCTTTAAAAGAAAATGAATTGTTCCCTTGTTTTTTTTTTTGTTTATTCTACTTTGGATATTTCTTTGAACCCTTCATGATTTTTTTCCCCTTTTGATTTGATGCAAGTGCATGTTTGTCATCTGCTTCCTCTAAATTATGCATAACTTCCTCTTCTTGAAACAAATTGACCAACACCTCAAAGGTTGGTTTTTTTCTTGTGACATTCAAAGTGGTCACAAAGATATTATATGCAAGGGGAAATACTCTAAGGACTATAGGGACCAAAGAATCATTTATCACCAATTTACCTAAAGATTGAAGTGAAGCACACAAAGTTGTGACCCTTTTAAGGAATTCTTCTACTTTTTCATTTAATTTGAGCTTGAGAGTGTGCAACTGGCTCTAAAGATGCAAGATTTAGTTTTGATTATTATCTTCATATATTATTTTAAGCTTATCCCAAGCATATTTTGTAGTTTTAACACTGTGGATATGAGGTTGTACCTCATCCAAAACTCCAAACATGATTATTAACTTAGCCTTTTTATTAGCCTTATCATATTTATGTTGTTGATCAACTTCTATTACATATCTAACCCATGTTCCTTATACTACTAGCCAAATGTATTAAAACTTAATATGTGTTTGTACTTTTGTTTTCCATGCTGCATAATTATCATCACGAAGCAATGTGTGTCAGGAAGGATAAATCTAGGTCTTGAACCAGACATTTTACAAGTTGTGTATGACAAATTGCAAGTGTATTGTTAAGCAAAAAAATGAAATGTGCATTTTAAAAATGTAAATAAAATTCAAAAACTCATACACAAAGATGACAAATCATACACAAGCACACTATTGATGTCAGACTCCACTGAAAATGCATCTAAAAATGCAATGGAAAACTATACATCGGTTTCAACTGAAAATGTGTCTGAGGAGAAAATAGGATTAAAATTTTCCCATTGCAAGATAATTTGAGGTTTTTAAGAGAAAAAACATCCCCCTTACTTTTTTTAATCTTTTCAATTTTGGAAAAATGATAGCCTATTTAAACAGTTTACATTCTAATATAGAATCAGAATAAATAGATTTTGTAATTGTGAAGATCATGAAAAAGCATCAAACTAAAAATTATGGAAATATGTGTGATAAATATGTTAAAAATATCCTTACCACTACATATATCTTGAAAAAATAGCCAAGGTGAAAAAAAATCACCTTCCCAAGCTTCACAAACCAAAAGTTATGAGCCTTGGAATAAAAGATCTTTAAAGATGGCTCATAGTGGTGAAGGACAAGCCCTTAGGGGATAAAAACAACGTCCAATAGGTGGTCATTTGGCATGAAAAGAGGATGAAAACTCTTGGTGACATGATGGTGGTGATGATTCTAGAAGTGGTGGATCTGGGTGGTGCTCAACCCAAAAAATTGACCCCACACCAAATGAAAACTTCCAAATTGCCCTCTACCTTCAAAATTTCACCACAGGTACCTTAGTGCTCCATTTTTAGAAAATGGTATTTTTTAGAAATATGTCAATGAGAGGAATCCAATGATATAATATTTTATCTATGATTCTATAAAAAATATCATAAAAACTACCATTTTTCTACTGTTCCTCATTCATCCTACAAAATAAAAACTTAAAAAAATTGTAGAAAATCACCAGAAGCTCCAAAAATTCTATTTTTTTTTAAATTCATATTTTTATGATTAGAGATCATAAAAAATACAAGATCAGTTCTAGAAATTTTATATTTTTGTATATTTGACAAATAATGCAAATTTTTTGAATATGGAGATCTGAATATGCACAGATCTGAAATTGTTCAAATATGAAATTGATATAAAAATGGTTTCAATAGAAAAAATTAATATTGTCAATTTAAAAAAATTATGAATATCAAATATAGATTTCAAATCTAAAATTGCAAAATTAAACCCTCTTCTATAAGCTAAAAATAAATAATGAGTTCAAACCCTCATTAAAAAAATGTCAATAAATGACTAAATATGAATCTTTTTAGCCTGAATTGATGTATAAATTGTGAAAATTTTGCAAAATAGAAGAAAATTTACTTGCATTGACAATTATTCTCCTTCTATAAATTGGCCAAAATTTTGGTAGCATTTCAGTTTGGGATGGCAAAAATTGGAGTAGCGTGATGCATCCAAGGATTGCATGATCTTCACTCTTGATCTCCACCAAATCTCCAATGCTTCGAAAAAGACTCCTTAGGAATTTCTTGCTCTAGTACCAAATGAAATTTGGAATGGAATTGAATTAACTGAATTAACAAAAGAACTATTAGAGGTGCTTATTTATATAACAAGAAGTGAGATTAAATCTTCTAATTTATAGGGGATTATGACTCACAACACAACTAATCACACCTAGGAAATACCCAAATTAACTAACCTATGTCAATCAAAGGTTAATAACACCTTGAGACATTTATTACAAAATAGCTAGGATTAATTATTCTAACATTAGCATAGCCCTTAGGCGTAGGAATATTCTACATCTATACATCCATATATATCATGTACAACTTGTGTGTCTAAAATCTCACTCATATATTTTGAAATTCATGTGCCTATGAAAAAAGTTACATAATCTATCAAACATGTGATAAATAACATAACTTAATGGCAATAACTAGCAAAACATGTTATGCTTAAGACTTTTTTTTTTTTATTGAATTTTTTTATTATAATTGATTGATGATGTTCCTACCAACCAATAATCTCGTCAAGATAATGCTCACATTTAGGTCATGTACCATATGTGGGAATGGTTACCTATCTAAGTAATTAGTATCATATGTATATGTATATGAATCCAAGAGGTAATATTGTGATGTATTATATCCATCATTAATATCATGATTCATAGGATCATGTGTATGATGAGTAGACCTAGTATGTATATTATCCTATGGAAGCTATTGTATTATATAAACATGTGTTTGTGTTCACTATATAACACACATAGATTTTCATAATATTAGTTTAGTATGTGATGGAGTGGATAATGGTTGTCTTAAATTATAAATAAACCTTTGATGTAATGTGTGTCAAATCACTAGTCATCTAGGATATTAAACTACCTTCCTTTGATACATTTACATAGAATAAACCTAGAAAGGTTGTATAACTAAGTTTGGTGGTGGTGAGAGAGGAGGATGGAATACCTATGCCTAAATAATATATTCATATGGAATGCCTAGAAATATAACTACCCTATTGCCATGTATATACTACACACATCTATGTATTAAAGATGGTACATCACTAAGCTTATATATCCAAGGACATCCTAATAACATGTCAAATACTCATGTGTACACATCCAATTCCTAACACCATTTATGTTGAAATTGTCAATCTTACTCGATTTGCACTCAAATGCCCAATTTAGCCCAAAATCACTAAAATACACTAAATGGTTTGAATTTATCATATACAAGCACCAATTTCAGCCAATGTATCCCTAAATGGGGTAATGCATTTTATGTGATACCTTAATCAATGGAATAGATCACATCCAGATGAGTTAATGCTTGAACACGTGGCTACCATCAATGATCAAAATATAATTAGAGGTATAATGGACCCCAAAGATGGGGGGAAATGGGAAGGATTCAATCCAAACAAATAATCACCATACTTAAAATGTACCCAATTTGAGAGTGCAAGATGCTTGCTTATGGCATTGATCAATCTTGATACAAGTTTCACACTAAAACATTGCCATCATGGGCAAAAGTGCAGAAATCTTGGAATTAGAAGAATAAGAGAATTGGGGTCTCCAAATAGATGATAAGAAGTTCCCCATTAGAGAATATTTAAAATAGAAACTAAAATCATAAATGCCTTTATAATGATTTGTAAGGAAGGGGCATTAATTAGGCATGGGTGCCCATAATTTAGATATTTTATGCATTTATGGCTTGTGGATGCCACCCCATAGATGATGTCACTAGGTGATGTAGATATTGGGAAGGAAGAGGCATTAACCAAGAATAGAGTGGAAAATATAACATGACCCACCTTAAGTGGTATCTACATACTCCTTATAGTGTTCTTTCTCTTTCCATCAAATCCATTAACTATCTTATTTGTATCCATAAAATCCTCATGTGTATATCCTAAACTAATGATTAGTTTCATGATGTAAACTTTTTCACTTGAAACATTATCCACCATGATGATATATATAATCTATAAATTAATATATGTGTAAAAAATCAATGATATGTAACTAGAATCATCATCCACAATCTCACAATCATCAAACATAATTGTAAGCCATTGTAAATATGTGCTTGTAAGTGTACCAATAATACCATCTAATGGATGCTCATATATTAGTGGAGGATATTGTGCATTTTAAGTCATATCCAACTCAAGATTAGCCTTACTTTATATTGTTGCATGGTTGGGAAAGGGATCATAAACATTTTCAATTTATAGGTGTATTGATATCATTAAGCTCAATAGTAATATAATCAATGAGATCCTGAATCCTATATCTTAGCTAAAAAAATCTATTTTTAAAGTACCCATGCATCTATGGTAATCATAATATGCATTACTATCATATACCTTTGGTGTAGGCATACTCATATCAACCTATTTTTTAGGGGGTAAGATATATAATGTTTCACACAAGTAACTTATATAATAGCTTATGAATAGGTTTAGGTATCATGGAAATTACCTCCTTCGTGGAATGGATTAGACAAGCCATTTAGCAGGTTGTGATATTAAATTAACTATTACTCTTTCCAACTTATTAGCATCATTTGTTTTTTCCTTTGTGATATGGTCTGAATTGAAAATTTTTAGTTGAAATAGTTGGAGGATTACCATATATTTTATATTATTAATATCTATGATATTAAATTCTCAATCTCAAACTATATGTCAACACTCATCAAATGATTTGACTCCATTGAACATAATATAATTATGGAGAGGGGAAAGAAAACTTTTCTTAAATAAATCTTGTAACTCATTGTCATCCATTAGATTTTTTATCTTAGAAGGCATGGTCTTGTATTGAAGCACAAAGTCATTGATTGGTTCAGTGGATCCTTGCTTAAGCTTTGTAATTTGGGAATAAGATAATTCATCATTATTATAGATTAAAAAATATACTATAAATTGATCGGCCAAAGGATTAAATGTATACATGCCGATTAAAATGGAAGGTTCTAGAACCAATACAAATCGTAGTCCTCAAGGCTTCACATAAATAATTCATTCAAAAACTTATCATTGGAGGAATAATACAAACATGTTGTGTTAAATGCTAATAGGTATTTCTCTATATCATATTTACCATCACACAATATAATTTTATGAGCTAGGAAACCTATAAGTAAGGGATAAGATGAAATGTCTTAGGTTAGTGAATTATAAATCAATGCATTAGAATCAGTCAAATGAATCTATCTAAAATCACCCTACTCTAATTGTAACACCTTATCTTGAAAATATATAACAATCTACATGAATAATTGTGTAGTAGGCATGGATGATGATTTCAAATGAGTAGTGATCATAAGATTTACATAAGTCTATTGTCTAGGGATGGGCAATTAAATCTAAGGAAAACTTTGTGTTATCCCTAGACCTTAGGTGGGCATCACATGTGTAACCATAAGTAGAGACATTATAATATTATTAGTGATATTAGTAGGTTAAACACCTATTTTAGATTCAATACCTCCAAAATATTGATAGATATCATTGAATGGATCATGTTGTTCCTCATATATGCCAATGTTAGCCTTTTTTGCATTGTTAACCTCTATAATTACCTTCAATCCTTGCTCCAAGTCATTAGGTTACTTAAAAATTCAATGTCAAAAGGAATCCAATGATTTAACTTACTTAGGATATACCCCATTAAATACATCAAGATGGAGTCTATCTTGGTATTCAATTTTATCTTGATTATTATTTTATAGATTAGGCATCTCATCATTGAAAATGTGGTTGTGTAATTCTACATGTTTATTATTAACATTTATATAAAAAGAATAAGAAGGAATGTGCATTTCACTTATTTTATTAATTTTAACTAGAATCTAATTATGTTCAATTTTAACGTCACTTAAGCTAGCAGTCTTCCTAAGAGGGACAAAGGATATAGCCTTCTTAGATGGCATGGAATAAGATCATGAAAATATTAAGAAGGATAGGTCCAAGCTGAAAAATATATTTATTTCCTTAATTTATGTGGAAATCAAAAATTATATTTGAAACCCTAAGACAAAAAATATGCAAACCCTAAAAAATAAGAATGAAACATTAAGGGAAAACCTAGGGTTTGATGTGTGCAATTATATGAACCCAATTTTTGCATGGTGAAATATTCTTGACATGACATATCTAATGATGATGTAGTGACCTCATAATAATTCTCAAATTGGAAATCTCTAAAACTTTCTCCTATTTTTCTCCCCTTTTTCTCAAGTCCCCCAAAACCCCATTTTATTGGCACTTGTAGCTTACCTCAGCCTTTTTACAAAAACTTCTCATTGATGATGAAATTACCCTACCAGGTGATGAAAATGACCTATGAGGTTACAAAACCACCATATTTGTGACCGATTCATCATGGTGGTTATGTAAACTATCACGATGATTCCATCCTAACAAGGTAATTTTTTATTAAATTAAGGGTGGTTTTGTAATTTATAATGATAGTTTTGTCCCCAAAGGTAGTGGTTACATAATCGCCCTTACAAACAAGGGTGGTTCCATCACCATTGTTCTACCTTCTAAATTTAGATTTCATAATTCATTACTTAATTAATTTTTCATGCTTAATATCATGCTTCTTAATTTATCTACCCTAATTTCACCTCCAATCAAGCCCAACTCACTCCCTCTTGTATTTGCAATCATTTAGAGTCCCTCCCAAATTCAAATCAGTTAAACTCCTTCATGCAAGTTTTATTACTCTTCTACAAGTAAGCTAATGTTAGATTGATTTTGGATCCAATTTTTTTTGTTTATATATTAATATTTTTGAATATTTTACAACCACAATCTACTATAATTGCTTTGGAGCTTTGATTTGATTTATGTTGTGTTTGATTACATAGTTTTATTTAGGGAGAGCCATTGTTCTTGCAACTTGATCTTTGCAAATGGTGTCTTGAATTATTTTATTATTTGGATTTGTGTTTATTTAATTATTATCCCATTTTTAATGGTCATTTATTTACCTTCATTTTTGAAGATATCCTAACATCTTCATTTGAGTAAAAGGAGCCAACATACTGAGGACCACTGTGTAACAAATTTCTTGCCTTTAGCTGGTCTACATCGGGATCAAGTTGGAGGTTATTAGATTAAATATATTTGTTTTTTGAAATAAATTATATTATATTATTATTCATATTTATATTATCTTAAATCTCTATTTAAATTAAAAAGGCAAATTTGATAGGAGAAAGAACTCCCTTACTTTTCCCATTTTTGTTATAAAAAAAGGTAGTAGATAGATTATTTATTTTGAATCCCTCTTAGTATATTTACTCCAATCAACATAGAATATTTAAATTAAAATTTATGAAGGTTTTAGGAAACATTTCATACACTTCCATCCAACATAGTAGTTAGTTTTCAGATGCAAAACAAATTTATTTGTTCTCAAAACAATCAACTAGCAAGCAATAAACCCTATATAAACTCTAGGTAAACAAGAGGCTTTCATATTTACGACTTTATCATTATTTTAGATTAATTTGAATGTTTTTATTATTAATATTAATATAAAAATCATAATTTATATTTCTTTCTTCTTTTCAAATAAATCATTCAAAACATGCATTCAATAACTACGGAAGTTGGAAAACTAGTTTAGTTTGTTGATTTGTAAGAAAACTATAAAATAATTAGATTGTTGTTGTTTAGGATATATTATTTATTATATTTTTTTCACATTTATAAAACATAATTATTATTAGACCAATCTCCATAATCAATAAACTACAAAGTAACCTCACTTAAATTATGTTTAGATAAAGCTAGAAAAAATCAGCATATTGCATGATAGAGTAGATATCTTCCTCTCTCCTTGCATGCAGTGTCAAATAATTGGAAAAGGATAAAAATATTTTTAATTCCACTTAATTTAATTTTTTTCATTTATTTAATTTCAACATTTAAATTTTAGCAAGCAAGCATTGTACTTTCAAATGAAACAAACAAAAAAAATTATCAAAAGCCTTATCCAACCACACAAGGCAAATAAAACCTTGCTTATAGTAACCAAAAAAGTCTTAAAAAAATATATTAAACCAAGATCATATGATTACACATTTAATAATACCTCTTGGATGACACTTCTTGAAATACCTGATCACATGGTTGGCATATAGTATGATATCAATATTGATCTTAGGAGAGAGGTATTTAGTTCTACCCCAATCCCCCACCTCATTTTTAATTCTCTTAGCACCTTTGAGGAACAATAATTAATTCCTTATCCACTAATAATTTTCCTCCCTCAAAGAATAATCCATCATTACAATGTTATCCAAGCACAGTTTCCCAGTCCCACTTCCTTTTTCTCTTCAGGTCTAGCCTTGCCCTATATCATTGACATATGTGGATGACATTGGCTGGACACCACTAACACAACATAGTAGATATCTTCCCACTATTAATTTATCCTAATATCCTATATTTCCCTAGTCCTATCATTTACTAAGATCTTTGCCTCTTTGTGATCTCAAAAACTAAAGGACCTTAGAGCTTTGTTTTCATGTAGTTTGACCCTCTCAATGAGCATCATGACACTACTGAGATATGTTGGTTCTATCATGGGGACTTATTTCCACCACCTATTATGAATCCCATTCCTCTTAACAACCAACCCAATCCAATCTCATCTATTACGTTGACTGTCTCAACCTAATTTTAAGGATTCAAGTACATAGTTTAGTGTGTGTTATTCATATATACATAAATTGGTGAAAATAATGTGAAATAATTATTTCCTTTATGTTTACCACTTTATTCCTCTTCTCATTATTCCCTTATAAATTTTTCCCTCCTCTTTCCATTTATTATGTAGGTATTCATATGCCCCCAAATATGTGTAGACATGACATAGGCAGAACTCTTGGACTAGAGGGCTATAGGAGAAACCAACTCAACTCTATTGAACCTTCATTGATGAGTTGGAAAAATATGACATTGGACACCAATGTAGACTACCAATTATATGATTACTCTCACCCTAACACCCAAACTAGGATTAGGGTATCTATTTAGGAAATATGGGATGTATCTAAAACTATAAGTAACCACCCTAACTCCAACACGATGACCCTCACTTGGGAGGCATGGTCACTCTTTTTATGACCACTAAGACATCAATCAACCTATAAATCATAGACATGAAAATCATTGCTAAATATGATCATTATATGGGTAGGATATACCACTTGAAAGATGAGGTTAATGGTATGTAAGTGGTCGTGCATCCCCCTAGTAGGAGCCAAGCCACCTCCAACCCACTGACATGAAACCAATACCCCTAGGGCTCCTACCCCAAACCAAACTCCTTAAACTAACCAATCTCACATCTCTACCCCTCTACCCCTCTTTTATAAAAGGATATTGGGCCTAACACCACCGCTAGCCTAAACCAACTCATTAGCACCTTATTGGGTCACATTGATGACTTAGAGAACAACCAATAACTCTATTTTAGGGGATGGGCTCAAATTATATTATATAATCTCATCCATATCCTCTCATCTAAGCAAAAAATCATAAAACACCATAACAATAAGATTACATGCTTTCACCATAGTAGGAGCATGCACCCTTGCTAAACCATGTCTCTCACCAACCCTTTGGGGATATCCTTACTCATGAGGTCCCCAACCCAGACATGTATAAATTCCATTCATCATATCAATCTCATATTTAAACCCCAATGGGGAGCATATACACTTATTTTCCACCTTTTCAAAACAATACAGTGGTTAGTAATCCACCATTCTTTATGCCTCCAAATTACATGCCTTCTATGTATGTTCCCCCTCCACAAATAAGATATATCCCACCTTATTTAGCATTGGGTTACATTCAAACGCTATACACCCCACCATAAAAAATCACCACACCTCCTACATCTAACAATATTCCTCTTGACTTTCACATCTATTCCAAATCCACTTAGTCAAATAACTATTTTCTAGCTTATTCCACTTCACCTTATCAAGCTTATTTCATCCTTTCTAGTGGTTACAAAACTAACCCCTATGTGATCCTGCCTTTATACTTTCATCCTACCATGATAATAATTTACTTTAGTAACATGGGGACTTACATTGAGTACATTAAGGAGACACTTGATCCCAACATATGACGGGTTCTTCTTCTATGTCCCCTACCTGGCCTTCACAAGTTCAAAAGGGAGGGAGATCCCAACATGTATGTCAAAGCTTATGAAATAACACTCGATTGGTATTACCACTTCCTTGAGGGATTTATACATTCTTTTCACCAACCCATGGTAGAGTTTTTCAAATATTTTGATATGAAAAAACTCATAAAGATTGGAATACGAGATTTTTTCACGCCAAGTAAGAACATAGTGAATTAGTTTCCCATTTTATCATGATATGGTGGTAGGTATTATACTCCTATACTAATGTACCCCACATAGATCAACAAGAACTATATGACCTCTTACTTTACTCCATTAACAAGGACATGAGGGAGTATGTCCAAAAATTCCCACATCAATCCTATGAAGAAGCTCTTGAGATCACATTGCGGATCAACAAGGTGGATATTGATAGTGGTTGGTGAACTTATGCAATCAATGGATGTATTATCACCACAAACAAAAATAATGGGAGATTTAAAAGTGTAAGTTCAAATAATACCAATAAACAAGGCCCCATGGTCCTAAATTGAAATAGGAACACCACTACCATCACTAACCAAAACAAAGTCCAAACCTTGTGAATAACAATCAATATCAACATGTAAACAACACCAATGTTGCTAATAATGTGGCTTCTAGGAGATAAAACCCCCCTCCTTCCATTCATTCATTTGATTTTAAATGACATCTACCATGTAACATGCAGCACCAAAACCATAATCAAAATTAATATCATGTTAAATAATTCCCCTTGTTTCAGAACCAAATCTATTACCAACAAAAAAGTCAATAAGGGTTTAGTCAACAAGGGAAAAACATGGGGCCTAGGAAATATGATCCTAATTTCTATTGTCTCTTCCATTGATTTATTGGTCATGGCACTTGAAACTATAGGGAGTACAATAAATTTAACCAAAGACTCCCATAAGATCAAAGGCAAGCATTTGTTGATATGATCCTAAGGAATGTTAGAATAAATTCCCATGCCTTTCAAAATGGCCCTATCACCCCTCAAATTAGAATTTCCAAATCTAACAAAACCCATTACCTAACCACCAAGTTCATTTTCCCAAATCTAACAAAACCACCCAATTCAACATAATCAATCCATGATGGCATGCACTCATGATGTCAAAGCCTCCACATCCAAAACTATTAACACTCATGTTACTCTTCAGTTGGGAGTAAAAGGTAAAACTAGAATGATATGAGTTATGGAGTTGGAAGTTGAATAAGATTTGAACATAATTAATCACACTAGAGAGTATCATATTATGACTCTTCATCCCTCAAACATATTAGAAACTGAGTATATCCCTAAACCCATGGGGAACTATGATTTGATATTTGATTTAACCAAGATGTTCTCCTAAATTTCATTCATTGATTTACTCAATGACTCCTTGTTCATCAATTATCCTTGATTAACATCCTAGGACTAGGGAATCTATCTAGTGTTACTCTTCCTCCACAAGCTCAGATCAACAATATTGATTTGGACATGTTTCCACTTGGTCAAGAATCATGGGATGTTGGTTATTTATTTGATTTACAAAGTCTTCCCCCTAACTCCAAGATGGAAAGGAGGGGAGATCCAACCTTATTTTTAGGGGGTTTGGATTTACAAAAATTTATATGAAGATAGCCATGGTTGATGATGGATTAACCATCAATAGTGTCCCCTTTTCCTTCCTACAAAAGCTTGGTTATGGGGAAACAAACTATTTTACAATGTGTAACACCTTACGAGGATATGATAACCTCAAATCTACTCCCACAAGGGTCATTTTACTCCCAATCACTCTTGGCCCCAAGCCAATACTAATTGAGTTATATGTCATAGATAAAGATACCAACTACATTATGATCTTGGGAAGACCTTAGATACATAAGATGAAGGCCATCCTTTCAACCTTATTCCAAAAAATCTAGATCTTGTACCTAGGGAAGGTCTTTGTAGCCTAGGGGGACCCTAAACCCTTCAATATACTACAATCGACCATTTATAATTAGCCCAAGATACACATCAACTACCATTCACCTACCAATGAGGTTATGAAACCCTTAAAATTGGTCGATGTTATTAAACCCACAAAGCCTAAAGTGGCTATCTTAAAGAAAGTGGATGAAATACCCCAAGCTTTATTAAATGATAGGTTAGAATATAAAGATGTAGTGATAGCCAAAAATACCACTAATCTAGAACCAATCTTTAGGAAGACCTTAGATACATAGGATGAAGGCCATCCTTTCAACCTTATTCCAAAAAATCTAGATCTTGTACCAGGGAAGGTCTTTGTAGCCTAGGGGGGCCCTAAACACTTCAATATGCTACAATCAACAATGTATAATTAGCCCATGATACACATCAACCACCATTCACCTACCAATGAGTTTATGAAACCCTTAAAATTGGTCGATGTTATTAAACTCATAAAGCCTAAAGTGGTTGTCTTAAAGAAAGTGGATGAAATACCCTAAGCTTTATTAAATGATAGGTTAGAAGATAAAGATGTAGTGATAGCCAAAAATACCACTAATGTAGAACCAATCATTAGTCTATCAATCTCCACCTAGTCTACAACTGAGATCATCAATCTCCTATAAAAGGGCATTCCACTCATCTTCCCATTTGACCCACAAAGGATGGGGACCTATGATTTCTCTAAGCCTTAAATCTAATATCCCTAAGAGGAGTTAGCTAGTCTACCAAACCTTTGCATGATATAGGTGTCAATAAATGAATAAGTCCACCTTCATAACAACCATTGTAGTGACTACCATCATTATCGCCCAATGCTCGAACACACAGGGGAAAGTCATAATTTGTATTATACTCTTATTACTTCCAAGCCTATTCGAAGTATTTTATAGGACTATGATAAGGCCATACCCATTTTCTAAAGTTTCTGATCCATTGGGTTTTCTTCTCTTGAGATGTTGGTATTTCTATTTTAATGGGTGCCTAGTTGTAGTTCTCATCATGTTCTAAGTCATCCAATAGGAAACTAGACCATTCTTTCTCCCTTAGCCATGCTAGTACTCAAGGAGAGGATTCATATTTTGATAGTAAGTATTATAAAAATCAACATTGGAACCCACTATTATCCACATATTCTAACCCCCTCTTCCCCTCACAAAGAGAGAAGACCCCAGAAAGTCACTCACCAAATTCTTGTAGGCTTTCCCACATATAACAACATGAAAAATAGAGCTAACCATATCTTATCAGTAGTATTTTAAACTACATGCCTTATTAGTAGTATTTTAAACTACATGATTACATTCCTAAAGATTCCATCCCAAAGAAAAATTAAAACTATGTTGGGATATTTCCCATGCCAAAAAATCCTTGTAACTATGATGGCATACTTCCCACACCAAAGAAATGTCCTGGTAAATAGCCTTTTGAACTTTTTGGAGGTGTTTACCTACCTCAACCCATAGCTTAGAAATCAACCTTTTGAGTTCCCAAAAGTATTTGCCTTCCTTCATCCTAATTATGAGAGTATACCTTTCAAGTTTCCACAAGACTTTCTATTTACCCCATAAGGGGGGCAGGCTCATTATTCTTCTAAGTATCAAGACCAGGAAACCTAAGAGGGGTTGTTCAACATTTTTGATATCCATATGGTCAAGATATTAGAAGACCAATAAACTTCACCAGACATCTATCCCCATTCTACACATGATTAGTGGGTCGTTTACTATGATGTGTCTAAGTGTCACCTAGGCACTGGGATATGAATCATTCTTATTTATCCTAAAGCGTGAGTTATGTCTTTTGGTTTCAAACTATAATTTGAGTATACCAACAATGGGGTTGAATATAAGGCCCTATTAGTTGACATGCTCATTAAAAAACATTTAGAATTCAAAACTTAAGGATCCAAGGTGACTCACAGTTGGTCACGAACCAAATTTCCAAGGTCTATCAAACCAAGGCCAAACATCTTCAGCTATACAAGACTATTTTTCATGAGATATCTAAGGACTTTAAATTTTTTCTATAGAAGAAGTATTTAGGAAAGGTAACCAACCTACTGACTCTATGGTTGTTTCATCTTCACACTTTGACTTTCATCCCTTTACATCAGAGTCCAACTTCATAGTTTTAGTCAAGACAAAGCCTCTTGTGCAAAAAACTCCTAATGACCAAACTGCCACCCACATCAAGAAAGATAACAATATGTTATTCCTTGAATTATTCAAGAAGGATGAAATTATTCTTGAGTTCTTTTGAGTTTATGATGACCTCCCATCGTTTCACCACAAGAGAGGCTTCTCACTTACCTATTATCCCGCATCGACCCTTGGAAATGAATATTATGATTCTTACTACCAAGTTGAGTATTACATGTCCTTTGATGATGAACACTGTGATTTTAATGTGGAGGGTGAATATCCTGATCTTCCCCTAGCCCCTGACATATTTAAGGAGGTCAATGCCTCCCTCATTAAGGAAACCATTGACATTAATATTGGGATAGAGGAGAGTCCCAAACTTCTCAAGTTTGGGTCTTCACTAAATGAATAGGAGGTGGGAGACCATAGGCAACTCTTCATAAAATTGTCAAAAGATTTCACTATCTATTACACTGATATGGTAGGCATCAAGCTTGGTGTGGTTGTTCACAACCTAGTTACAATGCCTAATGTGAAACCATTCAAGTAAAAACTCAGTCCTATTCAAGCCTAAGGTCACTTTGATGGTAAAATAGGAGGTTATCCTTTAAATTTTAGATTTATTAATCCATTGGATTGTTTCAAGTATATGTCTAACATTTTCCATGTCCTCAAGAAGAATGTTAAAATAAGAATATGTATGGACTTTCAAGATATTAACAATACATGTCCAAAATATGACTTCCCTCCCCCATCCATTGACATCATTGTTGATTCTACCATAGGATATGAATTGCTATCACTCATGGATGAATTTTTGTGATACTATCAAACTCACATTTATGATGAGGATCAAATCAAGACATCCTTTACTATGCCATGGACCTTTTATTATGTTTTGATGCCCTTCAAACTCAAAAATGTATGGGAAACATATAAAAGGGTAATGACCCACATATTCCATGATCTTATTCACAAGATAGTGGAGGTCTACATAGATGATATTCTAGGGAAAGTGAGATGATCAATAGACCACTTAGAGGTGTTACACACCATATTGGCATGCTTAATCAAATATGCCATTACTCTTAATCCAAAAAATGTCTGTTTGGAGTCACTGACAAAAAAATCCTATGTTATATCATCTCCCAGCATGGGATCAATATTGACCCTACTAAGATTCAAACAATCTTGGAAATGCTCCCTCCCATAGATGAATCAAGCATCATAACATTCCTAGGTAAGTTGGGAGTCATTTTATGGTTCATTCTAATCTTGCCTACATCATTCATCTTATCAATAACTTGATTAAATATACAAGTGGCTTAACTTGGACAAATGATTATTAGGAGGAATTTGAAGTAGTAAAACACTTATTTATAACTTCCCCCATGCTCATGGTTCCTAATCAAGATAAACCCTTGATACTTTAGATTCAAATGACTAAGGTGTCCCTCACCTACATGTTGGTTCAAGAGGATGATACTGATAGAGAACACACTTTTTATTTCATTAGTCACACCCTTAACAAATACGAGACATGATACACTCAAGTAAAAAGGAATGATTAGCTTTAATGTTTATGACCAAATGATTGTGACAGTATATGCTCAATCAATAAATAAGGGTTATCATGAGGTCTCAAACCATACATACTTTTCTAACCTAACCATCTCTCTCCAGAAAGGTTGGGCACTTCATCATGCTCCTAAGTGAGTTCAATTAAACATATGTCAATCAAAATTTGTTTAAGGGTAGATAATTGTTGATTGGTTGGTTGATCCTTCCTTGAAAGTTAATGACCTCATTGATATTCACTTTCTCAATGAATTGATCTGCTACGTAGAAAAACCTAGTATTAGCTCTTCTCCTTGGTACACAAATATCATCAATTACTTAATTAACCACAATTATCCTAAAGATGCCACCTCATAAAAAAGAGACATCTTCACGCCATCACATCCAACTATGTTATTCTAGAAATGGTCCTTTATCATAAGGCCTTTGACAGAATATTACTTCAATGTGTATAACTAAGAGGAGTCAGAAGGAGTCATCTTTCATTGTCATAGTGGCATTTGTGGTGGACACTTGGTGGCCATGTGACTCCTCAAAAAATACATAAGATGGGATATTCATGGCCCACTTTAGACCATGATGCCATCAAATATGTATGTAAATGTAAGAAACATCAACATTTTTCACATGAGATACATATTACTACTAGGGCGTTGTAACCCATTTTTACTCCTTGGCCCTTTTCCACTTGGGGTTTGGATTTAGTAGGTAAGCTCTCCCCTGCTTCTTTGGATGCCCATCAATTAATTATCATGGTGACTAAGTATTTTACAAAGTGGGTGAAGGTTATGACATTAACAACTGTCATGGGTTGATTCATCTCAAAGTTTATCCTAAACTAAATCATTTGCCAATATGGGGTCCCATAAGTCATCATTACTAAAAACATGTCCCCTCTCACAAACCCTAAGATTTGGGAGCTATGTAATAAGTTTTTTATATCACACCAGTTAGCCTCATTGTACTATACATAGGCTTATGGCTAGGGAAAATCTACTAAAAAAACCTTAAAGTTGATTTTGGTCAAAACTTTCAGAGATTCTAAATGAGATTGGCACTTACAACTCTATTCGACACTTTGGGATTATAGAACAACTATTAAGAAACCCATGGGGGAAACTCCATACTCATTCATGTTTGGATATGAATCTATACTACACTTAGAATTATAAATACCTAGCATTCACATTTCCCTCCAAGGCCTCCTTGATCATGAAGAGTATAGAGATGCGTAACTAGCTAAATTAAAATTTTTAGATGAATGCCAAATTATCACCATAAACAATCATATTGATTATATTCATCGTATGTGTAGATAATTAAAAAAATGTCTATGAGTGCCAAATTCATGTAAGATGCCTTGTTCTTAGGCTCGATAATCAGATTGATAAAAAGAAATGAGAAGGTCAGAAGCTTAGACCTTAATGGTTAGGCCCCTACCTAGTGACAAAAGATTTCAAAAATAGATCCTATCGGTTTTACACTCTAGAGGGAAAGGAGTTCGACAAGTCTATGAACTCTTTGCACTAAATATATATATATATATATATATATATATATATATATATCCAATAAGTTCATATCATAGTGTTCTTATTCACAGTGTATTTTCATAATTTGTATATTCATCTACATATCATGTATTGTTTGGTGATTATTTGGTTGTTAGTGCACACAATATAAAAATTTTACGAACGCAACATATCACATCATTCCATTCTCACATTACCATATCACCTCATAAAAAACATTATCTATAAACATTACATTATTTATTGCATTACTTCTTACGAGCATAGTACATCTATTTCCCTACATCCTACCCAACTTATAAAATGCTAGCTTACAGGCTAGTCTAGAGGCTTGTCCATGATAGAGTCACCTCTTACAGTGATTTCTAATCAAACATTAGGATGCTAAAAAATAGGTAATTTTTCTCACCTATTTTGGTCCTCGATGGTGATCTTTTGCATCTTACTAGTTGTATGGGGTAAAGATTTGGGGGTAAATACCTTATAAATAATAAAAATAGACACTCCCATGAAAATAAAAAGCTTATGAAAGTACAAAATTCAAATTCCACATCTCTCACCCTTTGATAACCTTCAATGTTGGGCCCTTGCATATTACTAGTTGTGTGTGGTTAACATTAGGGAGAGATGTCCTTACTCGTCTACATCTAGCCTTTGGTGATGAACCCATGTGTCTTCCTTGTTACATGAGACTAAGTGTAGGGTTCACAAAGAGAAGTAAAATACAAATGTAGAAACAATGTCAAATTGAAGAGGGTCCAAATAGAAATTTCTTCAAAAATATTTCCTACATGCCTATGTTTAAAAGGGTAACCTTTTCCCATTTACTGATTATGTCAGGACTAGTTATCTCTAGATGAAAATAATAAAATTAGTGTTTTGTAAGTCTAATAAGAAGTACATTTTTCCTTTTCTTATAAGGATGAGATCATATTAATTTTTCCTATGAAAATTTATCTATGGTCTTCATTATTTATAACCTCACATTTATCCTACTCTTTTTTTATTCCTTACTATAAATTACAAGTCATATGTTGTGTAAATAAAACAACTAGGTCATCACCTACAAAACAAATGTTAGCACATTTACAATTTCATATATTTATCCACCACATTACATCATTTACATACATTGTGTTCCCACATATATAAATATCTTCCATAGTATTATATCAAAAATAAAGAGATACGGGTACATCATCACATGCCTAGTCATATAGAGTGCATAAAATGAAAATCAAAGCATAGAAGTCAAAGCCACAACACATGAATGACAAGTCACTAAGATAAGTTGAAAAAAATCTTTATCTATATATCATAATTATTGATTTTATACAAAATTTATGTACAATACAAGCTCCTCCATGGAGGGCCAATATGCCTCAAGGAATCTAAAAAAGACTCAACATATAAAATGGTATAGTAAAAACATCTTTGGTAAGTCATAGAAGCATGGACTCCTCCTGTGAGAAGGTCCCGATGTAGAGGAGTATTAGGGGTTATCTCTCTAGAGGTGTCTCCTTCTAGTACAACCCTTGGAGGCCACCTCACCCTCCCCAATCTAAAGGCTATTATCATGACCCATGTCAACACCTTCCTTTGAAGTTATCCCCCTATTATATAGCTCGAGGCTCAATCTCATCCTCCATCGACCATTGTGTCTACCAGGGCCTCCACTCACGTCACCCTAGAAAATAAGGTATTTTTATCCATCCTAAGCATTATCACCATCATATATACATGGTATGTTGGGGAAAAGACATCTATGTGCCAGCCAATCCCTACAGGGAGTTTAGGATCTATTAAGAGTTGGTCTCTAGTCAGGGCAATACTTAATTGGAAAAGGTTGATCAAGTTGTCCCTGATCATCTACCTCCACCCACTCACAATATCTATAATCATAGAATGCAAAATCAATATTAGATCTAGTAGATATAAAAATACAAAACATGTGAAATTAGTTGAGCAACTAAAAATCAAAATATAAACTATAATAAGAAATGTGTAAATCAACATTTTACTTGGGTTCCCCTTACACCAATCAAGGTTAGTGTTTTGGAAGGATTTACACAATGTAACAATGCTCCTTCAAACAAATGGTAAACAATGGTTTTGGACTAAAATCCAAGGCAAATGTTTGAGATGAAACGGGTTGCATAATGACACCTTGTTTAAACAAGTGACACACAAATGGTTTTGGGATAAAAACTCTAAGGTAAAAGTGTGACACAAAATGAATAGAGTAACACCTCTTAAGCTAAAGGGGTGTGAAAACAACATGACAATTTTGGACTTATTTCGACTTGACAATACAAATAAATAATTTTAGTCTAAAACACACAGTAAATTAAAAAAAATAGAAATAACACTAATGGCTCATCCTATCCCTAAAATTGGCATGGGTGTGTGTTGCTTCTACCAAATTTTACACCAATATACCAATGCTTGTGAGGAATTAAGTGTTAATCCAAAAATTAAAGAATAGGTGTAGGTAGAGTTTTTATGCCCCCCTCTATCTCTCAAGCATTGGTACATGGCATGAACTTAGAGTGAGGAGCACTCGACATTGGGCAATAAATTCTAAAACAAGTGGGGTTGACTAAAATATATACGTTTCAAAACACACTAAATGGTCCCGAGTATGGCTAACACAAGGACACAATCACATCAATTGAGTTCATAATCGATAAATTACTATGCAAAGGTCTATTCCTTTACATAATGACTTTAGCCATGTACTGCTTAGTAAAGTCCAAAGTTTAGCAAGCCCTGACCCGAGTTTTCATTAGGATCGGAGAGGCTAGATGCTCAAACCTCTAGTAATCCCAATATCACGTGTCTAATTTATATACCTCACTATGGAGTGAGGTTGGTAAAATGTTGGGAGATGACACCTTAGGTCAACACATCCCTAAAGAACTTGTGAGGAGGTAGTGAACTTCCATCCACAAGCCAAATGCAAGAAAATAAATGGAAAGACGTTAGAGGTCATTTCTAAGTCACCCAAGTCAATTAGAGCTTAGGGAGAGTATACACAACATTCTTTCTGATAAGACTAAATAAACAAGTCAATAAACCAAGTGTTTTTGGTCACTTGAGTTCCCTATATGGGATGGGGGGAGAACATATACACAATAATTTTCGGTTTGCCACAAACAAAGAATTTAATCTATGAACTTAAAAAAAAGTGAAAAAGCTCTTAAGAGATCTAACTAAAGTGTATATTCTTTTTAATAGCACCAACTCAAATGTGATTGAAATTTTGACCTTTTGGCCTTGTTTGCACTTGTAAAAACTTTGAAATTACTAAATACAAGTTTGATTAGGTTGATTTTAAGCATGAAACAAATGTGTATGTGAGATTTATAAGTGTTTAGGCCCCTCTCTCTCTACCTTAGTTCCTGCAAAGATGTTAGGGGGTTTGATTGTCTTTAGGCCAAATAACAGATCAATAAATAACATTCCATTTTGAGCTCTAGATTTTTGAAAACATAGAGTGAAACCGTCATTTATGCAATAAAGTGAAGCCATCATTTTCAACAAAGCCGTTATTTTTTTGAGAACACAGACATGAACAAAAATTGGAATTTGATGGAGTCAGTGTTAAATAGGGAAAGCCATTAATTAGATTTGGTGAAGTCATTGATTACAAGCCGAAAATAGGCAAAAATGCCAAAACCAAATGGAAATTTACCTAATGATGTTGTTGTTTAGTAGGGTCAAAGCCATCATTTCTATATAGCAATGTCATCATTTAGCAAACGAAACTACTATTTATGCACAAATAAATATTATAAATAAAGCACGGGAATGGCGACGCTGCCATTACACAGGGTGAAGCTGTCGATTACCAATAAAAAAGATTGACATGAATTTTAAGCACAAAATTCTAAACTTGAAGAATTAAATGCTTTTGTTAGAAAAATTAAATGTTGCACATCATTCTCCTTGGCCATACGGGATGTGTGGTCCCACTAGGTGTGCCATTATATATCTAAAGGTTCTAAAGAGCACATAAATGTTGATTAGTTCCTTGTTAGTCAAAATGATAAAAATTCTTTTATAACAATACACTAGAACTAAACAATCTTGCCTAAGAACTAAGGAGAGCATAACATAATGAACAAGATCACAAAATACAGATAAAAATAACATAAGTAATTTACCTTTTTTGTCAAATTTGATGTCTATTTGTTGGTATAAGGATGTTCATGCTCAATCTATGACATAAAGACTCTTGTCAATGTTTTTGTTAATGGTAGCACTTCTGCAATGGTTGCTTGTGGCTTTGCTTTGCTATTCGCTTGGCTTAGTGTGAATCTTGGCATAAAATGGGCATTATAACACTACTCTCATTGGCTTCTTGAAGACATTCATGTAAAATAACCTTACACACAAAAATTTGTTGGCATATAGTGTGGGCACTTGTATTTATAGCTCCAAAAAGTAACTCTAACCTTATGGAGGTTAGGTTAAATTCTAACTTTGGTTGAGTCTAAAATAACTTAGATCGAGTCAGGATAACCCTATGTTGGGTCAAAGCACTCATAAAGTCTTAACACCTCAATTTCAAATATTTATGAGCTATGGCAACTCATTTTAGATATTTGTAACGTTGTGACTCACCTTTTTAAAATATTTAGAAATTAATAAATCACTGTATTAGCTCATTTGACTTTTGACTTTATATTTGGCTAAAAATTTATTTTTTGATAAATGAAATTCACTAATTCAATTTGGAATTTTTACTTGGGCAAGTTAATTAAGATTTGTATTGTAATTAATTTTGCTTAGTTGTTTTTTAGCTTTTGGCAATTATTTTTAATATTTTGAATTAATGGCTTGACATGACAAAAATATCAAATTACAACGTTGTAATTTGACTAGGGTTGAAATCGAACTAGGTTATAGGTGCAAACATGGTAATACCTCAAATAAACAAGCCTTGCCACTTTTCTAAGCAATTAAATCCTTTACGTAAATGAATTTAGGTCTTTAAGTGATTTTTGGGCTTAGATTGCGTTATGTGTTATAAATTGAATTGAATCCCAGTTTAAGCATGAAAGTAACCACAATTGAGTGTCTACAACTATCTCTAATGAACATGCATTTCCATATTCATATTTAGATGGTTGTCAGTTGATCATGATTTATTCAAGATGAGTACTAAAATCCTATGTGTTTATTCTATTAATTGATTTAGGAATATTAATTAGACATTTTTATGTATTATACGTATATTGTGATGATTAATTAAATCTAATTAAGTTACATATAATTGTGATAATATAATAGCCGATTAATTACGTGATGAGTATAATTAATTTATCAACCTTCCCCTATCCACTTATAACTTCATAATCCCTAAAAAATCTTCAATTACCTCTTAATATATATTTTAACACCCAAATCAAATATATCTAATAAAATTTTAAAAACTTCATTTATTTATATTATATTTATTATTATTAATATGATTACTCTATTAAATAATTTAAAAAATAATAATAATTGAAGCTTACATTGTTACTTCTATTTATATATAATCTTGTGTGGTCTTCAATTTTAAAATGTCTTTAATGATATTGAACTGGAGTTCTATAATATTTATATAAATAAGTTTGAAGGTTGAACGGATTGATAAGTTCTCAAAGTTCAAAGAGGATACTCGGTATCAAAACCTTAGAGAATAAGACAAACTATGCTAGGGTTCTTTGGTTAGATTTTAAAGGCCAGAAATAGACATCGATGGAAGAGACACTTATTTTCGGATCTGATAACTCTTCAGCTTCAGATTCAGAGAATTCAAGTTCTCAACGTGTAAAATTTTCAGTGCATTTGCCTCCACATCCCTCCGCCAAACCCAATTCTAGATCAGCAGGCAGTGAACAACCCGAAGACAATCTCCAATACGTCACTGAATTTGTAGCCAATAACCCCCCTGCCCAGACTTTCAAAATCATTCCCAAGCTGGACAATTCATGGCGCCTGCCGACGATGACCGATGCCCATTTGAATTTCGAAGCCGGAGTGCAGCCAGCGGAGTTCAAACCGGAAACCCAAATACAGCTAAATAGCCCAATTATTTCAGAGATCGACGATTTTATGTCCAACGAGGAGGTGGAGAAACGAAAACTGCGAGAATATCTAGAACGGCTCCCTGACGAGCCATCGCCGGAAGCTTACGAAAGCATGCCGGTACTGGAATTTGGAGAAGCGCTGCTGCGAGGAATGGGATGGTCATATGGGAAGGGGATCGGGCTTAATGCCAAGGGCCCGGTTGTCCCTTATCAACGGCACATTAGGAGGGTTGCCAGAATGGGACTTGGAGCCTCTCTTCCCGTAGACAAGAAAACTTAACAATTTAGGGTTTCAGGTACTTTCTCAAGTCCTGAACCCTAAGTAAATGTTGTTTAGGTATGGCCAAAAGGCAGACGCTATCTCATGATTTTTAAGAAAAAAATTCCCTTGAGAAGATGTTTGAAGGGTTTGCGTGAGAGCCACAGAGTATACTATGATTGTTTTAGAGTTTTTTTTTTCGATACGAGGAAGAAGTTATACGAATCTGTAAAAATATGTAAAGCTGTTCTAGGTTCAGAAAATTGTAGAAATCACTGAGCAATTTTCTAATTATTTGTTTGATTTTGTTTGTGACATTTTTATAAAATCCTAAACCCCTCGGAAGGCGTTGTAAAGGTCTGAGTGATGCAGAAAATGTGTTTTGTTTGTGTTGGATACTTTGACAAACCCTGACTCTAAAAAGCTAAGAAAATGTTGAACATTTCTGTAGATTAATGAAATTATTTTCTTTGAAACTATCCATCCTATTTGGTTACCATTGGATAGAAGTCTTTTTTTGATGCAATGGTACGACTAGCTTCATAACGAATGGTTCATAAGGTACAATACTTGCTGAAGTTTTAATGGGGTTGCAAGCTAAGTGGGCTTGATTTCGGGAATCTCCATTATTAAGCATGCCTGAGCTGGAATAGTGAGCATCACCTAGATGCAATGAGTGTTGAGTGGAACATTCATACTCATGAGAAATGGGTTCTTGTGAACTGCTATTTGTGAAATATGGGTCAGTGTAGGTTGACTGGAAACTATGCAGCTGAACCTGGAAATCATATCATATAGCTTTATAAAATTTCAGAATTCAGGTATTTTAACAAACCCTAATCCTACACATAAGAAGATGTTACAAGGTCTTAGTAAAAGGCAGAGAATATGTTATAGTTTAGCGTAGAGAGACTTTGATATGGGGAGAATGTTGTAAGTATCTGTAGTTTTATGCAAATTATCTTGTTAAAACTATCCATGCCATTGTGTGACCATAGGATAGTAAGATTTGCTGTGAAGTGGTACTAGATTAAAAAACATTTAGGAAGTCATGTACCCATTATTTGCTATCAATGTTTGTGGTTGAGACAACTAATATGTCAATTTTCCTTAAGAGAATTTTGATCTGGGGAAAATGTTATAAATTTATGCAAATTGTCCTTGCGAAACTATCCATGCTATTCTGTGATCATTGGGTAGAAATATTTGCTGTGTAATCGTGCTAGGTGTTTCAGAAAGTTTCAGAAGGTGTCAAGCATGTTTTCAATTCTTTGCATGTTTTTGTGTGTATCTGAATGTTTTTCCATGGTTCTCTGCTGGTATTTCCAAACCATTCAATATCTGCTACAGCAGAAGGATGTTTTTTTTATCAAATTATGTTTTTCACTAAATGTTCCTGAGTTACAACTAGTTGTTTCTGTGAATGGCAGAGAGTATACTATCTCTGTTTCTGAGAATGTTTGATTTGGGAAATATTATGTAATTATGTGAAGTTTTATGCGAACTATCTATTTGAAACCATTCATGATATTATGTAACCACTGGATAGTTTTTTTCTTTTTTTTTTTTAACAATGGTGGTACTGACTTTATAATTTTTCATAAGTTACTGAGCAGTTTATTGATTCTTTGTATCTTATATTGTGGTATTAGACAACAACAAACTTAGGCTTCACCCTATAAGATTTTTTTTAATTTAGGTTACAAACTATGTTAACTTCTTCCCCAAATGTTCTCTCTTACTGCTATTCCTATTGAAAATGTTCTCTGATGGTAAGGGAGTAGTTCGGGCTTCAGAGATTTTTTTATACACGGAAGATTTTATATATTTTTGTAGTTCTCTTGAACTTATCCATGCTGATTTGTGACCATAGGAAAGAAAGATTTGTTGTCTAAGAGTACTAGCTTCAGAGAGTTTTAGAAAATGCTGATCATTTTTTTTGATTCAGTGTATGCGCTTATGCATGGATGAAATTTTTTCATCTTTGACTATCTAATTTTGCTATCTGCTTTACCATTAAAAAAGGGAAAAAAAGAGAGATATCTTCTACCCTAAATTTGCTGGGCTCACGGTTGCTTGTTTGCATTATCATGGAAAGTGCAGTATTTAAAGCTGGCATTGGTTTCCTCAATTATTGACGTTTCTATTGTTTCTGGGATATGAGACTTTTGCAGTCTACCACGAGATAATACCATCCTCTCGATATACATTGTTATGGTTCTAAACTGATTGCTGCTGAAATTGAAGATGAAACTTTTGAAGTTAAAATGATAATTCTATGAACAGATTCTGAGAAACTGAAATTGACAGAAATTTGAAACTACTGGAAATATTAAAGAATAGAAATTAAATTTGGAGCTTTGCATGTAACTGCTGGAAATACAACTCAAATATGTAGAAAAATTAGAACTGAACTATTTTTCTAAATAGTGGAAAGAAAATAAAGCTATGCCATTACTGAAAGCAGATGAAGGTTACTTAAAAGAGAACGAAACTTTTCTAAGAAAGTGTGGATGCCAACTCAAGCTGAATCCAGCAGAATATGGATGCTATCGTGGCAAAAAACATTCATCAGATTTGTATGCAATAACTTCTCTCCAAAAACATATTAACATAATTTTAATTCTTATAAATCCATGATTCAATATCAATTACGCAGAGAGGCTTTTGTTACTCGTGCAACATGGACATGTTTTGCAAGTGGGTAAAAGAGCAATAAATGAACCAATTGATTATTCTAGAATGTGAGGCCTACAAAGATAGCAGAGATAAATTTGCGGATACTATATGTGACAGTTCTTGGCATAACCTATTCAACGAAGAGCACATTGAGCAATTAGGGGGGCTCATCATCAGCGTACACAAGAAGCGAACAGTGCTACTTAAATCTGCTTGAGTTGTCTTGCCGTCCCATAGACTATTTTTAGTCTCGTGGACGTTAAAATTTTTATTATTATTATTATTATTATATTCACTATTGCAGAGCTTGAAGGATGATATTCTGAGTCATGAGTTGAAATTACTTGCACTAGAGGATCACAACTACATGGACCAAGTGGGCCACAAAGCAATAAATGAACCAATTGATGATTAAGTATCACAGGGCATGGAGGACATGATTTTTTTTCTAGAAGACAAGATACTACGGTAGATGAGCTACACAATTTGAATATTGAGGTTGTAAGGAGGAGAGCAGACAATGAAGCATAAAATTCAAGAGGAAGAAAATCCCTGAAGATAATACAACTCAACATTGATATGAATGCAACACTAGAAATGGCTATTATGGGCAACTGTTAGATGAATGCAGAGATGATCGAGTTAGTGAAGCTTTTGTGTGAATATTAGGATCTATTTCCAAATAAGTTCACAAACATTAAAAGTATTGATCCCTACACGGGAAAGCTAAAATTTGAATGCCAGAACAATGCAAGACATTGAAGAGGCATTTACATAGACTGGGTTTGAATATCAAAGAGGCATCTATAAAGAAAGAAATTGACCACATGTTGGAGGGAGGAAAAGTAGATTTATCTAATGGAGAAATCCAACTCGGTAAGTACCATGGATTTTTAGCAAAAGAGGACGAACATCTATGCACTAAATAATACATTATTTAACAATAGTTTGTCAACACCCTTCACATATGAGCTTTTGGATGTAGTCACGTGCCAAGTCTAATTTTTCATGGATAGAATTTTAGGGTATCATCAAGTGCCATCACAAGGGGAATGAGCATAGAGCACCTTCGAAACAAATAGCACTACACATAGCTTTCAATTTAAAAGGGTGAAGTATAAAACATTGTCCTACTTTTTAGGCCTTTCGGGCCACTGGATTGATAAGTGTCCTTAAAGCAAAACACAACTTTAGATGTTTGAAAATCAATAAAATTGACATTTTTGGGCTTTTAGATACTTAACATGACATGCTTGTGTATTTAAGAAAAATAAAGTTTTTTTTTTGGAATCCTGAAATTATTTTTGGCTAATTATTGGGTCTCATTATTATTCTGACCCAAAGAAATGTTTTTTATTTACCCCTTTCGAGCATTGTTAGTGTAGCTCCAAGACTTTGAATGAGCCATTAGGGTTTGGTAGAGGGGGGTAAAAACAAACACCTAATAGGATGAAAGACACAAGAAGCGAGTAGAGGTCTAAGGTAGTTATTTGGTTTGTCGGCTTGCACTAGGCCAAAGACGGACTTGAAAACCAGGTAAGGGCTAGCGTGATCAAACACACAAAGGATGCAAGTATCTCTAATTTTCTAACCACATAATTGCAAGGAGCTAAAGGGGGGTACAATGTGTTTTAAGCAAGGAAACTATGCTATCCAAACAAGTAAACACTACCAACCAAAGAAAATGATTAAGAAGCATGCAAATCTAATGAATGAAGAACAATTTTGAATTGAAAGACGTTTTCAAGGAGAGAGAATGCATAAACCTTCAAAAACCTATGCTAATGCTTGCTTAAATGAAGTTAACCTAGCATGTAATCATTAACCCTAGCAAATATGCTATGCTACACGAACTGAATGGTTTCACCTTGCAAGCAAGGTGCCCTCAGATCATGCTCAAACACAATGCAAGTAATCTACCAACCGTGAGTCTGAGTTTGATCTAGAATGGAGGAAAACTGAGCTGCAGTGTAGAGCCTTGTCCAATCCAATGTCAACAATCCATGAGAGAATGTGAGGCAACAACAAGCAAGATGTGTGGAGGTCAATCCAAGAACACAAATAAGGTGCAATGCCAATTGAGGGAGCATAAGAACAAGCAATAATGAAGGCAGGAACAATGAGAGAAGTAATGGTGTATCAAGTTCGGTTAGTGTGTGTGAATATTTGTCAAGAGGGAGTAAAAATCCAAATGGGAGCTGAATGATCAAGAGAGAGCCAAGAAGATCGAGAGGGTTGAAATGAGTTTTTTCAAGTTAAATAGGGTAGCCCAAGGGTTGGATCTTCAAAATAGTGCCTGCTTGTGACCGTTTGGGAACATATAGAACACAAAAAGGCACAATTTGGAAGAGTTGTGGTCCACGCTGTCGGTTAGAAAGGAAAACTTGTGGCCTAGGCTGCCTAGCCTCCCAGAGGGTCTCCAAAGGGCATGGAATGGGTCTTGTGGGGTGCGAGAGCTTCGATAGAGCGCATGGAAGGTCCGAGAGGGTGCACAACAAATTGAAAATCTCTCCAAGTGACTGATTAGGATCAAATAGGACTCATAGTGATTGGTAGTATGCATGACAAGTAAATATGTAATCATCAAGAGGAATAGGGTCAGAAGGATCATGATTATGTATGCCCTCAAGGTACAAGCAATCGATGTTTAACAAAATAAGGAGTGTTGTGTAGTACTTGGAAGCCACACAAAAAGTAAGAAATAGATAGGAAAAAAGAAAAAAAAGAACAACACCTGCACCTACTTGATAGGAAATGTGGCGGAGGAACAATTGACAACGTGATCTAAGGGGCACTAGTGCAAACTCTATGCAATCCAACTCTAGCTCCAGCTCCAACTCATGCATAGAGGGGACAAAAAGTGATCAAACCAAAAAATTCAAGATGACATTCACTAGAGCGTCTACTCTAGTGTTCTTCGTACGAGGGACATGGGAGATTTGAGAGTCCTCAAAAGAGGAGAAACAAATTGCATGCGGCCTCAAAAAAGGGGAAGCAATTCAGAGCTAAGGATGTTCTAGACCTTGGTGAGTTGAGACATGACTACGAGTGAGTCAAAGAATAATTGCACATAGCAAACGCCTAGCGCATGGGCATCGATCAGGGCTCTGATGATCACGTGATACTCAACAACGTTATTCATCTCGCTAGTAAGGAAAAACCCAACTGCAACAAGTTTGTGGCCCCATGGCCCGTCGATAGTCCAAGCCATAGCGATAGGTCATAGGTTGCCTCGACTATCACCATCTATGTGAATCGCCACTGAATGGTGCACCATGATGGGGTCAAGGATGCAAGACACCACCACGGAAGGACCATCTCAACACGGTGTAAAACAAACAAGTTGCATGAGGGAGATGAAAAACGCGACCAAGCCGCCATCAAGTGAAAGTGACCAATGCCAGTCACAGTGAGAGGTGAAGAAGGGTGGTAGGAGGCCTGTGAAAGACGAAGAATGGTTAGAGAAGACCAGAGCAAGTCCTGAACAATTGCAACAACAAACCTACACACCTATAGAGATCACGATGAAAGAGGAAGATGAAGTCAGTAGGGGATCATTTGCAAGCAAACAGGGAGACTATTGACCAAAATAAACATATAAATCTACTTTTATCCTAGGTGCATTCGAGGAGGAATACACAGGGCATAAAGGCCAAGAAATTAGGACTGTCTAAAAGGGGCACAAGCAAGGTCTGAGGAGCGAAATGGACGCTAACATTACATCTGAAATGGGCCAAAACCTTAGGGCAGAGGTCTAGCGGCCCACTTAGCAATGACAGATAACCCACCCACAAAGGGCCCAAAAAGGGCACAAAGTGAGAAAGTGAGAGGGTAAAAAGAGTGGAAAAGCTATTTTCCAAGTCATTTTCACCCTGCCATTGACTAGAGGAGAGCCTAAAGGACCATGTTGAGGAGATTCAAATGCATGAGAGTATACTAGGAGTGCGCATCATGGTCTGGGTAAGTCCTCTAATTTCAAATTTGCACAAATTTTTAGTTTTGTGGTTTTCGGAAGGCCCTACAGGGATTTTTTCCAATTTTTGCTTGAATCCATGGATGGATTGGGTCAAAAAGTGGACCAAAATGTCCATGAGGAGAGCCCACACACTTTGGAGCAAATGAAAATCCAAATGGTGGCTTGGGCTAGGAGTTTCCAGGACACCCATGCCCAGGTCACGGGTTAGGAGGCGAAAAGTGCGGCATGGGACACTACCAGGTTGGAGGTTGGCCAAAACCTATGGCCTAGGCCATTGCCAGACCGCTACTTGGTAAAACTTGTGGCTTGGCTTGTAGAGAGCTCAAAACTGCCTAGAATGAGGCTAATAGGCCAACGAAAGGGGAAGGAGGAGGAAATGAAGCATCCAAATCCTCAAGTTCACCAGTCATGGCCCAAACCATGGGAATTCCGGAGGTATGGTCATCATTGGTGAGCAAGATCTTTAAACCTAGACGAGTAAGAGGGTGGTGGTGTTTGTGATGCATAGCCATAAGCTTCTTGTAAGCTCTCCTCTCATTGAATGAGTATGGCACTTGAGATCTGCATTGGCCACTCTATAGGCATTTACATGAGAGGCATTAAGAGTGTCGATGCCATGACAGAGAAGTCGTGATGAGAGAAGGGGTTTGACAATTAGAGAGACATCTCAAAAGAGGTTTCCTAAGTGCGAAGAACCACTTGGACATCCGAAAGAGGGAGGGGGCGACGAAGAGTGCACAATAAGTGCAAAAGGAGTGAATGCAAACAGTTAATCCTTGAGAAAACAAGATTCATATGCAGGGGCCTTGGGTGACCTAGTAGGGCCCCACAATAAGATAGACAAAGCCTCGATAGAGGGCTTCGTCTTAGCATATAGCCGCACCTAGGGATTTAGGTTAGCCTCCAAGGTATGAACCTCACCATCATGCACAAATTGGACCACACGAAACGTTGCCAATGCAACAACCTGCATGGTTGTAGTCCAGGGATGACCAATGATCATATTGTATGAGAGATACAAGTCTAACACACAAAACTTGATCCTAACAGTCTTGGGTCCAAACTTGATTCGAAGCTTCATGCGACCTACCAACACGATCGTGTTGTTGAAACCAACACAGTTATGGTGAGATTCATAAATCTTTTTGTGGCTAATGCCCAATTCGTTGAATGCCCACAAAGGCATTATGTTCAACATGACACCCTCATCGATGATGCATCTCTTGATGCGACACTCATCCACTGAGGTCTCAATGTAGAGTGGTAATCTAGTCCTCTGCTAGAATGGAAGGATCTAGCAAGGAGGCAAGGTCAAAGGACAAGGTAAGTGGGTGAGGGCAATAAGGTATATCGAAGTTAAACAAAACCTCTACATCATCCCATAGCAGACCCTCGTGAGAGAGACCAAGCTCATCAAAGATGAGTCCCCTTTGCAAGGTAAAGGTGAAGGTCCCCATTGGAGATCTCAACAGAAAGGAATTGTAGCTCCTCTATAATAGAATAAACACACTATTTAGCTTGGGGAGGGATATTATGCTAAAAGTCAAATCTGACTTTGGGATTTTCCATTCCCAAGGTTTGGGTTGTAGGCCCTGTATCGCTAGTCTCTTTAATGGGGTCGGTTGCCTAACCCAAGCATGTGTTGATAAAACACTCATACCCAATGGAGCCTATGTCAATAGCATCAACGACCTTGCTACTCTCGCGCGTAGCCTTCCATTTTGGGTCGGCTAAAGAAAGAGGAACCATAAGAGGTAGAAGAGCGAGAAGGAGAACGATGGGCCTTAGCCTTTGATTTCTTCTTCCTCTTCTTTGTCTTCTTTTCCTTGTCGTGGTCAAGAAGAGATTGTTTGAACACATTGAACTTGCGGTTGGGTTCTGCAAATGGAGAGTTCTAAGGGGTGGACGAGGTCTTAACACCAGATTTCTAGGCAACACACTCCTTGACAGAATGGCCCTTCATTTGGTGAAACTTGTAGAATTTGGTAGCATCGTAGGGATACATTATCTACAACCCTCCTGCACTCTTTTTAGGGGCCTTTTTAGTTGGCCTCTTACTTAGAGCATTGACCTCGTGGCCATCCTCATTGTCCTTCATAGGAGAATCAATGACACTGCCACTGATCGCATTGTGATTGCGATCACATGAGGATGACTTTTGAGTCGGCATGGGCCTAATGCCCACACGCACCTCGAAGATATTGATCTTTAGACAATTGTTAACAACTTTATCGTAAGAGGTGGGTTCACGCTTGAAGACCTCAAGGTGGACCTCCTACCTCAATTCTCGGGTGAACATGTTGTAGATCTAATCATCCAAGGACCTTGTCTTGCACATGTGGATGACTGAATGCCACCTACACACAAAGTCAAAGTTCGACTCACGCTTGGCCTAAACCATGGAAGTGAGTGATTGGATGCCAAGGTTAAACATTATGGAGATATTGAAGTACTAGAGGAAATCAACTAGAAGGAACTGGAAGCTAGAAATAGAATCCAATGGCAGATTTTGGAACCAAACTAAAGCTATGATTCGCAAGGAACAAGCAAAGAGCTTGAACACATGCCTTAATGATGTTCCCAATTCATACACACTATCTAAATGTCACAATATGCTCTATGGGACTAGCGTCCTAAGTCCCATTAAACTTAGGCAATTTAGGGATTGAAGTAGGAAGGGGAATAACATGCACCCAAGGGGCTAGAGGTTTCCTACGAGGATTCTCATTGGCACGGTTGATAGCAAGTTGGCGATGAGGTTCACAGGGGTCATAATGTTGCCTACGCAAGTATGGGTCATCGTGACCTTGGGCATGCAGGGAGTGATGTTACGACGACTCTCAGGGTGGGAGACATGCATGACAAGGATCTTCCCAAACATGTGATGGCAAATGACCATGCGAAGGGTATCATTCCACGTGGGGATGATAAGATGGTGTGGCATGCATGAGAGAGCAGTTGCGATGACCTAAATCCCCATGGTGTTGGCCACACGTGATAAGATGAGGGTCCACATGAGGGCATTGATGTTCGAAATAGGCATCCCATGGATCCCTAGTCTGCAAATGGTGACTGAAATCAATGTGTTGGTCCCAAACCTTAAAGGACTAGGAGGATGGGAAAGTTCCATGGGATGTGGATGCCAAGTCGAGTTTGGGTGCCCATGTCTCTAAAAATGGACAATAGGGGGTTCTCCCTGTAGAGTCTCTTGTTAGGAAAGAGGTGGGGGACATACATGAGAATTGCTTGAGGCACTCAAACTCGAATGGGTGCTAACTTCGTCTCTAGAGGAAACACGTCGTGTACTCTTTATGAGAAGAATGGTGCTCTTTATTCACATGCAGTTGCATGCAACAATCATTAATGATTGTGTGTAGCTCATCGGACATCAATCATGAAAGGGGGTCATCTTCACCCCTAACAGGGGAACGAAAAAGTGGTCTCAAGTCTTAGGGAGGTATCCTCAAACAAGTAAATATCACACTACTAAAAATGGGAGCCAGTCTATTGGTTGTAGATTTGTCAATCTGGTTCCCTACGAAATGTGAAAGGGTCAAGGTCACTAGGTTGGAGCGAGGTCACTTCCTAGATCCTAGGGTGTCTATGGTGTTCCATTGGAGCCTCGACCTGCTCATTGGTGAGCTTAGGGATAAGACCTTGAATCTGACATGAAGAGCATCCCAGAGGTGGGAGGCTAACCATGGAGGCAACAAAACAAGAGCAACTAGGAATGAAACAAAAAAGACAAATTATCGGAGAACAACGAGAAGGATGCAAAACCAAAACAAGGTCAAACAACCAGAAAGGGAGCCAAAACACAATTCAAAAAAAAGCTTTGCAATGATAAATGGGAAATGGGCTAGGAGAGCTCTAAACTGGCTAGAACTAGTGTGAAACCTTGTAGAGTGTATCACCGAGCATGCCAAATGTAGTTTCAAGAATCTAAATGAGTCACCAGGGTTTGGCAAAGGGGTAAAAGCAAACACCTAATATGTTGAAAAACACAGGAAGCCACTAGAGGTCTAAGGTAGCTATCTGGGTTGTTGGCTTGCACTAGGCCAAAAACAAACTTGAAAACCAGGTTAGGGCTAGCGTGATCAAGCACACAAAGTACATATGTATCTTTAACTAGTCTAACCACATAATTGCAAGTAGTTAAGGGGAGAAAAATGCATTTTAAGCAAGATAACTATGCTATTCAAACAAGTAAGCACTACAAAGCAAGGAAAACAATTAAGAAGCATGCAAATATAATGAATGAATAAGTATTTTGAATTGAAAGATGTTTTCAAGGAGATAGAATGCATAGACCTTCAAAAACTTATGCTAATGCTTGTTTAAATTAAGCTAACCTAACATGTAATCACTAACCCTAACAAATATGCTACACTACACTAACTAAATGGTTTCACCTTGCAAGTAAGGTGCCCTCAAATCATGCTCAAACACAATGCAATTAATCTACCAACTGAGAGTCCAAGTTTGATCCATAATGGAGGAAGACCGAGCTACAATGTAGAGCCTTGTCCAATCCAATGTCAACAATCCAAGAGAGAAGGTAAGGCAACAACAAGCCAGATGTGTGGAGGCCAAACCAAGTGCACCAATCATGTGCATTGCCAACCGATGGAGCATAAGATCAAGCAACAATGAAGGCAAGAACAACTAAGAGAAGCAATGGTGTATCAATTCAACAAACATGCATGTGAATCTCTGTCAAGAGGGAGCAAAAATCCAAATGGGAGCTGAATAATCAAGAATAAATCAAGACAGAGCCAAGAAGATCAAGAGAGGGATGAAATGAGTGTTTTCAAGTCAAATAGGGTAGCCCAAGGGTCGAGTCTTAAAAAAGTGCCCGTTTGTGACCTTTTGGGAATGAACAAAATGAAAAAGGCCACAATTGGGGCCCAAGCTGTTGGCTAGGAAGGAAAACAAGCAACCTAGGCTATTGATTTTAGCTTAGAACCAATGGCCTAGGCCACCTAGCCTCCTACAGGGTCTATAGGGTGCACGGAATGGATCTTTCGAGGTGTGACAACTTTCATAGAGTGCATGGAAGGTCTAAAAGGGTACACAACAAAATGATGATCTCTCCAAGTGATTGAGTAGGATCAAATAGAACTCATAGTGATCAGTAGTATACACAACGAACATATATGTAATCATCATGAGGAATAGGGTTAGAGGGATCACGATTATAGTTAGGTCACATAGTATGCTTGAATGAAATTTTGGTCGACTAATCAATATTGTTGTCATGCCTTTTTAAGACACACTAGATACTATCGCAAGTTTGTTTGACAATACATAGATGACCCCTTTAATTGGAGCAAGGCATGCCAAAAAACAATTGTGACATTGGGTATATGGCTAGCAATAGCTTAATATTGACATTTCCATCTTGGAAATAGATTTCATGTGCACACTAGTGCGTGCGGGTTGAAAAGCAACATGGTACTTTAGAAACATAGAGAAGGCGTAAACTATTCATTTTTTTTCTTGTATGTAGTTGTCTCATTCTAAAAGGATCATACAAACACCAAAGTAGGAAGCATTAGAAATGTGCCACGCATTCTAGAAATTAACACTTATTTGTCAAATTTTCACTAGATTTTTATACAAACCATCATGACTTGAATTTTATAATAAACAAATCATTACTCAGAGGACACATTCAAAAAAATTCACTTCAAGAACATTGTAAATCCCTAAGAAAACATGTTTATTCTTGCCACTTTAGTCGTGTAAAGTGAAGAGAACAACCTAGAGAATTTTGAGATGGATTTCTTAGTGTGCACTTTCTCCATGTGTAAGTAGTCTTTGACCACTTGTAAGAGATTTGATCTAGGAGGATCTGGGGTTTTGGATCTTACCATAGTTTATCGTTGTTGCATATCTAGCCTTGCGTTAAGATTAACAACACTGACATTGGGTTCCACACCTGCATGCCAATCCACAAGATCAAACTCCGCTTATGCATTATCGCAGAACTCATGCAATGTCAATATTATAGACCATGTTGTTAGTGACGTTACAACATTCATTGGTTATGAAGCGGTTGTTATGAACTCTTGTAATGGTTCAACCGACACTTGATCTCCCTCCATTTGTATACCTCCATTCTTTGTAGCTAGTTACGTAGACAAGAATGAAGTTAGGGAACACAAACACCACACATCTGATCTCTTAGATACTATAAATAATTTAGCATGATAATTTTTTTCTATTACAGTTCTAAATTGGTTGTCATTGTCTTCTTTGCCTTCCTTGTTCTTTAAGGCATTGTACCTTCATATCCTCTAACATTCATAATTCACTTTCGTTCATAAATCTCTTAAATTTGTTTAAGTAGATTGTCCGCTAGGTCTACTCTTGGGTCATAGATTAATCGTATTAGAGCATACACACTTCATAACATTTTTGAGTGGTGTCATGGCTTATCTGAACTTCATCTCTGTTTGTATGCCCACTCATATGAAGTATGATTAGAAGAAGTTAGGGATCAAGATTCGTGACCCTTCATCGTGCCTTCCTTCACATCCTCAAATGGGAGATAAATCTTCAATGATTCCAACATCAAAAATGTTATAGAAGATGATAGAGGATGCATTGTGAAGACAATATGAAGATTTGGAAGAACGTCATGCATGTGAACGAGTAAGTATTGTTAATCATTTCTTGCTACTTCTCAAGTAGCAAAGTCCTTCCAAAACCTGTCAATCTCATCGACTATTTGGTGATCAAGCGTCATATAAGGTACAAGTCAATCTAGACATCCCTATGTTTGAAGGCGAAATAGATGCAGATGCACTATATAACTAATTTAACCTAATATGTTAATATTATGCAGTTAATCAATTTGTTGTCTAAGAAAATATTACATTCTTTTTTTTGAAATTATCTTTATCTATAAAAAAATGGTGGGAAAACTATTGCACTTGTCATGAAAATCATGAATATGAAGTCAACATAGACACATGTAGACACATGGAATGGTTTCTTAGAATCCCTCAAAGAAACCTATTATCCTATTAGAAACTATGATGACTAATACACCAAGTTCTCTTAGTTGCACCAAGGTAAAGAACAATATGTGCAACAATACTCATACCTTTCATACTCTAGTGTCCAAATTTGGGATTCGAGATTTAAAAGAAAAATTTGTTTTAAGGTATAGGTTGGGCTTGAGACCACATATCTAATGAGATGTGGATTTCTTATAGATCTCTTCAATTAGAGAAGCCTACAATTTGCTTGCAATTTTGAAGCAAAGGCCAAAGTCACGATTAAGACAAAAGATTCTAAATGTCATACCAAACAACAGTCTGAACTTTCCAAGTAGAATTTCAAACCAGGGAATAGTTCCAAGCGCTCTCCACAAAAGAGGCAACATTTGTCAAATGACTAGAATAAGCAGTCTAAGGCTGATAAGTGGTGTTTAGTTCACAACTCTAACAATCATTCCAATGAGGAGTAGCATGCTAGGAAGACTTTATTTGCACATGTAAAAACACTACATCATTAGAGAAAGGTAAGCAAATCATGGAATTTGAACCTAGCACCATGGTGGTTATCAAAAATATATCTACTACTACGAAAACAGAGGAAGCATAAAAATTGTTCCATTCTCAAATGTCTATTAGTGCTCAACCAATACACATCATCGTTGACAATGAAAGTCATAAGACTTTGATTTTTTATGAAGCAATTCATAGATCGAACTTGCCATAGACACCTCACCCACAACCCTACTGCATTGGATAGTTTAATGTAGGATTTGAGAAATGCGTCACTCAGTGGTGTCACTTGGTGTAAAACATCAAGGATTTTAAAGAGAGTCATTTGTGACGTCACTCAATTAGAGGTATGTGATGTTTTACTTGGTCAATCATATCTTTATTATCGACATGCAATTTGTGAGGCACATGCTATAAATGTTGTCATAGGTATTGGTGATATGAGATATCACATACTAGAAGTAATTTCTAAGCTATAACTCATTAACACCAAGCAGTGTCAAAAGCTAGTTACGTCTAGTAAGAAGTTTTTACTTTTGATGGTGAGATCTTAATGTAAGAACATCCTTGCGACATCAATCCATATTGCAATTCCTCCAACAGTGGTAGTAGAAACCTCAAAGTTGAATTGCAAGTTGGAAGAATACAAGATTTTTTAGTCATCAAAGGAAGTGACTATACACTGTGTGGTGAAGCACACTATTGACTTGATTCTTGGACTACCTCTACCTAATGCCTCTTTATACTACATATCATTTACAGAGAACGAAGAAATCAAACAATAAATTCATTTTAAGGCCCACCTCATTGCCTTGCGATAGACCAATTGTGTTTGTGCCAAAGAAGGATGGCGCATGGAGGTTGTGTATCGATTATCGAGCTTTTAACAAGATCACAATGAAGAATCGCTATCCTCTTCTAAGGATTGAGGACTTGTTGGAAGTTCCTCAGTGCAAAATACTTTACCAAAATTGATCTTAATTTTGGGTATCATTAGATTTATTTTGAACCCATAAATGTATGGAAGACAACCTTTAAGGCCAAAGAAAGTTTGTTTGAATGGTTAGTCATGCATTTCGGCTTAACCAACACACCAAATACATTCATGTAGATGATGGATGTCATTCTCAAGTCATTCACTACTTCATTTGTTTTAGTCTACCTTGGTGACATCCCAATCTTCAACAAAGCATGGGATGAACATCTGCACTATATAGATCAAGTAATTGACACTTTGTGGAAACATAAGTTATCTGCAAACATAGAGAAATGTTTATTTGCTACATAGGAGATATAATATATGGAATACATTGTAGACACATAAAGAGTGTATGTGGACTCCACCAAGATCCAAGTCATCTAGAATGGCCACAACCAAAGAATATCACAAAGCTTTGTAGTTTCTTGGGATTAACAAATTTATTCAGAAGATTTGTACTTGATCTTTATCATGTGACTTGGCTTCTGAACCAAGTTACTAAAGGTTGCACTAAAGCAAAGTTCATATGGGAAGCCACACAATAGAAAACACTTGAGGAATTGAAATGTAGACTCTGTTTTGCACCAGTATTTGCATTACCGAATCTTCAATAACCATTTGAGCTTACGATAAATGCCTCTGAATTTACATGTAGAGTATTCCTCACTCAATATAGTCACCAGGTTGCTAACTACATCAAAATTTTCACTGCATTGGTAAGAACTACCCAACCTATGATCACAAGCTTTATGCTATTGTTTAGGGATGTAAGTATTGGAAGCATTTTATTTTGGGAAAAGAGACTATGATCCACACAAATTAAAATATGATTTAGTTCTCGTAGAATCAAAACAAGTTGCAACAAGATCGATATCATAAATGGTCTTCTTATATTTAACAGTTCCATATGAACATCAAACATAAGAAGGGAAGTGCCAATCTAGTCATAGATTATTTGAGCCATCTACCGGTTCAAGCTCTTCTTTATGTACTTGATGCATGTGGACACGAAGTCGGCATATGGTCATAATTGTATCCATTTAACATGGATTTTGCATATATTTATTAGAATTTGCTTTGTTGTAATTCAGTTTTAGACTTCTACTTGCATGATGGATCTTATATCACCTTGGGCACTTGCATTCTACATGAGGTAGAAAGATATAATCTTATATGGAAGGCCCATTTTAGAAAAATTTTATGATATTTTGAAGTTGAATAGACTCTTACGATGTTGCAAGAGTATTTATTCTAGTCACATCTTAGGTCTGATGTATCTAAATACATCAAGTCTTGTATTGCATGTGGCATTGCCAAGCCGATTAAAAAAGAAACAAAGTTTGTACTCACATCTATAGGTTCCAATGAGATTTTGGAAATATATTTCTATGTATTTTCTCTTAGGCTACCCTATTGCCAAACATGGTAATGAGTACGTTTATGTAGTAGTTGATAGATTCTTACAAATAACAATTGTAATACCTTGTAAGAAAGCAATATTAGCTCTGGAAATAACTCAATTGTACATTCAACATGTCTAGATTCACTTTGGAATCCCATAAACCATCCTATCTATTAGGGATATAAGGTTCTTGAGCAATTAATGGAAAACACTTTGGTCTATGATACAAATTTGAAAACATCTATTGCTTTTCATCCAGAAATTGATGGATAGACAGAAGTGTAAATCAAATGATAGTGCACTTTTTAGAGTGTACAATTCAAAGAAGCAACATGATGTGACCAACATGCCCTAATTTCATCATGAAATCCTAGAACCTCTTTCTTTTTTTATCTAAAAGTTTGGGCTTCTGATTTGATGAAATCTTGACCTATTTGTTTGTTGATTTGATTTGAAAAGGGGTCCTTGAGAAGTTGTAGTCATAATGCTGCATTGGATTTACTCTTTCAGCTAAGTCTAGACTTAAAGTTTTTATCTTGTGAACTTGGCCTAAAAGAGATTGTAGCAGGAGCTTACTAATATTCGAATTTTGCATTAATCTAATAAGTCTTGGTTTGTTTGATTGATATTCTAAAATGCATTTAAAATTTCTATTTTGGAGGCCATTTTGCCTTGGATTTAGGAAGATTATCTAACGGTTTCTGGTTTTTCATAACATTTTATCTAATAATCCTATCCATATCTTCTCCTTTTCAAAGTAAAATGACTAAGGGTTTTCATGGTTTCCATTTGAAACTTAGTCGCTTTCATTTGAATGGATCAATTTTAGCTTTAAGATAGGTAAAATGACTGTTATCATTTTACATACTTGTTTCTTTTTACCTTTCTTTTAAGTCTTTACTTAGTCATTTTGGGAATTTTTTTCATAATTTAAAGTCTAAAGACTACCTTTTTGGTTCGCAGGCCAACAATCACTTTTCCCGAGTAAGCGAGGAGCTCTCACTTGTCACTCGCTCACTTCACTAGGCCTCCTCATAATTCATTTTGTTTTGATCTTTTGAATGCATGGTATCACACCACATGACTTAATCCCACTTCAACGCACCCTCAGGACAACCAATATACTTCTAAGCAATGTTTGAGCTCTCGAATGCTTAGGATTGCACCATGTGACATGATCCTATTTCCTCATTCTCCAGGGCAATCCGTATGTTACAAGCATTCAACGAGATCCCTTAGATAAGCAAGATCTTGACAAGTGTCAAGATTTCATTGCACTAGGATTGTAGAAGCAATCATCCTAGGTGGATGATCAATTAAGCCTCAGATGAGCGAATGACTACCACATGGCATGAACTACCAACTAGATGACATACGAACATCCATGTTAGCATCACATGAGCCTAAATTTGATGGCCATTTGACCCGTCAAAATGAGAGTGTTTTTACTAATGATCTAAAATGTTAAATTCACTAAGGTTTGGGAGTTTGAATTGTTAAAACTTATTCTGAATGCTCTAGAGTTACTTCTTTATGCAATTTAATCTTGGGTTTTTTGCATATTTCTAGTCATTTCCCTATTTTTTATTGACTTATTCAAGATTAAAGTCGACTAAATGTTTTTATCATTCTATTTGTAGACTTCATCTTTTGTCTTTCCTTGGCTTGTATGGTCTATGTTTTGGTTTTGCCTTGGCCATCTTTTGCTTTTGGGTTTAACTATTTTAATTAAAAATTTGAAACCTAATGGTTAGCTTTCTATCTTGTGGGTCTGGAACTTTTGAGAGGCCACCACCTCTCAGGATCTCAAATATCTTCTTACCTAGAACACTTGGACAAAGGACTTGTCTATCAACCCTCTAGGTCCTTGGGATTGTACCACGTGGCATAATCTCATTACCTTGAGCCCTTGGGATGATCAAGACATGGTGAGAAATGGTAGACTCTCTGAGTGAATGAGATGGTGCCATGTGGCATCATCTCGCTTCTTTGGCCTTCCAAGTCAAGCAAAGTAGTGAAGTAGAGCGTAAAATGAGGGAGTCCTTGAGATTGAGTCACTTGTCAACATCTTGAGACTCTGGGGCAGTTAGGCACATTGAAAATCAAGCAAGAACCTCCAAAGGTTTGGGATATTTCCACTTGTCAAGATCCTAGTGCACCATCACCAAATAAAGGTTAGAGTGACCTGGGACTTCTGTCAAGATTTGGGTTAATGGAAGGTTGACACGTAGCAGGACCATGGTGAGTCATGGACACATTGGCTTTCTTAAGAAATGAGAGGTGGACATGTGGTGCAATCTTCTTGAGGAAAATACATGGACCTCCACAAAATAAATTAGAGCCTAAAATTGGTAGCCGTCTTTGACCATCTAGGCCATCCATATTCAAAGTTTGGGATGTGGGTCGAATCGAATCTACATAGTAAATGACGTTGACCAAGTGTCAAGTGGCTGTTATCATAATCATTCAAATGCCATAGAAGCAAAGTAGGCATGTGCTCCCCACTCTCCCTACGCATAAATATATAAAATAGGGGCATGCTCATCCAAGATTCACCTATAAATTCATAGAAGTTCAACCTTGTCGACTCATCATTCACAGCCTGGTTAGGCTACTGAAACCATTAGGATGAGGTCCAAATCAAGCCTCTCTTGAATGTTCTTTGGTGGCCCATGAAATTTTGTTCTACCTTATCTGACATAGAATGAGGAATCTTCAAACATAATGTTTTTATACCATCTTAGGCCATGATGGCCAAGAGTGGGATCTCGTGCCTCTTGGAGGCCAAACCCATCTCTCCCTTCTATATATACTACTACTTAGTGTGTTAAAAGGGTTGACTCTATTTGCAAACAAAAACTGTCAGAATTATACAAAATTGGTTTTTTGTGTAAATATGTTTGATTTCCTTGACGATCTTCCACTTTATTTTTTCTCCAATGGATTAACACTAGTGTTATAGGACTGTAATGTTTGCTTGTCTATAGAGTTTATGCATTAACTAGGATGTGTTTCTGCTATTTAATTAAGTTCTGTCATTCTTTTTATTATCATTTGAAAGTTGTTGTGTCTTGTGTGTGATTAACTATAGATATGTTCATTGAAAATAATCTTGGAATCAAGCTTTATCCTTTCGCCTTAGACTCTCTCCCTATATGATGGAGCCCAATCCATCGTGAAACTTAGCATATAATAGTACATACAACTGTATCTAAGCACATTTTGGTCCTAGAAGTGTTTGTGTTGTCCCTTTGATTAGAATAATTTCTTTCTACCATACCCTCCCTCTTTTTTGATATTTATTTGTAAGCAAGTGACCTTTTCCCTTTTTAAGAAATAGTGAATTAAAGCAAAGTAGGACTTTGAATTCAATAGGTTGTAATTGGTCTTGTTAGAAGTGTGAAAATTTTGTGAGTCAGTGAGAAAATTAGTATTGGACCCCTAGTGGTAGCACTACATCTCTTGGATATTTATTCCAAATAGGCTATATAATGGAGTCTCATACTTGCAACTTGCGCCCTAGATTACTTCAACAATAATCCTAAAATGAAAGGATGCAAGTTCCCAATTGTTCCTCGAGCTCACTCAACACATCTAATCTAATAGGTGTATTTAAGAGCGAGATCTTGGACCAAACAACATTTGGAATTATAACGAGGGCCCTCTTTTTCACTGTCTAATAAAGCTTTAAGCTACTAACCTACCTATAAACAACCTAGATCATGCCGTATGAATCATTAGATCCCAAGCTGGTCCTAAAAGACTAATAATATCCCCATTACAATTCCATAGGAGAACTAGAACTGCTAGAGGGAGATTTCAACACTCGAGGTCACTCCCTATGACTCATACTCTCAGTATGTCCCTAACAAACCTTCACCTATGGAATGGTTGACTACATCTACTATTGACATTCTTGGAGTTGTCCATGATTTACCCATGAATTCAAAAAGGTACCTCTCAAGATTCACACTAGGTGCAAGATGTACCATGAAAGAACATGTAAACTCATACAAAACTACTCTCAAATTTCTCAATGTTGAACAAGAGGACATTACCTGTAGGGATTTCTTGTTCACTCTGATGGACATGACATATGACTAGTTCCTAAACTTGCTTGAAGGCTCTATCACAAGTTGGGGTTAGTTTAGTGACATGTTCCTCACCCAATTTGGGTAAGTCATTGATCCAAGTGTGTTATACTAACGGTTCACCTATATTAAAGGGAACCCAATGAACCCATAATAAATTTCAATGCTAGATTTCAAAATATGTAGAGCGAAATCACTATGCTATATAGACCAAATGCCCAAATAGCCCTTGAAATGTATAAAAATGCACTAGATCCTTGGGCTGCTATGTTCCTGTGCATAGACCCATTAGTGGTAGACCTGCCTTTAGCTTATGCATAGGTCATGAAAGCAGAGAGTCAACTAAATCCTCAAGGTCCATTTGCACCAACCATTTTGAATACATTATCAAGTGTTATTGATTTGAACCTGTCTTTGCCACTAGCTATAACATGCCCATCCTACAACCTTTTCGAATGACAAATCAACTTTCTTTGAGACATGTTGCACCAAATCAACGTCTAGGATTCCTTAGCCTAGTCAATAATGAAGTAGCACCTCAAGCTCATAGTCAAATGTTGGTCCCTACTGTGAATAATGTCCAAAGTGTTCCTTATGAATCTACTAAAACTGAACTAGATGTTATACAATGCATGGTGCAAAAGCTCCACAATGACTTCCTAGGCCTTTAGAGATAGGGTGGGAACAATGATGGTGAGAGTTCAAATAAGAACTTCACTTACCAAACATACAACTGTACCCATAACCATTCCTACAACCATCTAGAGCTTTCATCTATTAAGTTCTCTGAGATCAACATCTACAAGTTGACTTTGCCTAACTATTGCCTTGTGCTACCCAACATGGTGAACTAGACTGCACTGAATTCTGTAGTGCATTTTAAATCTTATATAAATAGATGGAAGAGTACGAGGTAGTCCCTAACCACCCCAAGACTCCCAATCTAAATGAGACTTTTAATGCTCTAAGATCCCCAAGCACTGCCATGGTGATAGAAACATTAGACTTACCCAATCATGAGGACAATGAGCTAGAAGAGGCCACCAATGAGGCGTAGGCTTTTAAAACAATTCCAAAGGAGTGACTATTCCCTTAGGAATCACATGCATCAACAACCCCTTACCACATCGAACCTTCTAATAATGTTGGCACTCCTTATCCATTTGCAAGGAATGATCCTTCACCTGCAAAAACAAACAATCTAAAGCCATCTAAAGATACCCAACTTGCTATTATCAAGACTGGATACAACATAGTTGAGGACATGAAGAATATCAAAGCAAACATCACTTTGCATGAGCTTGCCTAGATTAGGGAACAAAGAGATCTCCTCTTGAATTCCCTCACAAACAAACTAGTTTAACCCAAATCCAAGTCTGTGTTGAATAACATGCTAATACACAAGAACAAGGCTAAGGTTCCACCTTTCCTCCTTATGGTTAGGTTGTTTGGAAAGAACCTTCATAATTGTCTGGTTGACTCAAGGGCCTTTGCAAATTTTATGCCTACAATAATTTGTCAAAAATTGGGATTAATTCCTATTAGGTTAGATAAAATAGTGGTCCAGTTAGATAAGTCTAAATTTAAATTAGTGGGAAAGATCTTGAATGTCCATATACAACTAGAATCTAAGCCCAGAGTCTAGCAATTCATGGATATTCAAGTGATCAAAATCTCGGAAGCTTATGAGATGTTGCTCAGTAGGGTTATAATCTAAAACCTTAAATGGATACATGGCTATATACTTCTCCCATATGTGGTTGCCTTTGAGAGGTGCAACTAATCATATATGTTTTGACAGAGAGCCTAGAATAAAACACATGATCATATGATATAACATAATCAATGAAAGAGTGAACCTAGTATCATCTGACATAGGCATTTATACTTTCTCTACAAACATGAAAACCAAATGGACAAAGAATCTAAACTTCTAGGTCTATTGTCCTTGTAAATTGATGGGGCCCATTCTAAACAAGGTTCTAGAGCAAAAATCCTTCTCATTGACCCATTGGGTAAAATACACCTAGCTACCTATAAAATTCAATTCCATTTCACCAATAACCTGGTTGAATATGAAGCCTTGGTCTTAGGACTATAGTTTGCATTGAAACATGGGGTCAAAGAACTAAAACTCTTTGGAGATTCTGAAGTAGTAGTGAACCAAGTTAGAAGGAAGTTCCAAAGTAAGATGCCTTATTTAAGGAAGTACAAACATAGGCATGAGGCTTGATAGAAATGTTTACTGACTTCAATGTCAATCCCATTCATAAAGAGTAAAATCAGGTGGTTGATTCCTTGGCAACTATTGCTGCAAACCTCACACCTCTAGATGTCTCAAAGTTATATAACTTTTCAATATAGTTCATCCCATGTCCCTTAGTACTAGATAATTTGAAGAACTTCTAGGTCTTTGGGGATGATCATTACATTTTATATTTCCTCAATAATTCAGAGGTATTTGAGACCCTAGTCATAGATGAGGTTTAAAGAGATGACCATGGAAACAAAGAATGTGACTAGGATGGAATTTTGAATTTGAAAGAAAATTGAGTTCCAAAAAGGATGATCTCCCTTGGGAGAGTGTTCAACTTTGACAAGGCCACACACAATCCTGAGAGGCTAATACACTCAGACCAAAAGTCCGGAATGATTAACCTGGGATCATTAGACCACCCCATGAATGTTCATATCAGTTTAGATTTCACTCCTGAATTTGAACAACTCATAAAATTGCTAATGCAATATTGGGATGTTATTTATTGGTCCTATGAAGACCTTAAAGTCTTTGACCCAAAGATAATAACTCACACTACCTTACTCAAGCTGAACCAAAAGCCCTTTAGATAGGGGCAATGACTTGTGAACTCAATCCTAAAACCGCTTATCCACAAAGAGGTCCACTAACTCCTATCAGATGGGAGCATCTTCCTAGTTCATCACTCTACCTGGGTTGCTAACCTTATGCCTGTCTATAAAAATAATAGAGAATTCTAATTGTGCATGGATATAAAAAAATTGATCTAAGCTTCTGACAAGGATAATTATTCTTTACCATCCCTTGATAAGGTGATCCAAAATGGTAAGTGGATCCCAGATGATGTTCTTCCTAGATTGATTCTCAGTGTATAATAAGGTCTTGGTGATTCTTGAAGACAAAACAAAAGCTACATTCACAACCAAGTGGGGCACCTTTGATTACAAACGAATGTTATTTGGCCTCATTAACTCATAAAACACCTTTAAGAGAGTTATGGAATTTGATTTTGAAGGTTTGATTAGAAAATGTATTATTATTTATGTGGATGACTTGAATGTTTTTTCAAAACATAAGTTTGATCATATTCGCCATCTTCATAAGATATTCAAAAGGTGCAGAAAGTATGATATCTCACTCAACCCTAAGAAAAAATTATTTAGTATCATCAAAGATAAGATTCTCAATCACATCATCATAAACGAAGGTATTTATATTGACCCTAAACGTGCTAATGTGATTTCCAGAATACCTCTGCCGAATAGTAAAAAAAATTAAAGTCATTATTTGGTAAGATTAACTTTGTGTACAAATTCATATATGATTTTGTGGAGATTGTTAAACTTTTGAATACAACATTGAAACAAGAAACAAAGGTGGAATGGAATCCTGCAACTAGGAAAGCTTTACAAGAAATCAAGAAGGCCATTGTGCAGGTACTAGTCTTGATCAGCCTGGACTACAAAAAGGATTTCTATTGGTATTCCTTTGCTTTGGAGCACACCATAGCTATAATGCTCACTCAAAATCTAGGTGAATATGAACACCCTATCTATTTCATGAGCACAAACTTAAAGGATGTAGAGCTAAAGTATTCCATCTTAGACAAACATGCCTATGCCTTAGTCAAGGCCATGAAGAAATTCCGACACTACATTTTAAGGAACAAGGTGCATACCATTGTACTAGACCCAATGGTGAAGGTAATGTAGGGGAAGAATGAGCATGGATAATGCAGAGGTTGATGGATGGACAAGATTCAAGAATATGACTTAGAAATCAAACCTGTCAAGCTAGTTAAAGGGCCAAGGTCTTTCTCAATTAATCACTGAAATTGACTCAAGGATCATAGTGGTGCAATTAGATTAGTAAACAATGGTCCATCAAGAATTGTATGATCCAATTGTCCACTATGTCCTTTATGGCAATCCTCCTCCAAGACTCAATCAAACATAAAAAAGAGTTCTCATGATGAAAGCAATCCACTACAATCTAAATAAATGAGTGCTCTATAAAAATAACTATAAAGGCGTCTATCTCAGATATCTATTCTAAGAAGAAGGTAAGGAATTCATGACTAGCGTCATGAGAAGTTGGGTAATGACCATCCTTCAAGGACTACAACTACACATATGATCCTATGAGTTGGGTACCATTGGCCCACTATCTTCAAATATGTCTAGGCCCATTTGCATTTATTTCATTAGTGTCAAACCTTTGCTAAGAAGGAATTTCCTATTACAATGCCTTTGCAACATGTAATAGATGATCATCCTTTTTCTCAATGGGGACTTAACTTCATTGGAGCCATCAACCCAAACTCACCAATTTTCCATAAGTTCATGCTTATAGCCACTAATTACTGCACAAGATGGATAGAGATAATGACAACCTAGAACATCACAACCAAGGAAGTCATCAAGTTCCTTGAAGAGAACATGATCATGTGGTTTAGCACCCTAACCTCCATAATCTATGATAATGGATCCACATTTCAATTAGTTGAGCTCACCGAATGGGCTTATGAGAATGGGATCACCTTGAGGTTATCTTCAAATTACTACCCACAAGGAAATGATTTGGTTGAGTCAACCAATAAGAATGTGATTGATTCCATCAATAAGTCTGTAGGAAAGAGGCCTAGGGAATGACATTCATTGTTAAAATATGTCCTTTAGATTGATCACACCAAGTATAAATAGGCCCTCAAAAGCTCTTAATTTTTTCTAGTATATGGATTGGAGCCCATCTTGCCCATGACCCTCAACCAACCAACTTAAAAATTTAGACAAGAATACATGGAAGACACTAAAAGGGAAAACTATAGACTATTGGATAATGCCCAATTAAAATATGCACAAGAAAAGGCTCTATACAATTTCAATAGACATCAAGCAACAATGAAGAAATGATTTGATAAGAAGACAAAGATCAAGTCCTCCCAGATATTAGACTTGGTCTTGATATGGGATAAATCACATGAGATGAAAGGGCAACACTCTAAGCTCGATTTGCTCTGGATTGAGCCATACCAAAGCAATGAGTTGTTGGGATAGAACACATTTAATCTGAAAGACCTTGAAAGGAATGATCTCCTACTGCTTATGACAAGATAGTTATTGAAGTATTACTTCTTGATTGTCCCCTCCAGTGTAATTTCAAAGTAGCTTCAAAGTAAAGGTTAGTGGTGTATTTATTAGATTAGAATAGCTAGTTTGTTTTTTTATTGTGTTTGATTTCTTCTCTCTTTCTTTTTGTTTATTTTGGTGTGCGTTTTCTTGCTTTGGGGCTTCATGTTGTTCACCCTTGATAACATTACAATAGTCCTACCCCATTCTCATGATTCAAAATGAGAATCAGCCAAGCCCATTTTGATAAGACAGAGTCCCATCTAAACTATGGTCCCTATGCCCTTGAGTTTGATCACTTCAAAGTTGATAAAACATTGAAAATTTAATCTTAGAATTGGATGATGGAAGGAAAAACCCCATTATTGAACAATGTGATAAGAAAAAGAACATATCTTAAGGTACTAAAGGGATTAGAAGTCATTGATTCAAAATTGAGCAAGTGAATTGAGAAAAGCCATTTTCCAAAAAAGGTCATCACAACACTTAAAAGGAACATATCTATCATAGCCAAATTACTGAACAAACAAAATACATTCTTGGTACAAATAATTTATTGAATTGCCCCTACATCTTGGCTATACTTGTCCCCAAACCTATTGGATTAAGCAAATAAATATCAAATGAAAGGAAGTATGAATCTCATGAAAATATAGTTTATTCCTAAAAAAGGGTCATTTGGGCAACCTCCTTCATAGGTTTTCTACCTAGTTGACAATGGAGCAAGGATTTAAGTGGGACCAAAGGCATCTCTGTCAGGGCTATGGATGCCTAGTTGGCAATAGATTAATGCCCAAGTCTATATTTCCGTAGCCAAAATTTGAAAATAAAATGTCTTTCAAGAAACTATGAGTACCTAAGGAGTGTCTAGGCTTGCCTAGTTGATTCAAAATAATGATAAAATCACTCTTTACACAAAATAATCCCTTAAAGGAATCAGGGCCCAATATATTGTTTATTGAAGCATAATTGAGCACTCTCTTTTCCTCTAAGTTCATCTAAATCGAGATTTAGTTGATTATTTCATAGTTTAGTAATGAAGGCATGCAATCTAGATTTTAAATGTTGAGGTAATATTTTCTCATAGAATTCATCATTTATCATGACTAACATGCCCTAATTTCATTATTAAAATTAGGAAACCTCTTTCTATTTTGCTCTAAAAGTTTGATCTTCTAATTTGTTGAAATCTAGACCTATTTGTTTGTTGATTTGATTTAAAAAGAGGTCCTTGAGGAGTTGCAGTCATGATGATGCATTGGATTTAATTTTTTAGCTAATTCTAGACTTTAAGTTTTTATATTGTGAACTTGGCCTAAAAGAGATTACAATTGGATCTTACTAATATTTGGATTTTGCACGAATCTAATAAGTCTTGGTCTACTTAATTAATATTCTAAAATGCATTTGAAATTTATATTTTGGAGGCCATTTCACCTTGAATTTAGGTAGATTATCTAACAGTTTCTATTTTTTCATAACCTTTTCTCTAGCAATCTAGTCCATATTTACTCATTTTCAAAGTAAAATGACTAAGGGTTTCCATGGATTCTTTTTGAAACTTTGTCACTTTCATTTGAATGGATCAACTTTAGCTTTAAGATAGGAAACATGAATGCTATCATTTCGTAGAATTGTTTCTTTTTGCCTTTCTTTTAAGTCTTTACTTAGTCATTTTGGGACTATATTTCATTATTTATAGTCTAATGACTAAATTTTTGGTTCATAGGCTAATGGTCATTTTCCCTGGGTAAGTGAGGAGCTACCACTTGTCACTTACTCACTTCCTTGGGCTTCTAAATGCACAGGATCATGCAACATGGCATAATCCCACTTCGTTATACTCTTAGGACAGTCTTTATACTTCTAGGTAGCGATGAGATCTTAGATGCCCAGGATTGCATCACATGGCATAATCCTATTTCCATGCTCCCTAAGATAGTCTATATGTTACAAACCTTTGACAAGACCCCCCATATAAGCAAGATCTTGAAAAATGTCAAGATCTTGTCGCACTAGGATTGTAAAAGCAATCAACCTAGGTAGATGATCGATTGAGCCCTAAATGAATGAATGACCACCGCATGGCATGGACTGCTAACTGGATGACACGTAGATGTCCAAGTCAACATCACATGAGCCTAAAATTTGATGACCATCTTGTTTGTCTCAATTTGTGACCCCAAATAGAAAAATTTATTATATTAATTATTCTAATGGGACAAATGGAGATAACAACACATAAGATGAAATGTACCCATCAATTTTAGGACCTCACTGGTGGTTCAAGGGTTGAGAAGTTACAAGTATAAACTTGTGATTTGAGAGCAAAAACTATTACCATCAAAGGTTTAATTGATATGAGCTTTCATGTTTATTTAATTGATAATTAATTACCTAAATCCTGCTTTCTACTTGATTCAAATGATAAAACCTTTATGTATTGATTTACTACAATTCCTATCAAACTAAACTAGGGAAAGACATCATCTAGAAAAAAGTAAAAAGGAGAGAGAAGGTAGGGTAGAAAAGAAGGGTGTATTTGATCTAAATGATCTTCTTGATGCCAAGGAACTAAAAGCATGCCTAAACACAATTATACCACTATGTGCTTGGCCTAGCTATTGCACAAATATGAGCCACTCCTTGGAAAAGCTTCTAAAGACAAGTGTGAAATCCATTTATTCATCGAGTCCATTCTAAAGAAAACTACTTGCATTATGAAACTATTGCACATAATGACTGAAAGAAGTCTAAATGAAACATGAAAGAGCTCAATAAAATAGTTATGATAGCTGCTACACATGCATAACTAAGACAATCATTTGGAAATAAGACCATTAACAATCCTAGTACCAATTAACCAGATAATATTAGAGACATTAAACAAATAAAATTTAATAAAAGATGTATTCAACATTATAAAAGCATTATGTTACAATTAATATTTCTAGGTAGACAATCAAAGCAAAACATGATGAAAGATAGGTACAATCCTAGCACAATTCCAATAACATTCTGACCCCAAAAGTCTTCACACTTTCAAATGGAAATATAACCAATTTATATAGATAATTTGATGAGCTCATGTCCTCATCTTCTAGTTTAGCCCTTTAATGGGATGGTTACAAACATTAAGGATGATTGGAGGATACAGTTGAGATTCTAATAGATTTGCTGACTGAGCCATGCCTTGTAGTTAGAGTCTATGCCTGTTCAAGGTAGAACTTTTGTCTTTTAGATTTTCTTTGTCTTATATGGACTTATGCAACTTCATATTTCACCATCGAATTGAATGCACAACCCATTCACATATTTGATGACTGAATAGGCCATCAATCTTTGTCATGCCACTTTTTTGATGCCATCACTACCACATATCTTTTTCTTGGCTTCACTTTCCTTTTATTTCACTAGGCTATTGGCTTAGCCCGTTGGGTCCCACTTCTCTACTTTGTAGCTTGTCATTTCCCTCTGGCTTTACTTTTCTATTTGCCTTTGTCATCATTATGGCTATGTGGATTCTACTCGACTTGGTCTAATACTGCTAATGTCTTGGGATTTTGGGTTAATGTTGTCAATCATCTGGCTCTCAAAATACTTGAAGGGTGCCACATGGTGCCTTATTAGGGTCTTGGGGCCATGGGCCTTTACTAATGTCATTCAACTTCTCAACTTCTAGGTTAATACTGTAATACCCCCAAGGTTCCAAGATTCCAAGGGTTTGAGCTTTTGGCCTAATTCTCTAATGCCTTCAAGGTTTTGAGCTCTAGGGATGGTTTTACATGGTGCCATCTAGCCCCCCCAGGGATTTAAAAAGATAGTCATTTAAAAAAAATATTTGACTCCAAAGCCATGCATCGATGATATTTTGACATGTAGAAATATCTAGGGGACCCCATGAAGTCTTCAAAAACTACGAGAAAACAAGAAATTTACTAAGTAAAGATTTCTCAAGGAAGCCAAGTCTCGTCAAGTGAATTTTATGCTATAAGAAGTGAATTAATACTTGAATTGAAACTAATCATTCGCATAAAACAAAGATTTAATATTGAACATTCATAGGTTAATGTCTATATAAAAAGTGATAAAATGATCTAGAACAAATGGAAATAAACTTTATTTGCTTAGGAAAAACATCATCATGATTATTAAATATTTAGCTAAGTCTCATATGAAACATTGTAAATATTAATCCAATTTTCTATGAAAAAACATAATCATTAGATATATCACTAAAAGTTAGCTTAAAATAAATGGGGTCCTTATTTTTAGCATAAAAATGGGGCATGTTGTTTGACACAACATAAAATGGTGACCTATCCAAGGAGAATGTTGTTAAGCATTAAGAATCTAGAAAATCTAGTTAAAGCACTCCAAAAGTTATATTACAAATCTTCACACTTGAACACAAGCATAAATTATGGATAGTTCCTTAAGCAAAATCAAAAGATGAAACACTGAAGTCTGCTTCAACTCATGGCATATTAATTTTCATTTTAGCCTTAGACCATCAATGTCTACAAAATTATTAATTTCTTATACCTTTTGAATTCACGTAAAATAATTGAGACCCGCTTAGACAACTAGAACTTCTGAGAGTGAAAAGATTTGTTATTAAGCTTGGGGGAAATGGTATGGGTATTGTTCTATTTCCTACTAGGTATTTATAATATCAATAGAGACACCTCTAGTCCCACTCAAAGCCTTGCTCCACTACCATCCAGGTCAAAAAGTATGCAGTGGAGATTGTTGATTATTGTCATTGATGTCAAAGGTGCATCTTGTGAAGGTTGATGTCAAAGGTGACTAAGCCTAGTTGGAGGTGTGTGATGTGACAAAGGGAATTGAGAGAGTGTTGTCATGAGAGAGTGATATCATGAGAGAAAGATAAAGATGGATTTTAAGGCAACTAATGTCTTATATATGCATGAAGGTACAAGTCATTGATGTCAAAGTTGCATAGGAAGCCTAATCATGAGCCTAGTCAAGACATGAAGAGGTATGTGCATGAAAATGAATAAACATAGGCACGTGAATGTTTTATGGAAATATTTGAGCATGCATGTGAGAAATTGAAGCTTTAATGAGAGTTTTAGGGTGAGCCTATTTGGGTAGAACCTTCAGAGTAAGCCTACACTTAGACCTTTCTTAGACCCTGCCTGGCCTAATGAGGTATGAAGATTAGATTTCAAGGCAAGTATGCATATATGAGCATGGACATAGGTGAGATAAGTTATTTTAGGCATGTTTACAAATTTTGAGGTCAGTGAATATGGTGAAAACATTGCTCACAAAATGGCCTATCAAGTTCAGATAAGATCATGTGATATAAGGTCAAGAAATTGGTCTATGAGACCAATATTTGCCATTAGACCATATGATATTTATATCTAGGGATGTTTTTGAGATATCATAGTTCCATTTACATACATAAATATTCATGAAAAGTGTCTACACAAGTGTTGGAGGTTTAAGTCAACATGATTGGGTTTTAAGGTAAATTGGTAGTTTCGAGTGAGTTATAGAGATGGTCTTGAGCCTTTATCTCTTGAGTGAAAGTGTTTAAATAATTTGGTGATGACCTTAAGGTCATAAATAATTTTTATACATGCTTAATTTTTCATATTTCAATAGCTTAAGGGTGTTTAAACTTCATTTTTGTAAGATAGACTTTTGAGGTACATAGGCTTGAAAGAGCTTTCATGATATGAGCAAAGGATGTAGGTCCAACCAATCATGGATAAGGTCAATAGAGGTCATTATCTAAGTTATTTAATGGTTTTTTATTGTTGGAGAAGGCCATATATGCTTAATTGGATCAATATTTGATGCTAAGAAGATAGACCTAATGCAATTAGGTCTCCATGAGACCTAAAAGAGAAATGAGGTCTAATTGAGTCATCACAAACCAAAAAGTGTTCGAAGTACATTTGAATCATGTTAATAATATGTGATAATATATTTTTTATCACTAACCTAAGAGGTTAAAGGTGTGTGGCTAACCAAGTGGTGTGTGACCACAAGACTTATATATATATATATATATATATATATATATATACACACACACACACACACACACACACACACACACACACACACACAAGGCAATTTAGGCCTATTTAAAAGTAAGCAACATAAAGGAATAAAATCTTGATCGATAGAGTAGAAAGAGGTCTTGAAATGGGACCATAATAGAAGAGTAGAAGTATGATGATCAAAATTTATGAGATGGATGAGTTGGTGCTGATTCACTTAGGGAGTTGGTGTTTCCTTGTAATTAGGTGCTTGCTAAAGCCTAGTCAAGTGGGTACTTGACTTCATTGGGGTTGGTGCTTCAAGTTGAGTTGGTGCTCAATAAATTTTAATATTTTATTTTATATTACTCTAGTCCATTTTTAGATATCATAGTGGGTTTTATTCCTCTTGAGGGTTTCCCACTCATATGTGTGTTTTTTTGTGTTATGCTCATATGAATGGTTCTTTATACATTAGTAGATCTCAATGTTGATTATATAGTTCATGAATGATTGAATATAATTGAAAGAAATTTTTTGGTACATTGATTCATCCCCATAAAATTGATTGTGAGTCTACTAATTGGTATCATATCATTGTCCTTTGAAGCAAGCCTAACTGTTTAAAGGATATCTTAGAAGCACAAGCATGTCTAGTCATCAAGTACAAGAAGGTTTCTTAACCAATAAGGATTTTCTATTCATTGGGACTAACTATGCATTTTAGAGCATCAAAATTAAGACCTATATAATGTATTAAGGATATGACATATGAAAATCTATGTTGGATTCACTCCATCTTATACACCACTAACTGACGTAGTATGGAAGAAGGCAAGTGAGAACAACTCTAAGGAAATGAATGTCATCTTGGGTGGTCTTCTAAAGGTAGAATTTGTAAAGGTCATGCATTATGATATAGCCAAATGGATTTGGGAAAAGTTTCAAATAATCTATGGAGAGACCAAAGTCAAGTTGGCAAAGTTTCAGACCCATCGAAGGCAGTTTGAAAGTCTGAGAATGAAGGAGGAAAACATTGCATCTTATTTATTAAGAGTAAATGAAGTGGTAAATGCCATCATAGGTCTAGGGGAGAAGTTGGAAATATCAAAAATAGTACAAAAGGTATTGGGATCCCTGACATCTAAGTTTGATTCAAAGGTGTCTATTATGGAGGAGATTAAAGATCTTAACATATTATAGATAAGTGAGCTTCATGATATCTTGATTGCCTATGAAATCAGAACAAGTGATGAAAGACATTATAAGAAGGAAGTTACATTCAAAGTTGAAAAAAAATCACAAGGTATAAAGGCCAAGGATGATGTTGACACAAACATTAATGATCGTAAGATAAAGTCCATGTTTGCTTAAAAACTAAGAAAATGATCATGTATGTATAAGGGCAAGTTACCATTCAAATTCTTTAATTGAGGTAAGATTTGCCACTTTACATCTAAATGTCCTAACAAGGATAATAATGAGTATGACGGAGAGCATGATGAACATCATGGTGATGATAAGAAGGTCTATAAGCCTGACAAGAGTAAAAAAGGGTTTCAGGAAGTATGAAGGAAAGAAAAGGTCATTCAATATCAAAAAAAAATTATATATCAAAGAAGACAGTAGCTCATTTGATGTAAGTGACACAAGTACATTTGATAGTGTTGATGACAATAATGATCATAATAACAATGAAAACTTATTCATGGATATATAAATAGATAATGGTGGTTGTTCAAAAGGTAAAAGTCTTATAGATGATGAAGAATTAGATGAAGAAGAGGTTGAAGTGAACCTTGAGGTAGAATTGTTGAGTTCTCTAGAGGAGTTAAATTTCTAAATAAGGAAGAATCATAAGCTAAGATCATTGGTTAAGATTTATGAGGAACAAAGCAACCTCTTTAAAGAAATACTAAGCAACAACACAAATGAACTTGAGGAGATCATCAAATCGTTGAAAACTCAGATTGAAATTGTCATTACAAGTCTTAAGATCAAGGAGGAAGAATGCATTAAGCTTGGAATTAAAATGGAGTCCTTAAAGGCAGAATTAGATCAAGCAATAGTCAAGTTGAAGGCACATTATAAATTTCAAAATAATACTAAAATATTTGGTGATATTTTGAATAGTCAAAGGTCTTCACATGACAAGACAGGTCTTGGGTTCAAAGAAGACCAAAAATAAAACAAGGAAAGTCATACCTCAAAGAGCATTGGATCATCAAAAAATGATGGTACTGACAAAGTAAAGACCTATGTAAAAGCTCTCAAATCTAACACTCAAATTGATCATCAAAAAGTCAAGAAGAACTTGAATCCTTCAAGAGACAACAAAGGTAGAGGTGCATCATTCAATATCAAACATACAAGGTATGTGAATCTTTTCAATGGTTATTGTTTCTCATGAAATCAATATGGGTATAGATCTATAGACTGTAGACATCATGCTAGAATAAATTCATCATGGAGGAATAAGGTGGATTTCAATAGTAAAATCAGAATTCTATGCCATAATTGTGATCAAAGAGGACATATTACAAGGTATTGAAAAATAGTGCCTATGAGGAAGCTCAGTCAAAACAAAAGGCTATATGGTCATACCATTGAGAAGTGGATCAAGAAGTTAGACTCTATGGACAAGGTGAAGGAGGAGCAAAAGACTAAAGGAGAAGAATCTATGCTAGCTCAGAATGCCTTTCACATTCAAGATGAAGGCATGAAATGGTACATATATAGTGGTTGATTAAGCCACATGATAGAGAACAAGAACAAGTTCATCTCATTGAAGAAGAATGTTGTAGGAATAGTTAGATTTGGAGATAACACAACTACCAATATAGTTGGAAAGGGTATCTTAAGTTTGGATAATGGGAAGACCAAGATAGATAATGTGTTATATGTGGAAGGTTTAAAACATAACCTACTTAGTGTAAGTCAAATGTGCAACCAAATACACACACTAACCTTTCATAATAGAGGGTGTGATATAAAGAAATCTAACTCAGGAAGGCTAATTGCCAATGCTGAGAACAATCTATATATCTTGAATAAGATAAAAAAAGGAGAAATGTTTTATGAGAAAGATAGATGAAATTTGACTATGGCATAAAAGGTTAGGCCACCTAAACTTTAACAATATGGTCAAGATAATCTCTAATAAGTCTATGAAGAACATGCCTAAAATCACCAAACCTACAAACATAGTTTGTAAGACATGTCAACATGGTAAGTAGACTAGAAGAAGGTTCAAGTCCAAAAAGTACTCTAATACAAGACCTTTGGAGTTAATACACTAATGTCTGTGTGCCTACAAGAATCCAAAGTATTCAAGGATAAATATACTTCATGTTACTCATATATGACTACACAATAATGACTTGGGTAGCATTCTTGAAAGAAAAATCAGAATCTCTTGATAAGTTCAAGGCATTCAAGGCTCTTGTAGAGAATGAGAAGAATGGAAAGATCAAATTCTTAAAATCTGAAAAAGGATGAAATTTTTTATATAATGATTTTGATGACTTCTATGAGGTCTATGGGATAAGGAGACAATTCTCAACAGCTAGAACACCTCAACAGAATGGGGCAGTGGAAAGAAAGAATAGGACAATTCAAGAGATGGCAATAACTATGTTAAATGAGTCAAGGTTAGCTGATGGATGTTGGAGTGAGGTAGTGATAATTTTAGTTTACATTTTGAATAGAGGATAGATAAAGACTAATGGTAACAAGACCCCTTATGAACTATGAAAAGACATACCTGCTAATGTGGAACACTTAGAGTGTTTGGAAGTAGATTCTTCATCAAAAGAGATGAGGAAGACTTTGGTAAATTTGATTCTAGGTTTGATGAAGGTATATTATTAGGATACTCACAAGTAATCTCAACCTATAAATGCTATAATAAGAGGTTGCAGAAGATAGTGGAAAGCACCAATGTGAAGGTTGATGAGACAAGTTCTAAGAAGTCACACTCATAGTCAAAGGACACATCAGAGAATTTGGACTTCATGAATGAAGAAGAACCAATAGAGATATATGAATAAGAAGAATAAGTTGAGGAAAGCTATGACTCAAAATGCCTCAAAATTCCTCTCAAGATAGATTCAAAGAGATCCTCCTGAATCATAAATTATTGGCAATAAGGTTGTAGGTATGTAAACAAGGAAAAGACTAGTAAGTAACCTAAATCAAGAGAATGTTTCTCTATTTTCTAAGATTGAACCCAAGAACCTTGTAGAAGAAAAAAAAGACAAATTTTGGATAGGTACTATGAATGAGGAGTTAGACCAAATAGAAAAGAATAAGACTTGGGAACTAGTGCCTTGGCCTAAAGATAATAATGTTATTGACACAAAATGGGTGTTTAGGAACAAATTGAATGAAGATGGAGAAGTCACTAAGAACAAGGATATATTGGTATGCAAGGGGTATAAATAATTTTAAGGGGTAGACTTTGAGGAAAACTTTGCTCCAATAACAAGATTGAAAGCTATCAGAATATTTTTAGCATATGTAGGATTTAAAGGGTTCAGGCTATATTTTTAGATTTCAAGTAGATCCAAAGGTAAATCATTTGAAAAAATTCATAAGTATTTCAAGGGAACTATTTAGTTTGAGTTGTGGTATCCAAGGAGTAAGGAGTTTAACTTGACCACCTATACAGATGCAGACTGGGTAGGGAGTCTATATGATAGAAAGAACACTACTGGAAGAGATTTCTTCTTAGGTGAGTGCCTAGTTTAATGGATAAGCAATAAAAAACCATTAGTGGAATTATCTACTTGTGAGGATGAATACATTGTAACAACTTCATGTTGCACTTAGGTCCTATGGATGAGACAGACCTTAAAAGACTATAAGGTGGAGAATGATAGTCCTAATCCTATATATTATTACAATACAATTGCTATAAGTGTCTCAAATAACCCTATCATGCACTCAAGGACTAAACACATTCTTTTCAAGTGTCATTTCATAAGAGAGAAGATGAGTGAACAAAGTGTTAAACTTGAATATGTTTCTATAAAGGATTAGATTGTAAACATTTTGACCAAGCCACTTCCAAAGGCAAATTTTGAACATCTTGTTGGGTGAATATTTTGTCATCAACTAACTGATGGTAAAATGGGGATATCAGCCACAGCATAAGGGAGATTTACACTATGAATAGTATGGGTTTACCAAATCTAGACGAGATAAATCTCTCCTCTCATCAAGGGGAGGTTCCCTATCAGTATTGGTGTGCTATAAGCATATATATATAACTAAGCAGAAAATAACACATGGGGGGGGTGGTAAAACAACATCTACTTCTCTTCGTTCAGAAGTAATGTATGAAGGACAAAAGAGGAAAATCCCTGGTCTAAATCTAACAACACTCCTCTTCTTTCAGGAATGGTATCAAACGAAGAGTAAGAGATTACCTGAAGTAATAAAGTACTCAAGAATGCTCACGCAAGCACAAAGTCTTTCGTAGCTTCTTCCACCGATCCGGAGCAAGTACAACCGTAGAGTAAAGTGAAGCACAAAGTCTTCACCTGAAACTACAAAATATAAATGAATCTGAAAGATAAAAGCAGCACAAAGTCTATCTTCTACCTTCTAGAGGCGCTCTCAGATAATATCAACACATTCACTTTGCTTATTAAATCAGATAAACAAGAGGTTATCAGGAAAGAGTACATAAGAAACTATTTCCTAGATGACACAGATAACTTCAACACAAAGTCTGAAATCACTTGCTTCTCATTCATTCAACAAAATATGATTTACAAATCTGAGCACAAAGTCTCAAAAGTTGCTTCAATTTCAGCAGAGTGTTTGCTCTCAATTTTTCCAAGATCCACATACAAATGAGGTCTCCACTATATATAGGGAGAAAATCCTCAAAAACAAAATAATAAAATATACAAAATATCTTGGTCAAAGATGACTCATCTTTGACTTTTAGATATTTTCCAAAATATTTTATTCGTAATTACATTTTACAAAATTACATGCATTCTGTAGAAAATAGAAATGCATAAGGATAGAAGAAGAAAGAGAGAAAGTGTCAGTTCTTGCCACTGAACTTCTTCAGATGAGCATCGTACATGGTGATTGATGACTGGATCCCGATGCTATCCGGTGCAACTGCGTGGTTGGAGACGACCCTTGCTCTGATCAATGCGTCTTTTAATGCTGTGATGGCTTTATAGTGGCCAGTTAACCTGGATCTTAAATTTTCCAGAGTCAACTGAGCATCCAGAATGCTATCAACTGAAGTCATTAAGAAAGATGCTCCTTTGAAATCCTTATGGATCATCCCTTCAAAATTCTGAATCATTTCATCTGCTGGAAGGAACTGATGATCCTTAGAGGTCAAGTCGCAGGGTAGCTCTTCTAATTTGTTCAACAAGCTCAGGTCACTTTTATCACTAGCTTCTTTAAAAGCTTTGAGATCATCAATTAGATCTTTGAGTACCTGGATCCTAAAAATCATCGTCTCTTTGATCTCAACATATGAATCCTTGTTGGGGATAACTCCGATAGATATCAGGGTACTCTTTTTTAGACCTTCCATTTCCTTCCATCTTCCGAGATCTTTCTCCAAGCCATTAATCTCTTGAGAGGTAAGAGAAACAAAACTGTCTACTTGAGCCTTCAATCTCTTCATTTTCCCTGTTCTTTCTGCAACCTCAGACAGCAGAGAGATTCCTTGATTGTGTATTCGGTCAATATATTCCTCCATTACTTTTCCCTTTAAATAAGTCTTTTCAGCTTTCTGAATGACTGAATCATCCACTGAAAAGGCCTCTGGAGTTGCTGCTTCAGGTGGGATGGTGAATCTTCTGATTACTGCCGTTAACTGCTCAGCCTTGGCTTTATAAAAATCTTTCATCTCTTTTTCTTTGTCAAATTTTTGGACCATAATGTCCATTGCTGACTGAAGATCACTCTTCGCATCTTCGTGTGTAACCTTGCCTAGTTCAACACGAGAAAAGGAATAACTGCTCATTTCAAAACCCTCAAGGGTTGTGTCCTGTGGGGGTTTGGCAATTTTCAGAAATTTTTGCCCCTTTTCCTCGACCAACTTGGAAAGGATCTTTGGTTTCTTGGGAGCTTTTGTTCTGGCCGGCACAATCTTGCCAAAATCGAATTCTTCTGGGGAGATGGCCCTTTTCTTTCTCTTTGGTGTGAAAGCAGACATCCACGGCGGGAGAGAAATGCCTGTTGTAACAATAGTTGCTTCTGCTGGTGTCACGGTAGCGGCCTCCACGCTACTGGTGGTGACAGTAGTGGTAGTTGGAGTGACCGGTGAGACTGTGTCAACTGTTGATTCAGGATTAGGCACCGAGCTTGGTGGCAGGTTGAAAGATGGAGATGATAAACTTGGAATGGATGTAGAAGAGCGAGGGGAACCTGCTGAAGGATCTTGTGGATCACCAAAAACCACCTTGGAAGGAGAAGCAATAGCAGAAGATGGAATGCTAATGGGAGAGATAGGGAAAGTGGGCACCGAAGGAGATTGATGAGGAGGAGAGGAGCCCTGGATCGGCCGCACATGTTCCGTTGAGGTTGGAGACCCAACACCTGGTCATTCTGAAAGTTGTTCTGTTGACCCCATCGGTTGAGCTGCCTGTACCCCGGGACTTCATTCTGTGGTTCCTTCGACTGTTGCCTCAGGTTTTTGTTCTGTCCTAGGTTTCTTGGATGCAAAGACGATCCTAGGCTTGTGAGGTCTAGAAGATGAAGGGACGTCGTCTTTGTTTTTGGTTCGGCTTTCTGCCTTTCTCTTCATCTCTGCTTGATATTCGGCCTCTGACCCTGTAATGAACTCTTTTAGGGTGATTCCATTTGCTGCCAACCAACTATTGGTGTTAGCCAATACTGGTTCGAATATTTTCCTTAGAGAAGTCAGCTCTTTTTGAGACCAGTTGATCGGAGGAAGAGGAGAACCAACGACCTTCTCTGTCAGATATCTACTGTTCACTATATTTCCATCGTCAATCAACCCTGAAGGGATCTTTGCAAGCCCGAGGTACTCTATCTGATCTAGCGTGAGGCGGCAATAGTCCATCTTTCTTATCTCTTCGGCTGTCCTTATATCTACCCAGATGTCCTCAATCATAGGCTCGTGAAACTGAGTCTTCCTTCGAATCGTCTCCCTGACTCCTCTGTAATCAAATTTTTCTCGTCTTTTGAAAGGTTTGATGGTAACCATCTGCATCTCTGTTTCCATAACCTTGGCTTTAGTCGATGTAGCAATGGAAAATCTGCCAATCTGGATAGGAAACTTGAAACCAGGTCTCTTAAGCTCCATCTATTTTGAGTGTACGACGGCCAGTTGTCGGCAAAGCTCCATTAGAACCAACCTGTCTGAAGGGAATCTGGGGAGCATATAAGGGTATCCTTGGAAAAAACCCACCCGTAGATAAGAAAATGTAGGGAACTGGAGGAACATGCAGCCAAAACTGTTCACTACTGTCCAAGCCTCGTCTGACACTCTCTTCTACTCCAGTTGAGGATCGAAGAGACATAGAAATATGGCAAAGAATGCGTCATTCACTCGCCTGAAATGACGTGTCGATCTTTGAAGTGTCAGCTGCGGATAGTATGAATAGACCGGGGTGTTCTTCCTATCCCCCTCTATGGTTAGGCTCAGAAAAGATCGCATGGCAGCAGCTATGTAGACTAGGTATGAGGTCATGTAGAATTTAAAAGAGGTTTGTACCCTGGTCAGCTGCTCATGAATAGCGTTGCTGATCTGTTCTCCCCAGAAGATGACCTGTTTGCCTTGCAGAATGATCTTTATGAATGGATACATCCATTCATGGAATTGTGAAGAGGACGGGAGGCCCCGTACTCTGCTGAGAAGGGTGATTAAGTCACCAACTTCTTCAATGAAGTCACTTCTGGGGAAGCTTTTCAGCCATCTGGATAGGCCGGTCCTTGGGGTTTTTAACCACTTATGGTTTATGACCCTCTTTGCCCTCTCGGGGTCTTTGTCATACTCCCTCTGCGCATTCTCGAAGTCGATTTGGGTCACTTCGGTGGCTGGTGGACATAAAAAGACTTTGTCGATAAATTCGGGGTCCAACTGAATGATCATGCTGCCACTGGTGTCTGAGACTGATCTGGTCTCTTTGTCGTAGAAGTGCGCACATTGAAGGATGAATTCCGCATGATGAGCTGCTACTGGGAAGGCGGCCACCAGGTGGATGTTACTCTTGATAATCCTCATTATCCCAGTGCTGGGATTGGTCACTTTGGTTCGTATCAGGAATTCGGCCATATCTACGTGGCCGATCTCAGTGTCTCGAATGTCGTCGACATTCGAGGTGATCACTGTGAGCGGAAAGACGCCCTGGTATCTGTATTTCATCTTCTTCGCCTTTGAAGGAGATGCTTCTGTCATGGGGGACGATCTCGTTTGAACGGGGACAGGCGTGCAGGAGCTTGCTGAAGGAGCTGCAGCCATAGTCGAAAGGAGAGTGAGAGACAGGGAGAGCAATTCAAGTGACAAGGGCTATAGGAGGTCACTTAAATAGGTTAGGATGGGCAAAGAGACGAAAAACGAGGAAGAAAAAGCTCGAAAAGGACAACCCCAAAAAAAAAAAAAATCTGGGAGTTGAAAAAAAAAGGAAAAGAGCAAGGGCGGCGAAAATCGCCACCCTTGCAAGAAGAAAGTAGGGGCGGTGAAAATCGCCGCCCTTGCAAGGAGAGAGCAGGGGCGGCGATAATCGCCGCCCTTACAAGAAGAGAGCAGGGGTGGCGATAATCGCCGCCCTTGCAAGAAGAGAGCAGGGGCGGCGATAATCGCCGCCCTTGCAAGAAGAGAGCAGGGGCGGCGAAAATTGCCGCCCATGCAAAAAGAGAGAACAGCGGCAAGGAAATGTCGTCCTTGCTTGAGGAAAGTAGGGGCGGAACGGCGGCAAGGAAATGCCACCATTTCGAGGCTGCGGGGAAGAAAAGGCAAAAACATACAAAAAATAAAAATGAAACTTAAAAACAAACCCTACCTGGAAGACGCGCGCGCCACAAAGTCGGATCCGCGAGTTGACACGTCGCAAAGTCACTTGGAGCGCTCAAGTGCAAGAGGTAGGGGGAGAGGAGAAGGTAGTGAGAAGAAAAGAGGCCCAAATTGGTTTATAAAGGTTGAAAAACCAATCCCAACCACCCACCGTGCAGGGCCATTAATGCCTTGCACGGAAAACGATGAAGTGCAGGGGCGGCGATTTTCGCCGCCCTTGCAAAAAGGGTGCAGAGGCGGCGATTTTTGCCGCCTTTGCAGAAAAAATGCAGGGGCGGTGATTTTCGCCGCCTTTGTAGAAAAAGTGTAGGGGCGGCAATTTTTGCCGCCTCTGCAGAAAAAGACAAGGCAAGACGAAACTGACAAGTTTCATAGGGGGTCGTTTGCAAAAATGAGCGAAGCTCATTTTGGGAACAACACATCTAAGATAGGAATTGGGTGTAGTTCCTATCCCTAGTAGTCATTAAAGAAGCTAAATGATTAAGGAGAGATAATCATGTGGTTCATTATCTCCAAGAGTAGGTGAGTACTGCCAAGAAGGTATGCATGGAGATAGGGGGAGAAAGTTTGTATGGTGCTTCATAAACTCATAACCCTGTGTGTTGAGTGTTTTGGTTGCAAGAAGTGTGATCCAAGAAGTTGTAGGCATATCTTTATAATTTATTTCAAAGGGGGAGAAAGCTTAGAATGAAGGAGAAGCTGCTTGTTGAGAGAAGTTTCTGAGAGTGGCTACCATCAATGACAAAGGGGGAGATTGTTGAGTATTGTCATTGATGTTAAAGGTGCATCTTGTGAAGGTTGATGTCAAAGATGACTAAGTCTAGTTGGTAGTGTGTGATGTGACCAGGGGTATTGAGAGAGTCATTTCATGAGAAAAAGAGAAAGAGAGTTTTTAAAGGCAACTAATGTCTTATGTTTTCATGAAGGTACAAATCATTGATGTCAAAGTTTCATAGGAAGCCTAGTCATGAGCCTAGTCATGACATGAAGAGGTATGTGCATGAAAATGAATGAACATAGACATGTTAAGGTTTTATGGCACTTTTTTAACATGTATGTGAGGCATTTGAGTATTCATAAGAGTTTCAAAGTGAGCCTATAGGGGTAGGACCTTCATACTAAGCCTACACCTAGACTTCTCTTAGACCCTGCCTATTGTAATGAGGCATAGAGATCAGATTTCAAGGAAATTATGCATATATGAGCATAGACAGAGGTGAGATAATATATTTTAGGCATGTTCACAAAGTTTTAGATCATGGTTTGAAGAAAATTGCATGAATTAGTGTTTTTAGCTTTTTGGAGTTCATAGAATGAGGTCTTAAGATTCGAGAATAATTTTTAGATATTCGTTGGACTATGTAACCTCTACATGGGAACCTGAGTTGTTAAGGAGAGATGGGGAAGGGTCCTAGCTAAGATATTTAGGCATGGGATTTGGATTCAAGGGGTAGTCCTTTATGAACAATTGTTAACACCAAAACCTATGTTAAACCTCCCTAAAATCCTAATAAGGACCCAATGTGAAATATATTATTCAAATCAGCTTAGAATGGATTAAAATCAATATAAAATATATTGGATCATGTATTCAACTCTCCCAGGTACCTCTAGGTGGTGGTGGTTAGTCAACTGAGAGAGAAAATGCACAAATACATGCTTATTTGTCAAGAAGTTGCTGTAGCTCTCAAAAGTTGCATTGGTCAAGAAAAGAAAATGAATGGGAGAAGAATTTAGATACTCTTTTTTCATTTCCATGATGATTTTTGGATAGGTTATAGTTTTAAAATGTTATAATTTGGTCATCCAAGTTATCCAGTCACAAACAAACCTAAAGGTGCAAATAGTGCAAAACCCAGGCATATATGAGAAGATGGATTTAAAGGTCTGAGCATATCAGATTGATGAAAAAAAATGCATGAAGAGTTTAATTATGAATTTTAAGTCATGTTCATGTTTGTAATAAGTTTTGGAGGTTAGTTAATATCATGAAAAAATTTCTCACAAAATGACTTGTCTGGTTTAGATAAGACTGTGTGATATAAGGTCAAGAAATTGGTCTAGAAGACCAATATTTTCCATTAGACCATATGATATTTATATCTTAGGATGGTTTAGAGATCTCATAGGAAAATTTAAATATACAAGGATTCATGAAAAGTGTCTACACAGGTGTTGGAGGTCCAAGTCACCATGACTAATTTTTAAGGTAAATTGGCAGTTCTGAGTGAGTGAGTTGTAGAGATGTTATTGAACATTTATCTTTTGAGTGAAAGTGTTCCAAGAATTTTGTGATGAACATGAGGTCATGGATAATATATCTAAATGTTTTTTTTTCAGAGTTCATCAAATTAAGGGTATTTAAGCTTCATTTTTGTAAGACATATTTTGAGGTACATAGGCCTAATATGACAGTTTGTCCTAAAAGAGCTTTCATGATATCAACAAAGGATACAAGTCTAACAAAGCATGCGTAAGGTTATTAGAATTCATTATATAAGTGATTGAATGGTTTTTTATTATTGGATAAGGCAATTTGGGCCCAATAGGATCAATATTTGACACTAAGAAGACAAACCTAATGCAATTAGGTCTCCATGAGACCTAAAAGAGAAATTAGGCCTAATTGAGCTATTATAAATCAAAAGCGGTTCAAAGTATATTTGAATAATGTTAATAAGATGTTATAATATATTTTTTATGGCCAACTTGAGAGGTTGAAGGTGTGTGGTTGACCAAGTGGTGGGTGACCATAAGACTTGTATATATACAAGGCAGTTTAGGCCTATTTAAAAGTAAGCAACATAAATGAATAAAATATTTCTTGGTAGAGCAGAAAGAGGTATTGAAATGAGACCATAATAGAAGATAAAAGGTGTGGTGATCAACATATATGAGGTGGATGAATTGGTGCTGAGTCACTTAGGGAGTTGGTGCTTCCTTACAAGTAAGTGCTTGCTAAAGCCTAGTCAAGTGGGTGCTTGACTTCATTGGGGTTGGTGCTCCAAGTTGAGTTGATGTTCAACATAATTTGATCCTTTATTTTATAGGAATTTATTATATTTGTAGAGATTACAATGGGTTTTATTCCCCTTGAAGGTTTCCCACTCATATGTGTGTTTTCTTGTGTTATGCTCATATGAATGGTTCTTTATGCATTGCTAGATTTCAATGTTGCTTTCATAGTTCATGAATGATTGGATACAATTGAAAGTAAGTTTTTGGTAAACTTATTCACCCCCACTCTCAGAGATTTTGCTTCCAGCAAATATTCCCTAAATCACCCTTTCAAAGAATACTTTAGATTCTTGTATTTTTTATTATGTTTCTTTCAAAAATTTCTTATAAAAATATTTCTATGTTTAGTCCATTGAGGGTTGGAGACAAAGCTATGGGTAAAATGATAGATTTAAAAAATTCAAATTACCAAGATAAGCCTAAAATATCTTAGTGCTTCCATTTTCTTCAAATGTTCAATTAAGTGTAACTGATGTATTTAGACAAGAAATGAAACCTTTCTAAAATCCATATGTTCTATTTAGAACCATAAGTCTCCAATATTTATAAAATACACAAAAATAAAATTGAAATAACCTATGCATGTGTTTGAGTATGAATTTCAATTTCTAACTTGTAAGGCTCAAATAAATTTCATGTTTTCCATTAGCCATTTTAGGTTTTTATCTTGATAACATAGGGAAATGAAATTTGTAAGGGCCAAATCTCCACTTAATGGGATGCCAAGGACAAGGAACAAGCTAGAATGCTGAAACAAAATATGTCCAGAATAGGACCACACAAAACAAAACCAAACCAAAGCAAGGAAAGATAGAAAATAGGAAACCTATTCTAAAACAAGCATATATATAAATAAGAAGCTACTTTAGAAAACATGGAAACTAATCTAAAGATACAATAAAAATTCAAAGCAAAAAAAGAAAGAGAATAATATTTACAAGAGGTTGTCCCAAGCAATTGCATGTTTAAATCAGTCATTAGAGAAAGGCAAAGGGCATATCTAATTTCTCCTATGTTATCCTCTAGGATGAAAAACACTATCCCATAAATATTTATCAATATTTATTTCATGTAATTGAAGCAAAATAAAATTATCCAGTTCAACATTATTCTTACATCTAATTTACTAAAAGCATGAGGGATAGGGTGAAGAAACTACCTCAACCCAAACATGGAACTATGAAGAGGAGTGAGGCTGGGGGCTAATACGTACCAAAATGTCCTGAACATCCAACTTGATAGAGGTGTGTTCTTTTTTTCACCTCATAGACATGTCTATTGTTGGTTTCTTTTTGACTATAATGGAGGCTTTGATAGAGTCATCTTATTTATCTTTATCATCTAGGAGGTATGGGAGTAGTTCTTCCCACGTCAAAGACCTCCTAGATTTGTCATCCATGACTAGAATATGTAGATATCTTGGTTGAGCTAGATCATATTAAACTTGCATCTCCAATAGCATGACTTTTTTGTTCAATCCATTATACCCTTGAGCTTCCTTATTGAATGCCTCTACCACTGAGAAGAATATATGGATGTCTTCAATTAGTTTGAAGGAAAGGCTAAACTAAGGAGAGAATGAATCAAATTTGATCTCTTTCAACTTGTTCTACTCAAAGGAATAACCCATTGTGATTAGGATTTCTTCTTGTTAGCATAATTAATCCAACTCATCTATGATTTGTTCACATTCATCTTCCTCTAATGATGAGAGGGAAGCCAAACTACTGCTATGGAGTTGCTCACCATCTTGAATCAACCTTACAAATATATCAGTAGGGGTATATGAGAAGGATTATTCAAATTCAAAATACACATCCTCATCCACTTACTGATCTAGATATTTGAATGGTTATTTCTCTATCTGACTGCAAGAGATCAGGCCGTTCTCCTCTAGACTCAAAAAGATATGCGTACATGTAATCATAATGATCACTATCTTTAATTATAGAATCATAATAAATATAATCATAAGTGTGGGATTTATCTACTTTAGGATTCTAAAAATAACCCATGGTATTAGAAATTTTTACCTAATGATCATGCCAATCATAAACAAGGAATTATTTTACATGAGGCTTGATAATGGTGATTTTGGGAACAAAAGGTTCAATAAATACTAATTCATGAAGAATTGGATCATCTAACATAGGAATACACATTATTTGATCTTCTACATTTTCTTGTAGCATATGATCCTTTCAAATTTAGGATCTCATCATCTTTATACTTATCTGAAATGTATTCTAGTTGTTCTTGAAACTTTAAGATTTATACCTTAATGGATAGAGTATGTTCATCCACTTCACTTATGTTATAATTTGAAAGGGTAGTAGGTTTGGGGTCAATTTGCTCATACTGAACAATTTCCTTTGTAATGATGATAAGGTTTTGATCATTCTAATCATTTGGCACAATATTCAACATAGAGACCAAGTCATCTGCCTAGCTTCCAAATTGATGCACAAATTGGTTTGCAATACTATCACTGCTAGTGATGGAATTAGGTGCCAAACCTAAAAACTAGTCATATGTTGCTTCTTTTAGATTGAAGGGAAACATCTTGCAAGTAACATCTTCATATTTGACATTTAAAATGTGCATAGTAGACCTATAAGTAGTAAGGTGTTCCTCAATGGTTCTATTATGATTGGTTGTAAATATGAGAAGAAAAACAAAAGGATCTTTAGGGAATTCATGTTGAATACCTAGGACATTTATGGTTGATTCACCAATCCAAGACATGGTGATAGCCATGAGATTTAGATAATTTAGAGATAAGATAAAAAGGAAACAAAACCATGTATAACAAGCTTATCTCTATTGGTTCCTCTTCCTCTATGTCTCAATAAGTGAAACAAGAAGTGTCAAGAACCTAAATATGAAATTTGTGATCCTTGCAGTGGGGTCCAGGTTGCTCTTAAATAAACAACAATCAAAAGACAACTAATAATCAAGAATGGTCAATAAAAATGAAAACACTACCCCCTTATAGCATTTATTTGTGTTGGTCTCAATTTGTGACCCTAAAGAGAAGTAATTATTAGATTAACTATTTTGATGGGACAAAGGGAGATACAAATACTTGGGATGAAATTCCCCCATCAATTTTAGGACCTCATTGGTGGTCCAAGGGCTGATCAATTTATAATATAAATTTGTCCTCTAAGAGAAATGACTATTACCACCAGGGGTTAAATTTATATAAGCTTTCATGTTCATTTACTTGCTTGTTTGGTAATTATTGCTTAAATCTTACTGTCTACTTATTTTAACTCAAAATATTTATGTTTTGCTCATTGCAATTCCTATCAAACTAAACTAGGGTAAGACATCATCAAAAAAAAGTAAAAAGGAGAGAAGGTAGGGAAAAAATAAGGGTGTCTTTGATCTAAATGAGATTCTTAATGCCAAGGAACTGAAATCATGCCTAACCACAATTATACCACTGTGTGCTTAGTCTAGCTATTGCATAAATGTGAACCATTTAGGGGGTAAGCTTATAAGGACAAGTTTGAAATCCATTTATCCATTCTAAATAAAAAATATTAATAGTCTACAACTATTACACATAATGACTAAGAGAAATCTAAATAAATTATGGAACAACTCAATAAACTAGTTATGATATATGTTGTACATGCATAACTAAGATAATCATCTATAATCAAACACATTCACAATACTAGTACCATTTAACTATCTAAATAAAAAGACTAGAGATATTAAATGAAGAAAACTTAATAAAATCTATATTCAACATTCTAAAAACATTATGTTACAATTAATATCTCTAGGTAGATAATCAAAGTAAAATGTGAAGAATGACAGGTGCAATCTTGGCACAGTTCCAACATTATTCTGACCCCAAAAGTCTCTACACTTTCAAATGGCAATCCAATCCATTTATATAGATAATTTGATCAACTCATGGTCTCATCTTCTAGCTCAGCCCATTTACAGGGTAGTTACAAATATCAATGATGATTAGAGGATACAATTGAGATTCTGATAGATTTTTCAACTAAGCCATGCCTTATAGTTAGAGTTTATGCCTGTTAAAGGCATAAATTTTATCTTTTATCTCTTATTTATCTTATATGGATCTTTGCAACTTGATATTCTACCTTCAAATTGAATACACAACCCATTCACAAATTTGATGACCTTGATGGTTGAACAATCCATCAATCTTAGTTTCATTACTTTTATGATGCCATCACTACCACATGGATCTTTTTCAGCTTCGCTTTTATTTTATTTCACTAGGATATTGGCTTTGTCTATCAAGTTCCACTTTTCCACTTGATAGCATGTCGTCATTCATAGGATTTACTTTATTATTTTCCTTTGTCATCGTTGTGGCCATGTGACTTATTTGGGATTCTTAGGATCTTCATGCTTTGGAATAATACTATTAATGCCTTGGGATTTTGAGTTAATGTTGTCGAGCTTCCTATGATTTTAGGCTCCTGAGAGGGTACCACATGGTGCCTTTTTGAGGCCTCAAGGCCATGGGCCTGTTCCAATGTCATTAAACTCCCAAAATTTTAGGTTAATACTATAATACCCTAAAGTTGTACAATTTTGAGATTTTAGGATAATTTCCTAATCCTTCAAGGTTTTAATCTTTTGAGATGGTGTTGTGTGGCACCATCTTGAAGCCTTGGGGCTTTAAAAGGACTTAGTCATTTTAAAAAAAATATTTGACTCTAAAGACATACGTCAACGATAATTGGATGCGTGGAAGGATCTGGGGGACGCTGATAAGTCTTTAAACCTACAAGAAAATAATAAATTGACTAAGTAAATATTTCTCAATAAAGCCAAGTCTTGTCAAACAAATTTTATGCGAGAAGTTAATAAACATAGAAATTAAAACTAGTCATTCATAGAAAACATATATTCAAGCTTGAACATTCATAAGTTAATGTCTATAGAGAAAATGATAAAATGATTTAGAATAAAGGGTAATAAAATTTATCCACTTAATAAAAAAACATCATGATTATCAAAGATTTATCTAAGTCTCATATAAAACATTACAAATATTAAGTCAATTTTATATGAAAAAACATAATCATGAGATATATCACCAAAAGTTAGCTCAAAAGAAAGAGGGTCCCTATTTTCAACGTGAAAATGGGGAGTGTTTTTTGACAAAACAAAAAAATTGACTCGTTAAAACCATCAAAACTAGAGTATTTTTCCTATTGATATAAAATATTAAATTCTCTTAAGTTTGAGAGTCTTAATTGCTAAAACTTGTTCTAAACTCTCTAGAGTTACTTCTTTATAAAACTTGTTCTAAACTCTCTAGAGTTACTTCTTTATACAATTTAACCTTGGGTTTTTTTTAGATTTTCCAATTGTTTTTCTATCTTTTCTTGAATTAATCTAGATTAAAGTTGACTAAATGCTTATATTATTCCATCTTTAGTATTTATCTTTTATCTTTCCTTGGATTGTTCGATATATGTTTCAATTTTTGCCTAGTCATTTTTTGCTTTTAGGCTCAATTATTTTAATTAGAAATTTGAAAACTAATAGTTAGATTTATGAATCATTGGTCTAGATCTTTTGAGATGTTTACACCTATCAAGATATTAGATATCTACTTCTCTAATATACTTAGACAAAGGACTTGCCTATCGACCCTCCAAGTCCCTAGGATTGCACCATGTGGCACAATCTCATTACCTTGGGCCCTCAGGATGATCAGGACATGTCGAGCAGTAGTAGACCCTTTGGGTAAATGGGATGGTACCACATGGTAACATCATGCTTCTTCCGTTTGAGTATAGAAGTGATAGAGAGAGTATAGCGAATGAGTCCTTAAGATTGATCCACGTGCTAACATCTTGAGACTCTGGGATAGTCAAGCATATTGAATATCAGGTGAGAAACTCTAGAGCTTTGGGTGCCTAGGATATTTCCACTTGTCATGATCCTAGTGCACCATCACCAAAAAAAGGTCAAAGTGACCTGGGACTTCCATCAAACTCTGGGTTAATGGAAGGTTAACACATAATAGGACTCTAGTAAGTCATGGACACATTGGATTTATTAAGTAACGAGAGGTGGAAACGTGGTGAAATTTTCTTAAAGAAGATACATGGACCTCCATAAAATAAAATAGAGCCTAAAATTTAAAACCATCTTGATTGTCTAGGCCATCCATATTAAAAAATTTGGACTATGGGTCCAGTCAGATATGCACAGTCAAGGACATTGACAAGGTTCCAAGTGGTCATTCTCGTAGTTATCCAAATGCCATAGAAGCAAAATAGGTGTGTGCTCCCATGCTCCCTACACATAAATATATAAACTAAGGGCATGCTCATCCAAACTTCACCTACCTAATAGCATAATTTTAATCTCATACACTCGTAATTCACAACCCAATCAGCCTATTGGAGCCATTAGGATGAGGTCCACATCAAACCTCTCTTCGATGTGCCTTGGTGACCCATGAAATTATATTATGTATTATTTGACATGGAATGAGGAATATTCTAACATAATGTTGCTATACCATTTTAGGCCATGATGGCCAAGAGTGGGATCTCATGCCTCTTGGAGGCCAGACCCATCTCTCCCTTCTATATATACTCCTACTTAATGTGATAAAAGGGTGATCTCTATTTACAAACAAATGCTAAAATAATGCAAAATTTGATTTTCTATGTAAATGCATCTAAGTGCCTTGACGATCTTCCACTTTATTTTTGCTTTAATGGATTAACACTAGTGTTATAAGACTATAATATGTGCTTGCCTATAGAGTTTATACATTAACTAGGATGTGCTTCTATGATTTTAGTTAAGTTTTATGATTCTTTTCATTATTATTTGAAATTTGTTAGATCATGTGTGTGATTAACTATAGACCTATTTATAGTTTGTTTATTAAAATGAATCTTTAAATGAAGTATTTACCCTTTCCCCTTAAATTCTCTCTTTGTATGAATGGAACCTGATCCATCATAAAACTTAGCATACAATGGTACAACTATAACTAAGCATGTTTTGGTCCTAGAAGCATATGTTGTCCTTTTGATCAATTTTTTTTCTTTCTACCTTACCCTCCCTCTCTTTTGATGTTTATTTGTGAACAAGTGACCTTCCCCACTTTTCTAGAAATAGTGATGTGAAACAGAGTAGGACTTTGAATTTAATAGGTTGCAATTGGTCTTGTTAGAAGTGTATGAAATGATTTATGCCAAGAATGTTTATCAATAACATTGAAAGTGAATAAATAAAAATAAAAAATAAGTTAAATTACCTCTCAAAATTCAAAACACAAGTTGAGAAAATATTTTAAAGTGGAAAACAAAATGCATCGGAGAAAAACCCATGTGATCTTATTATAAGGCTTGCAACCAAAAATCTCCATAAGTATAAGATTGAATCAAGAGAAAAGAAGAAGATAGAGATCTATGAATTTATAGTGAGAAAAAGAGGAGACAAAGGGCTCTTTTTTAGAGCTAGAGGAGAAAAATAGGAGTTACATATAATTCCATTATTACCTTATAAGCTTCCTTTGTCTGTGCCACTTGTAGCCTATTCCTTTAGAGAGTAGAGGGAAGTGTGTGCCTTGTGGGGAAGGAAGAGTTACATGTAAATAAATCTAAATATAAAAAATGGATTAGGGAGGTGAGTAACACCTCATAAAGGTAAGAATAAAATGCATTTATAAATATAATAAATGCACACATAACTTAAGAATTAAGAAAAACTTATAAACTTAAAAAAGACCCAAATAAGGTTAATTCTCTAACACTCCCCCTTAAGCTTAATTTGGGGTTACAGATGTGGAGAGAACCTTTTAAAAACAAATAAGGGAGTTGAAATTACATAATACTCTCCATTAATAGAAACTTACTTTAAGAGAAATTACAAAAGTTTAGAGAGACAAAAGAGAAAAAGGTACCACCAAAAATCATAAAGAAGAAAGTGTGATCACCAAGACTCTCCAAGAATCCTTTTCAGACAAGGTGGTCAATCTGCCATGAAACAAAGACAAAAAAAGAGAGTAATGATCTACAAAACCCTACAAAATAAGAAAGCTAACACCAATCTTTCAAGTTAAGTAACCATTATGCAAAAAAATACAATCTACATTTATAAAGTAATTAAAGTAGATGTAAAGGTAAATTTGAGTAAAAATAACTTCCATCATAAAGTGCATTAACCTTTATAAAAAAATGTTAGTCATAAAAGCTCTAAATAAAGCATATATCTTTGCAACAAAAATCAATGAATGCATACAAGGTTTGAGTTAATCAAAATGGAGACAAAGAAAATGTGTCACTTGTAAAAGATATTTTGTGTGAAACATTAGAAAAATTATTACAAGAAAACATATCAAAGTCTCTAAAAGATACATCATTTCTAGGAATCTAAATAATTTTACTCTTAGAAGTAGGATATTTAGTTATTTTTCAACAATGCAATGTATCGTGCATAGATTTATCACAAGAGACTCAAGAATACCATCTTGACACTTACCAAGTGCACTGCCTGAATAGTCCATATATTGCATAATTTTAAAGATAAGATTTGTAAAAAAAATGTTCAAAGACGCTTGAGGTGTATGGGAAATAATAGATACATTATCATGTGTAAAAGACACAAATTTTTCATTTAGAGCATCCATAAAAGATTGCATAGTTTGCATTTGCTTAGTAAAAGAAGCTTGTAAAGTATGCAACACATTATTTTGATATTTAATTTGTTTTTTAAGAGCATACATTTTTTCATTTTTAACAGAAATAATTGACATAGTGTGTTAAAAAATAATCAAAAGAGCCATGAAAATAAATGACATTAAGTGTGCTAGCATTGAAAAAAATAAATGACAAGAAATATGAATTGATCTAAGCACATTTTAAAATTGTCGTTATAAAAAATTTTAGATCAATTAAATTATAAATGTAAGACCATGCCAAACCTTTAAACCCGAGAGTTAATTTTCCACTTCATTTTTTTTTTACAAAACAATATGAGATTTTAAAATAATTAATTAAAAAAAAAGAATATTAGATGCACATTAATAAAAAGTTTATCATTTAAAAAGTTTTTATAAAATATTAATGCTGGAATTTTTTTTGGTTGCTTTTGAATTAAAAAAATTGATCATCATTTGAAAAAATCTTTGCATACCATCTCAAAAGTTAATAGTATTTTAAAAAATACTAATAAATCATTTGTTGATGTGTTAAAAAAAATGATTTTCTTATAGTTACCCTTCAATAAAAAGTTGAAAAGAATATTTGGATTGTTTTTTTTCCAAAACAAACTTAATAAAAATTTGATTGGATAAATTTATTTTTGAAATTAAATGGAAAAAGAAATTCCATTCCAATGCATGGAAGCACTAATAGAAAACAAGAAAAAAAAGCCAAAATTACAAGAACTTAAGATAACTACACCAAAGTGAGTTTTTGTTTGCTTTTTCATTTTTTGAAAAGGAAGGGAAAAAAAAACTATATGACAAAAATCTTAAGATGCTAATGCAGAGATAAAAGTCGTATGGCCAACATTTTGTTAAAAGTTTTTTTTGGATGTGAGATAAAGAAAAATGATTAATTATCAAAGCATCTTAAAATAAATATTTTTATCAAAGCAAATACAGGGAAAATGCTTCTACTAAAACAGTTGACTTATGAGAAAAATAAAATGCCTCTGCATATGGAAAAAAATACTTAAGTAGAAATTTGAAACTATGAGATGCAAGGAAAAGCACAAAATGTAGAATTAAGGTAAACCTATCAATGGCGACATCAAAGTGCTAAAAATAAGATGCCATAAGGATGTACAACAAACTGGAAGAGTGGCGAGACAATGAAGCAAGCAAAAATCAAGGTGGGTCGATGAAGGGTGACACTTGATAGGTAAGCAACTGAAAGGAATGTGCCGTATGGTATTGAGGTGTCACAAGTAAAGAAATTTTTTTGATGACAGAAAAAGAAAATCCTGATGGGGTGATGCCAGTCAATTATAAAGGAAGATAAAACACTACAAATTTTATTCAAGGGAAATTAATCTAAAACTCAATAAAAATGTAGTTTAACTTTAGTCCTACATGAAACTCATTGGAAAACATCTATCCAAGATTCCTCTCTATGTAAAAAATATCCCAAAAAAACTAGCAGGGAAAGAGAAAAATTAATGATCAACCAAAATATGTTTACTAAGAGAAACATAAATATTAATAAATGAGTTAATGAGAATTTAGTCTAAAAAAGTTAATTTAATTTGATGAGAAAAAAAAAAATCTCTATGCAAAAAAATTAAGATATTAAAATGTTTAATGCTCATTAAAAAAATTAGTAATAAAGTACTAAAAAAATTTATTAAAAGGAAGATTAAAAAAAAAGTTAAAAACCATTAAAATTAGGCAAGGAGAGAGATAAATTTTAATAAATAGCAAGGATTAGAGCCCTTGCAAAAAAATCCAAGTAGTCTCCTTAAAAATTTTCACACTTTCAAAAAAAAGGTCAATAAGATGACTGTAGCTCTAATACTATGAAAGGATTTATGCCAAGAACATTTATAAATAACGTTGAAAGTGTAGAAATGAAAATAAAAAAGAATCTAAGTTACCTCTCAAGGTGCAAATCACAAGTTGAGACTGAACAAGAGTTACCTTCTTATTCAACATTTGAAATATGTTATATGCTTCCTTCCTACAAACAAATGCCTTTCAATCTCCTCACAATGTCTTCATGATCGTAACACATACTCCATTGAAGTTTCTTATGAAATTCTTATAAAATCTCATTAAACCATGACAACTTCACGCCTCAAAATAACTTATGGGTCATGGTCACTCCAATATTGTGTATAGGTGATCAAGGTATATATTTAATCCTTCCTTGGAGATGAAAAAACCCAAATATGTCAAATTTTCATTCATAAATATGTACTTGTTCATATTAACTAGTAGCTTCTCCTTGTGTAACCTTTACAACACATTTCTCAAATGTGCCACATGTTCCTCAGTCTTGATAAACCCTAGAATATCATCAAAATATATAATAAAATACATCCCTAAGAGTGTCTTAAATACTTCTTTCATTAGCCTCATGAATGTACTAGGTGTGGTAGTTATTTAAAACAACATGACTAGCCTCTCATATAATCATTCCTTCATCTTGAACAATGTCTTCCATTCATTTCCCTCATAGATCCTAATCTAGTAATATCCACTCTTTAAGTTTATTAAATGAATTATCTTGCACCACTCAAGTAATCCATCATATCATCCATGTATAGAAATGGGAATATATAATTTATTGTGATTTTTTTTATGTCACTTAAGTTTGTACACATGCACCATTCTCCATCTCTATTCGGTGATAGTGTTGTAGGTAATGCACATGGGATTAAACTTTCTCTTATCAACCCTTTCTTCAAAAACTCATGCACTAGTTTTTGTGCTTGTTCATTCTCCATAGGCATCATTCTATATATAGACTTATTTTTCACGCTTGATGCTAGATCAAATCCATATGATGGCTAATGCTTCTCACTGATGGTAGCTTTTCTGGTAAGTCACTTGAAACCATGTCAATAAATTCTTCCAAAAATTCCTTCATTTCTCACAATAATGTATATTCTACCTTATATTTGGAATATGTGCTATTTTTTTGTGCCTCCTTGGGTATGAGCATGCAACATTCCTATTTTTTCACTTCTCTTAGGAACTCTATTCCCAAACCCATCAACACTCTTGTAAACACACTATTGCACCCTCTATTTTCTTCATCCTTCAAGGGACTCAAAGTGTACTTCTTATCATCCTTTTTCAAATGATAGGTGTTTTTTCACCCTTCATATACTACCTTGTAGTTAAACTACCTAGGCCTTCCCAATATTACATGACATAAATTCATAGGCATTACATCACATCACACTTCATCTTAGTAAGTGCCTAGATATAATTTCACCAAACATTCCTCACTCACCAACACTTGTTGACTCTTGTATAGATATGAAACCTTGTAAGGGTTCAAGTGCACCACCTTATTTATGACCAACTTCCCAACCATTTTCGTAGATACTAGATTTTTATTTTTTCCATTGTCCATGATCACCTTGTCGTATTTACCACCTGACTTGCATATAGTTGTGAAAATAATCTTTCTTTGTAATGGTTCCTTATCCTCTCTTATATGCTTCAAAAATAATCTCTTAAACATTATCATGTCTCCATGCTCAATTTTCTCTGATTATTCAAGGGATCCTATGGATTCTTCATCTCCATGCATTATATGCACACCTACATCCATTCTCTTACTCCATTCACTTTGTATCTGAGGGAACTCAAAATCCCAATGTTTCAATTTCCTACATCTAAAATACAATCATAGGAATAATATTCCTCTTCCTCTACAAAATATACTTCTTCCTTGAGACTGATAATATCAACCTTCTTTATCCACACTTCCTTATTCTAACTAGTGCACTCCACCTTGGTCCTGACTACGTGCAATGAATTATGCACTTTTTCTTGGTTGGTTTATGTTGAAACCTCTTCCTCCTTGTGATGAACTTGTTATACCTTGTGTGTTACTCTATTATCTCTATGATATCATATATTTTGATTTAAGTGTTTAATGGTGAGCTTCCACAACCATTTATAATCAGGTAGACTTAGCTTTTATTGATTTTCAAAGAGCAATCCATTTAAGTATTGTGATAATATTTCCTTATCCACTTTTTTATGCCTAAAGCTAATGGTAACCTTACATAAATATTTAGTGTACTCCTTTAATTACATCTCCTTTTTCCTAAGGTTCTATATATTTTGAATAACTCCATCTGATAGTCTTTAAGAAAGAATTTTACAACCATCTTGTCCCAACTAGTTATATTAGTTTTTCCTTTTCTTTATCATTTGTTTTGAAATTCCTTCCACTAAAATGATGCATGCCATTTCAACTTCATGTACATTACCTTGACATGATTAGGGTCAATGATATCCTCATACTCAAAGTATTCTTCTATATCATTGAACTAATTATTCTAGGTTCATATTTTCTAAGAAACAAGGTAAGTCTAGTTTCATGCCCTTGCCAATGCATGATATAGTTCTCAAGAGCATCTCTTCACCAACTTCATTGTTATCCTCAACATAGTTTCCACCTTCACCTTTAGTTCCTTCAGCTCCTCTGAAGTGTTATCCTTCTCCTTCATCATCATTGTCATTATTCCTTGGAATGAATCCTCATTTCCAATATTCCTCATTAACATATAGGCATGTTTGTATGAAACACAACACATCCAAGACTTCATCCAATCTACTTGTTATAGAGTAACTATGTATTCTCTGCCAATATATCTCCTTGGTGGCATATTCTCTCTTCTAAACTCACATGCTACTATTTCATGTATTCCCACTTGTAATCCTATGTAGGAAATCTTTCTCACTCAAAAGGGTTTAAAACCTTAGGCTCTAATACTAGTTTTTATAGTAATGGATGTAGGGTTCTCAATGAAGGGAATCCAATCTACCTAGTCTAAAATTCACTCACACTCAAACACGTAACTAACTCTGGGATATTTCATTACTTGTATAAAACAAAATACATATATTCTTATAACAAAAGCCTTTAGCTCAAGTACAAGGGAATTATAATATGCAGTCTAAATTTACATGGCATATGCTTTCTCTTCATTTCTATTCCTTTCTTTCTCCCTCTCTTATCCCTACTCTTTTCCTTTGGATATACATTTCAATCGAGTCTCCTTTCTATTATATTTGTCATTGCCTCTATGGTCCATGTAATGCTCTATTTTTAAACCCTTAAGAAAGGTCTCAAAGGTCTTTCCCGCTAGTCGATCCAAATACTAGATTAATTATGTGTGAAATTTAAGTTGATGATTAAATATTTGGATCCAATTAGGCATTCAAAATATTATCTAATAGATTCATTGCATTTATTATTATTCCTAACTTTTATGCTAACCATGGAATTCATTTAAAAAATTGTTTATGAAGACATGGCTTCCAAGTTAAACTCATTGACCTTCTAGTAGCTTATTTATGTTTATATACATGCTGATGTCCATATGTCTCTTGTGCATGTGAATTTAGGATCTTGCATGTGGATCTTGAATATAAGCTTGTGTGCTAGTAATATATAACCTTATACTCATTTTTATTGGTTTCCATCAAAATTGTGTACATATTTTGTATGAATTTTGTGCATGACATCTCTCTCAAAGTTGTGCACCATTGCTTTATGCTAAATATCATCCTTTGTTTATGCATGCTCATGTTATTTCAAAATGATGTAAAATTTCATTACACATGGGATGATCATACATCAAATTTGTATAGAGAGAGATATATAAGGTTTAAATATATTATAAATAAATTAATGGCTAAGGGGAAAATACAAAATAGATAAAAATACAATAACTATTTAGTAAAAAATCACTAGATCTAGTTAAACATAGTTTTTAATTCACAAAGGTTAGATAAAATTTGGAAAGGTTTTATTCATGCTTATATGTTGAATGACATGTTATATCCCATCATAAACCCAATTTTTTCCTTACCACTTGCACACTTGAGTCAAGATTAAATACATCTAAGGAAAACCCACTAGTATTTAGAAATCAATGTAATCTAATTAGATCATATATTAAATTAAATCAATTATTAATAAATTCTAATAATGATAGTCATACATATAAAATCACCATATTAAAAATTCCATATATCCAACTAAAAACAACACAAGCTATATAAACATATATTATTACATGTGCAATAACTAATTACTATCTATGATACTAAAGCATATACACATTTTACACTCTATGGCTCCAAAAACACTAGTGTATTATGTTAGATAAACAAAAATATAAATCATGATGCAACCAATGAAACATATGCAAAATTGGCACCCTATGGCTCAAATATACAATCGTAGTGTGCTAGATACATGAGTAAAATATGAAAGGACATGAGTTAGACCTTACATGCAATATGTGTAAGGATAAATACTCTATTATTTTGAAAAAAATCAAGAGTAAAATATGTAGCTTGAGAAGAAGGTTGAGAGGGTTTAGTTATAGTAGGAGGTAGAAAAGAAGTTGTGGGTCATGAAGGAATAGTCATAATAATATGAATAGAAGTAATAGGTGGAGGCTCAAAATTAGTAGAAATATGAGCAATAATAGGTAAAATAGAGACATTCAAAGGACTATTTGGAACTTTTTCATATTCAAGTGAAATAAAAACATTCAAATATCCATTTGAAACATGTTCCTTATTATACACACATTCCTTATGTTTTTATTTTTCTCTACTTTTAAAAGAAATACTATTTCTTCTAATTGATCAAGACAATATTTAATCATTTTTATAAAGTGAGAGAGTATTTTAACTCTTTCTTGGTTTACTTTATCATTATTTATATCATGAGATCTAATAGCAATCATTATTTATAACATTCATATATAACATTATTATAGAAAACATTGGCATCATAATAATTTTCAACACCTACTTTTTCATCATTCACATTTGTACCATTTGCATTATCATGTGTATCCGTATAAGGAGCATGGAATGCATCAAAATATGTCGATATATTTTTAAACAAAAATAAATACCAATAAAATAAATTTTAACCAAATCAATATTTTCACCACTCAATATATAACTTCACCTAATAAGTGTTGTATACATAGATTTATTAATTGGCATAAGATTTAAACATGTATACCATGGAAAAAGATAGGGTTAATGATTTTTCAATAATAAAAAAAATGGAATAGAAATAAATTTTGAAAAAAACACAAAAATAAATCCTAAAGGGAAATAGAACATGAAACCATAATGTTTATATGTTCAAAAATGGATGGGTTCACCAATTTTTTTTACAAAAAGGGTGAAAAAGTGTTTAAAACATTATGTTAATCTTGTAAAATAATGGAATAAGATAAATCTAACTAAACATAAAAAATTAAAAAAGGACCTATCTAATGCTTGAATGAATAAAATTATCTTGAACAATTGAAAAATTGAAATTGGAAAAATAGGTAGAGATGGGTAGAAAGAGATGCACACTTGATTTATAATTTACCTAAGTTATAAAAATAACCGAGATGCTGAAAAATAGGGTTTGGAAAAGTGTATAGGACGTCCCAAAAATATGGTAGTGATATGTGATGATGATCAATTTTGGACTGCTATGAAAGTGACAATGACTAGATTCATAATTTGAAAGCTACAGTCTCGGATGAAATTGGATGATTAGGTCCAAAAAATGGTTGTATAGATCCCTAGGGTCTATTTTTTTTAATCCTTCATCAACATTAGAATTCTAAAATCATCTCTATAAAAAGAAGAATTACAAGTGTAAATGTTAGAATATATTCTCCTATTTATGTATCTCCAATATGACCTCAACACCTAGTGTCATATCCAAGACAATAAAATTTTAAAATTAAATTGGCTTGGGCCCCTTTGAATATTGTAATTATATATCAATGAGAATCAAGGCTCAATGTAGTTCTTTTGCAAGTTAGTGACTCAACCCAAGTGAAATAAGACTCCACATTGTCTCCCTAAGATAATCAATACTTATATATATCCTCTAATGCAACCTTATTTTGGTATAATTATGTATCCACAATACTTTAATAAATGACAAAGGGGAAAAAATTAGGATGTGTATGCTCTTTGAAAAGTGAACAAAATATATGATTAATTTAATTTATGATTGAATTACTTAGGATACATGTGTATATATATAATTATTTTAACTCAAATCAGGACACATTCATGCATAGGCTAACCATGGAAAAATGTGAAATGAAAAAAATAAAAGGATAATAAATCAGGACATGGTAGCACAATAAACCCATAAGACACATGACCACTTTCAGATTGGATTTAAAAGTGGTCAAGCCTCTTATGGGATGACCTTGAAAATGGCCAATTTAGAAAACCCATGAAAACAAAGATCAAGATGAACTATAGGATGACTAAGTGGATCCTAAGGTAGATAATTATCTTATTCAAAGGTGTTCATAATGAAATGCAGATAACAAAAGACTATGAAGGGTATAATGTGAATGGAAAGTAAACTAAAAATAACCTAAAGCATAAATTTATTTTTAGAGGCATGGAAAAGACACATAATTAAATGACTTTTACCAAATTAGGTGTATACAAATACATATATTGTAAGTGAAGTGTTAAAACTTGGGTAACAATCTAAGAAAAAAAAATATGTAATGAGAAATGTGCAGGAGGACTTAACACATATTAAGAAGGGGGAATAGAAAATATTAACTACATAAGTTTGAAAGGTTTGTGCATAAGAACAATAAGTCAAAGAAATAAAAAATGACATGCACAAAGAATAATATAATGGAATGAAAGTAATGAAAGAAAGAGTGTTCACAGTAGGAGAAAGGTGTGCATGGCTTAAAAACACAACAAAAGATAAAAATAGACGAGATGCATATTTGTGAAGATAATCACATAACTAATTGTAACAATGACACAAAAAATTGGGTACATTAGTGTGATGAATACACCTAAATGGTATAAAATAAATAAAGGCATTGGAAAATGGCTACATTTCATTCAATCTATCATGAAATTATAATGTTGATGGGTTAATTGCAACCAATGGTGTTTAACAAACTAAAAACTAGGGAAATCATATGCTAGCTAGAGTATGATATAAAACACTTCAAAGTTAAATTTTAGTCATAATTTAAATAGGAAAAGAGTTAAATATCCTCACAAGGAAGATTCAAACAAACAATAGAGGATTTTTTAGTTCATTGTAGGTGAGCTTGGATGAAGAATGAGGGTTCACAAGGTGTAGACACCAAATTTCATTAAGACACCCTTTTCTATTGAATCTTACTTGGTCCAATTGTGTACATTACACCTTTCCACATATTTTAGAGTCTATTCAACATTTATTCATATATATATTCCTCATTTACACCTTAGATCTATCAATTTTCAACATCATGATCCTGGTCATATATTATCTATCTAGCCCAATATCCATTCTGAGCGTTTTCCTCCTTTGAGTCAAAATTATATATTATTTATTTTTCCCAATCAAAATTGGATATATATTAATTCATGTCCATTCTACCATTTCCTGATTCCTTGCACCTTGAATTTCAATTATCATTGGTTCCCATGTTTGACCTATGTTTGAAGTGTCTTAGAAATCCCCATATATACAAATAATTACTAATCCATTTCATAATAGGTATCAATAAAGTGATATCCAAACATAAACGAAGTATATTTCATAATTTTGATCCACACATTTATTCTATTTATATCTACACTTTTTAAGGGCCCTACACATTGAGTCTACATTGCATTTACATCAAATACAAGTCTTGTCCCATCATAACATTATGCTAAAATAATGTTATATAGAAACACATAGTTGTATTTGACTATATATGGATAAAATGTGAATTAATATCTCTTATAAGGATGATATTCACTTGTGAACACTATAAATATGTTGACTCTAATTTTAAGCATGTGAGATATGTAACTATAACTCTTCAAGAGGTTTTCCAAGTTAGCTAACTTTCACATATTATTTTATACATACATATTGTTTTAATTTAATATAAAAGGATATGAAATTTAATGAATTATTCATATCAAATCAAAAAATTGAAGCCATAGTTATTAATCTGCACAACTACAAAAATAGTTAAAAATTTGGAAAAAAAAATATAGGACATTGAAGTCATTAAAATTAATCATTTATGCTTTGTATGTATAGTTTAGGTCAATTTAACCTTATTATAACACTTGAATCATCTTAGGGTCCCTTTTTATCCAATTTTAGTGACATGACAATCACAAATAGCACCCAGGCCTATAAAACACCACATGAGACCCATAATGGCATAATCCCTTAGTGATTTAGGTCCTTGCACCCTCAAAAAATTAATTTTTCATCCCTCTAAGAGGATTAGGGTTGGCCTATACATATTATTAAGTCACCCTCCCAAGTATTTTTTTATTATAAAATTATATAAACATTACTTTCACACACTTTCACTCTAAGTGGACATTAGCATAGAGAAACACACAAAAGTACCACTTCATATTAAGGGAAAGCTCCCAATTCATCTAATATTATGTTGATTCAGCCCATAATTTCAATAATATAGACCTAGCACATGTATAAATATCTCAAGTGGCCTCCAAGGCATCCTCTCATCCATCCACACTTAGACATTCTAGCATTCACAAACATTCAAACATATCACATAAGTAGGAGAACGAAATCAATCTTGACCCCTAATCAAATATTGGTACATAGGAAGCATGACAACATAGGAGTGTGGATCACACATCCAACACATCAGACCCACTAACCCCCTTTTCTCATAATATTCATTCCCTTACAAGCATAAAAACCTAGAGTTTTAAGAATAAAATAGAGATATAGGAAACATTATTGATTACAAAGACTTGAAATCTGGACCACAATTAGAAAAAGATTTGATATATAAAACCCATAAATATTTTATGAATATTATAAGTGAAAATATAGTGCAATTATATTGGAAACTAGCACACCATACTTTTGTGAAAGGGGACCATGATATTGACTGGGTCATTTTTGGTTGTTTCTGACACCTAGATCCATTTCCTAATAGTCAACCCAGTAAAACCTCCAATTTGTAGGTGTCAAAAAATCTATATTAATGATTTTTAAGCTAAGTATTATTTATCATGATTATTTACTATTTATATAATACTTTTTAGTTATAGTAGTTGAAAAATTAGCATGCTTAATTATTGTTATATTTATCCTCTAATTTTATGCAGTATTTTATCTACTTAAGGTTTTATATTAATTCCCAAAATAGTTAAATCATTTAGTGAACCTAACTTACTTTGAATAGTATAAAAACCCTAACCCTAAACTACCTTTAAGGTTTATGTTTCCATCCTTCTAAAACTCATATTCAGATTTCATATCTCTATATCTTATGATTTTTATTTTGTCTAATCATGATAGTAATGATAGAAGATGTTTATCACTTTCTAATGCAAAGTTTTTTAGTTTCATTTGCATGCTTATTTTTATTTATTTGTAATCAATTAAAATAATATATAAATACATATGTACATGATGTCCTAATCAATTAAAATATATTTCATTTGACTTAATACATAAATTTAATACCCTAAAATCCACCTTTCAAGTTTCAATGTCATATATTATGCACAAGAAAGAATCTCCTTATCCTCCTCATCTCCATGAGGGTGATAGCTACTTTCCCTCTAACCAAGTCCATGCTATAAATCCTCCATGAGATGAAGCATCATATAATAATGTTACTAATGTACATACTAAATCTATCCATGCCTCCACTTATTCTCTATAGAGTGTGTGCCTACATGTTTAATCAGAAGCAACCAAAGTTTGTATATGTCCAACTCTAATGGATAAATTTTTTAGTACGAGCAAGTTGATATCAAAATTATAGAATAAAAATAAGTTATTAAGTACAAATGTTACATTATTAAAAAAATAGATTACATGTAAAAAGTCTTCAGAATATGTTAGTGTTCATCATGTATATGTATCTACACCTAGAAAAGTTGTGCCTAACACTATTTCATAGCCAAATCATTAAGTAAAACAAAATGCACATATTATAAGTGATTCAAAAAGCTTACAAGGTTATAATAATATTTCAAGTGAGGTAATAAGGGAAATGACTAATAATAAGTGAATTAAACTACCTTCTCTACATCTAGTAAGGAGATCCAGAGGCTATTGTACACACCATAGAATGTATGGTCATCACATAAATTCATGTTTGGCATTGAAAAAGCATATACAATAGATAATTGATAATAAGGACCCTATACAAGATAAAAATTTAAGCAATCTAAAATGATATAGAAACATATTCAAAAAGGGTCAAATTTAGAAATAGTTAAAAAGTGGTTACCAAAGCATAACTTAAAATAACAAAAGGTTCACAAAACAAAATTAGAGAAAGAAACAATACAAAAAGCACATCTAAATAAAGTGAAGGATACAAATATACCTCTCCAAAATGAGGTCCCACTTTCAAAGAAGTATGGTTTTGGTCAAAAATATCTACAATAATTTGATTATCAAGGTCAAAGGTTAGACAAACATGCCCAAGGCATCACTACTTCTATTCTAGTAGTTGATAATGTTGGTCAACAAGGTTTTAAATATATGAATCAAAATAAGGTAAATCATTCACATACAAATATTATAAAGGCATAAGATCAAGATAAATGTCATATTATGAACAAACACATAAGTTACAAATTTAAATTCTAGGTAAGCAAGAGAGCATTATTAAGAGAGGATTTCTAACACAACAAAGTCCAAAGTAAGCAATTCATATAAAATTAATAGTTTCAAATAAGGTTCCAAAGTAGGTGACTAAGAACATTTCAAATTTCATAAAGCCTTTGATTACTACTCCACTCATAGATGGCAAGCGATGTGCCGATGTTGTAATCAATAATTTTATCAAAATCAATGTTTGCATCATGACACTATTACAATCTCTTGGATATGACAAGGAAAATTTAGGTAAGATCACTTTATCTAAATCATTTATTGGATCCATTGAGATTCTTTGAATAGTTATACCAAATAAATGTTCATTGGTATTTTATGTACGTCCTCATTTGACATAATATAGTGCTGAATTAAGAAGATCATGAATAATAATAATGGGGGAAATGTTAGATAGAGATTCTAACCAAGTCACTTTTGCACATGAGAGTGCAATGATCATAGTTTCTAGAGATGACAAGATTTATTCCAAGTAAGATCTTCCATAATAATATATACCTAAAATGATTATAGTTTCAATATAGTTAGATTTAATTCAACTACAACATGTCTATCACACTTCATGAGAGGTCACCATTACTCTTTTTGACACAAGACACACTGATAGTGAGTATCTTATGAGACTCATCAATTAGTAGTATCTCCCCTCTTGTACATAGTTTCATTATTAAAATTTACTTGTACATAATTTCCTTTATCTTTCTCCTTGTACATAGATTATATTCAAAGAATGAAAAAATAATATAATATGTTTAAAAATATAAAAAAATCAAATACTTGATCATAAAATACAAATTTTAGAATGTGTGCATTTCAAGGTTTACATTATTTTATTAGACATGTACTACATATGTTATCTATGTTAGTGTAGTCATTTTTATCATACATGATTTATTTTTTCCTTTTGAGTGTTCACAGATTATTATTGGACTCAGGTCCTCCACCTAGATCTATATTTACTACTATTCACCCATTGGGGGCACATACACATATACATAGATTCAACATTGAAATATTATCCCATTGAGGGAATCATACACATCACTTCCAGTTTGCTAGCTTATATATTTATATACTTCATATAATAGATTTAGCATTGATTATATCTTGATATGGATCATCCTCTACTATACAAATGTTTTTTGACTAATAATACTATATACTCAGCTTATGTATGTCTTTGATCTTATATGGATTTGTACCACATGTTTATGCATACTTTCATTTCTAGCTTTACTAGTCTAGATTTGAAAGTATCTCTTTGCTTTTAAATCTACTTGAAGGCATTTAAAAATGCCATTATTTAATGGATCTAAGCCAATTACTTTCATCATGTGTATGATTTGGACATATGCCCATGTCCTTGTGTGTACTTATTGACACTTGTATGTGGACATTTGAACATGTCCTTTTATGTGGTTCTAAGCCAACCTTGTTTTCTCTTTATGTACGTGGACATTTGAACATGACCTTGTATGTACTTATTTCTTAGACTTAGTGACATGTGCCCATGTCCCTTGTATTATGGCCCCTTAGCCTAATTTGTGTGCCTCATATGTTTTTATGTATGTTTTCATGTATGCATCATGTCCATGACACTTGTCTCTTGATTTTTGCTTTCACATCTAGTTTGCAATGCCATAAGGGCCCTCATCCATTTCCCCTTCCTCTTTGTGTGCTTTTATGAACATCATGCCCTATCCCCCTAAGTAGTTTACTCAAATTATATTTAGATTTGTTGTTCATATACATGCTTACATTATTATATCTATCTTAATAACATTATGAATGATATATCTAATATACATCGTACAATGCCAACTTATGCTAAGACTCTTTTACAATATATTGATTTATCATGAAAACATCATATATTTTTAGCAAAACACACATGATGCATAGATTTTATTTTGAGGACAATTATTGTAAAGGTTCAACAACTCCCATCAAAAGAGGGGGAATTCATAGGGGTTTGTCACATAGATCAGGCCATCCTAGTGTACCTAGAACACAATTTTTAGCACAAAAACACAAATTATAGAGTTCAGACTCTGGAAAATACAATGAAATATAATCACACATAGATAAGTCTTACTTTATCTCATAAAAAACACTTTTGGATAATAACATAATAAAATACCAAAAGTGTAGTGCAATATAGTCCACCCACTGTGTTATTGATGAGTAGCATCAAAAATAGAAGATTTCAAAATTATTATAAAGTAAAATAGTTACAGTTCAAATTTGCACAATCTCAGTCACAAATTATTAGATATATTCAATATATACTCAATATTTACATAAAATTACATAGGTTTACTCAAATCAAGGACATCATATATGACATGATCACTCTTGTTTTAGTTTTAGATATGCATAAATGTAGATTACTATGATAATACAAAATCCATATGTACATATATCATATTTGAGGGCATGTACATGATACATTATTTCTATATGTTTAGTTTTACATTAGTTCTCTCAGATAGAATGATAACTCCATGTCATTATTTACATTGTATACCTTAGAAACCATATGCACCAAGATTACACCAAATTGATACCTCATTCCATCTATAGCAGTTGGCATTCCTAAGTGGCCTAGAGCCATTTTACATTCCTGAGTTGTCCTTGAGCCATTTTACATTTCAAAGTTTATAAGTAGGCCAAAGCCATCTTATATAGTTTCATGATGTCACACATTTTTATATACATATACTAAACATGGTTAGGTAATGATAGAGTCATAGCTACTTGATTTCTTAAGCCATATACATAAGAGGGTTGGATAACTCATTAGTCTAATCTAGGTTATTCATAGATTATGATCTATTGACAAGGGGTGGGTAACGATGGAGTCAAGGCCAACTTGATTTATTGAGATACCTACACTTAGGGATTGGACAAGACATCAACCTAGTCTAAGCAATTCACCATTTTATCACCATCTACATGCACACATAAGATGTCACCTAGTTTTTGCATTGGTCTATATACCCAATGAGGTGTATTCATTCCTTTCCTATCTCTCACATCTCTTTACTCATATTTGTTTTTTATTTTGATATTTATTAATTAGGGAATGATTCATATATGTTTATTTTGTAGGAAACATAATGGAGCATTATTCATAGACTTAAACACACATTCATGGTCTTTGCCTTATAGATAAGTCTAGGCACATTTTTCTTTATTTTATCCTCTTAGTTTTGCTTTGTTGCATTTATAGAATAAATGGGGGAGAAAATATAGTCATTAAAATCAACCATTTATGCCTTGGATGTCCACTTGAGGTAATTTTATCCTCATATCACTTGATCCATATTAAGGGCCCTTTTGATCCAGTTTTAATCACATTACAGTCACAAATAACACCCATGCCTATAAAACACCACATGAGACTCATAATGGTGAAATCCCTTAGTGATTTAGGTTACTAAACCCTCAAAAAATTAATTTTTGATCTCCTTAAGAGGATGATGGTCAGCCTAGACCTATTTTTAAGTCACCCTCCCAAGCCATTTTTATTAGAACACTATATAAATAGTACTTTCACACTCGTACACTCTAAGTGGACATTATCATAGAGAAGCACACAAAAGTAACACTTCATATTGAGAAAAAGATCCCAATTCTTATATTATTGTGTTGATTCAACCTAAACTATCAATAGTCCATCCTTAGAAAGGTATCTATATCTCAAGTGGCCTCCAAGGCATCCTCTCATACATTCACGCTCAAACATTCTAGCATTCACAAACATTCACCTTTATCACATAAGTGTGAGAGCTACATTAAACTTGATAACTTATTAGAGTATTGGTATTTAGGGAACATTATCACATAGGGGTGTGGAAAACACATCCATCACATCAGACCCACTAACCCCTTTTTCTCATGGTATTCATTCAAACCCTTAAAAGCATAAAAACCTAGAGTTTTTGGAGGAAAATAGAGCTATAAGAAAAAGCATTGATTGAACAAACTTGAAATTTAGACCATAGCTAGAATACCACATGATATACAAAACCCATAAATAATTTATGAATATTATATTGGGATTATAGTGCACGCCCTTGGACACTAGCACACCATAATATTGGCAAAAGGGTTCATGTTATTATCTAAGGTTGTTTATGACTGTTTCTGACACTTGGATATAGTTATTGAAAATAAACCTAGTCAAACCTCCAACTTAAAGGTGTTTAAACATATATCTCAATTTATTTTCAAGATAAGTATTATTTCTCATGATTATATACTATTTTTAGAATACTTTCTAGTTACAATAGTTACAAAATCAACATGCTTAATTATTGCTATATTTATCCTCTAATTTTATGAAGTATTTTATCTACATATATTTTTATATTAATTATTAAAATAGTTAAATCAAACACATTCATATTGAAGGTATATAATTGAAATTAACAAAATGACACAATCAATGACTTATCGATTCTAACCACAACACAATCAATGGTTTTTTGATTCTAACCCAGTAATGGAACATGGTGATTCTTTTAGAGTTTTGAGAACATAACTTACATAAACCTATTCCAATTTCATAATTCAAAATATTACTCATTTATGTCTATTTTTATCATGCTCTATTTCTATTCATTTCTTTTACATATTTGATCATCTAGTTGTATTTTTATCTATTTTATCACATTAAGGTTTCTGATTATTGTGTTATTATATCACCTTTGAATCCCTTGGGTGCCCCAGGTTTACCGATTTACATTAGTAATAACCCACTAATGTCACTATTTGTAAACCATAAGGTAGTTTTAGCAACAACCTAGTAGTAGGGTTAGTCAAAAGATTCATGGTTTGATGGATAGAGGTTCAAGGTGTAAGTCAACTATTCAAAGTGCATAATTTAGATATTATTTTACTGTCCCCTCCCCCATTTTTTTAACAGGTATGAAACTTGATAAATATATTTAGATTGTAATATATGACATTTAAGCATAAATTTGAATGTAAATAAGAATTGAATAAAATAAATTGATAAGTGGTTTATGAGAAAAATAGTAAGTACAACCAAATATAAGATACTTTTTTTTTGGTTTTTAGTTAACTTCAACTACTATGCAATAGTAAAAATTAGATTAAAATAGGACTGCGATAGATCAAGATCAGGAACACATATTTTGGCTGTATCTAGATAGGTTCATGTTCTCTAAACATGAGCACAAGTTGGTCATGTTCACTAACTCTAAAATTTTTAGCATGGAATATGACAAAATTGTAACTACTTTGCATCATGTGCTTCTATTTATTATTGAGTGGGATGAGATATTCAAAATATAAAAATAACCTAAAAAATTGATGTTTTCTTTATCTTTACCTTAGAAACCCTAGGGGTGCATCTGAGAGCTAGAAACCTACAAAAAAGAGAGGATAAGTTTAATGGGTTAGTTGACCTCAATCAACCCTTTTGATTGATGCTTCCTACATATATAGATAATATAAGGAAGGAATAAATACATAATTAGTTCTCATGTCTAGAATAATTGTGAAATTATTCTTTTTAACTATATGTGTGTAGCTAAAAACTTAGCTTTGATAGTTGAAAATGTTATCTCTTGCCTTGATTTGAAATTATTTATACTTGGCTTATGATTTATCCTATTGAATGATTTTGAATATTGAAATACTAATGTAGATTTGGATAATGTGTAGTAATGTATAAGCTATAATAGATAATTCCAAGGTAGGAATAATGAATGATCTTTAATTTATATTTATAGTGAAACCTAATTTCCTTTATCCAACCTTGTGAAATATGTGGGAAAAACCAACTTAATATTTTGAATTTGGAATATGACCATTAATTGGTGTGGGGATGAAGCTAGAATTGGTGGATATGTTTATGACAATAGACATGTCTACCTAGCTTGGACTTACCCCAAAAGATCAAGGACACTTTTTTTAAGGTTGGCAATAGTCTAAGAGTGATAAAAGCCAATTTGAGCATTGAATTAGAAATTAAAATGTAACAATTATGAAAAATAAAGAGTCAAGCCCACATATAGATAAATAAATTAGAGGAATGGTGAATAAGAGTCATGTATTTAGGTGAAAGTCAAGTGATTTAAAATGTGTCAATAATTATTATTGTCAAGTACCTATGAACAAACTTATATGTCTACATTCCCCCTCCCCCCTACTTTATTCTATTGATGAAAATTCTATAATAAATAAGAAATAAATAAATATGATTACACAAAACACACTTTGTATTTTGATATGAAACTCTAATTATTTAGGGAACTCATCTTAGCAAATCCTACAATATCACATGAAGTAGCTTATTGTCTATATTTTGAATTTGATAAATCTAGACTTGGAAAATTGAAATTGAAAAGAGAGGAAAGGAGTACACCTATATGGAGATGAAATCATGTTGCTATGTGACCTATAAATTATGATGAAGTATTAGAGAAATGTGCCCCCTTTAATGAATCACTTTGAGAGATGGTTCCTCATTTTGAATCATTTATGAATTGAGAGTGATCAAGTCCCAATTTTGAATAACTCATCAAGTCCTTGACTTATAAAGATGCATACTCAAAATATCATGGATGGGGAGAAGTACCCAATGTATTAATCTAAAATAAGTTGGAATCATCATGGGTTCACTATAAATGATATCAAATCCATTGAGTATCATTAGACTCAAATTTAAATCACTTATAATAGAAGATGGAACCATACAATGGGTTCATTAGAAGTAATTCCAAGGCCATTGAGTGTCACTAGACTCAAATATACATTACCCAAAATAGAATGAATTACACTACTATAGATGAATCTAGATTTTATTTACATGATAAAAAAATAATGAATAATATGCATCCCCCCACCATGACCACAATACCAATATATTTGAAATGAAATAACAACCATTTTCTTTTAAATCTATAAACTATATTATAACGCATATACACATGAATTAGTATAATTGCTTTTAAACTTTGCAAATGTGTATGTGAACATGAAAAATATCATTCCCCATTTAAAATATATGCCAACTTATATAGAATTCCATGTATCTATATGAATAAATGTAACTATATGTTAAACTTGTAATTTTTTTTGCATATGAGCATACACATGCATCCAAGTGTGTATGATTTTATACTCAAATATTTTAAAAGTGTGTGCATATACATGCCATATGAACCCATAATCTATATCAATGTGATAATATATGTCATGTGTATGATTTATGAATGACTTTGATTTTTTGAAACTTGTACTCTATAATTGAACTCCATTTTATGAATTGATTTGAATGCTTGAAAATTGTACTCTATCATCACATCTAATTTTTTAATTAATTTAAAATTTTAAATCATGTACTTTTTCATATAATATAATTTTTAAATTACTTTGAATATTTAAAACCTTTATTATAAAATCTAATTTTTATTGTTATGAAGGAATGAATGTCTAAGACAATTTCATTGTAATTCCCCTCTTTTAAGATGAGAAGTGTAGCTTGCAAGTCACTGATCTCAAAAAAAGAGTTAATTATATCATGTGATAAATATATAGTCATGTAGAATTATGTCATCATGTGGAGAGTATGCCATCATATTAATGTAATTTAAATTGAAGCATGTATGTAACATATTGAATGTGAGGCATACAAGTGTCATGTCTAGATATAATAATGAGGCATGTATTATAGTAACCATATTTGAATAATATTATGCATTAAAAATACATGAAGTAGATCATGGCACCACTAATTATGTTCAACAATCACAACACCCAATGTCACACATAAGGCCAAGGGTCACATACAAAGGACATGAATATGACAAAACAAAAAAGGCCAAGGGACACACACAAAGACTATTAAGAAAGTCACAAATAAGAGACATATAGATGTCACAAACACAAGGCCAGGTGCTAAACATAATAATCAAACAAGGTCTAGCCTATCATGTAAGAAGGTAATAACATCAAAGGAGCATATAAAAAAGTGAAAGCTAGTCTACACCATCCATATGTATTGATGTTAGAACATAGCAAAGTAACATATCCATATAACACAATGTAAGATGTGAGTAATTAGAAGGGCACTTGTAATATACATAGTTCAATGTGGTATAAAGGTCATAGATATATATGACCCATAGAATAAGATACTCCAAATATAGGCATGTCCACTAGGTAGAAAGGAGTTTAGTATCTAGCAATACATGTATAATAAGTATGTCTTACATCACACTTATATAACTCATGAAATGCATGTATGTATGGTAAATAATATGATATCTAGAAAAATATGTGATAAATAACATATGTAAATAAGTAAACTTGTAAATCATATCATGCTTAGGTCATATTTTTTTTTAATTTTTGAGAATATTTTAAATGTTTTTATATTATAGACTTTTTTGATTTTTTTATATTTTAAAAATATTTGAACATTTTTGTATTTTTTTAAAAATATTAAAAGAAAGTATCCTATTGTCCAATGGGAGGACCATCATAGAATTGGCTGGTGAATTTTGGTGAACAAAATGTGCTACATGTAAATGAATTAGAATCTAATAATGAATCATAGGTTTTAATGTATTTGTATTAATCACAAATCATAAAATATTTTGTATGATTTGTCACTCTAATAGGTGTATGACTTAGTGGAGTCCAATGTATAATAGGACAAGGTTTAACTACATGTGTTCACTATGGAATACATTGAATCATATTAGGTACAACCTTAGTATGTTGGAAGCATAATTAAGAGAGGGGGGGGTGAATTATTCTTCGAAACATTCATTAAATTCCACTTAACATTCATGAGTCATTTATACAAACATATAGATCAATCCAAGAAAAATTAATCATACATATGAACATGAAATATAATAAAACATCACATATGTGGGAAAAATAAAGGGGAATACAACACTGATATATTTTAAATTAACAATAGTTATATAATACAAAAACCAAATTTAGTGAAGCACCAACTTCACATGGAGCAACAACCCCAGCTAGGCAAACACCCACTTGATTAGGCTTTAACAAGCACCCACTTGCAAGGAGGAACCAAACCCCTAGATGACTTAACACCAAATTATTCACATAATTTATTGATTACATTTAGAACACTATGTTTATAAACCAATAGATGATGAACACCTCTTTAACTCTTCACACTCTTATCCCTCTCAAACTGCTTTCTAGGCTACTTCACTCAACTAGGTCTCTTCAAGACTAATTAGGTCATATGACCTTGATATTCATACTTATACCTTATTTTAAATATTAATTACAGTCCCTATAATATATTATTATGGTATATAAGACCTCCTTCCACTCAAGGATCTTCTATCTCATTTTCTCTTCAAATAAAATCATCAAACCCAAATAGGCCTTTTAAACCTTACTTTTATACAAGTTTCATGCTCATATACACCTTGGTAGGACCCATAAAATTTTCCACATAATAGGACTTAATACACTTTAAAATAATAATCAATCATAGTATTATGTTTTCCACAATTCAAATAAACCAAATCCTTCTTTAGGTCTCATGGTGACCTAATTCCATTAGGCCTACTTTAAGACACGTTACACTTTGCCTTCCTTGAAACACTTTAAAATTACAAAAATGGAAGGAAAATATTATATAAAAATAAAATATACCACAAATTATGTATTATAGGCTAAAAAAGACAATTAAAAACAAATCACCACTTGAAACCCCTCATTAATACTTAGTCCTATTAGGCCTGCATATACCAAAAATTTGCCTTTCAATACTAAAGCTCAAAATCACTTAATATAATAAAAAATAATAAAAAAGTACATATAAATAGTATAAATGACATTAGATTCATCACCATATGCTTGAAACACTTCAAGTCAAGGCAAAAAGGTTTAAACTCATCTCTTCAGTATGCTCACTTAGAACTGCCAAAACTATCAAAAGTCAGTCATGAAACTACTTGACATCCAACACCTAAAAGGAAAATTTAAATGATTATAAATAAATTAAAAATATTTTATAACATATTCATAACAAAATAAATCATAAAAACTATAATCTCTAATATCAAACATTGGTTTTATAGACCAATCTCTTGACCTTATCTCACACAGTCTTGCTTGAACTAGACAAGCCATTTTGGATTCAAATGTTCAACCTATTACATTGAATTACAAGATTTTAAAAAGAATTAATAGTAATTTTAAGTGAAAAAAAAATAAAAATAAATTATACACTTCAACTTAGGGTATAAAGACTCAAACTCATCAATGCAATCTTTCTTACTTAAAACTTTCAAGACTGTCAAAAATATAGTCATGAAACATTGACCTTATAACACCTATATAGGGAATTTAAAAGAATTAAAATGCATGAAAATTATCCTATTAATGTTTGAGATTATTTTAGTGTTATCATGGTGATGTCATGGAGGTGTCCTAGTGAGTGGATGAAGTGATTTGATAGCCTCAATAATAATGACAAAGTGTGCAATGTGTTTGTCCTAGTATGCTTAATGTTAGCTTGGTTGATCTACAGTTTTAGAATGGTTAGAGATGTTAATGGATGAGTATGGTGATTTTATAATGTTAAATGGGTCATATAAATAGTCAATGATAATTAGATATCTTGTATGCATAAGTGGAATTCATTTGGTAGTCCATAATTTTCATCTAGACAGTTTGGGTCTAGTGGCAAAAAATCTGAGTAGGTAGTTTATTGACATCACCATTGCCATGTGTGGATGAGTCAAGGGGAGTTGGTAATATGGTTTTGATCATATAAGTCCCTAATTTCTATGTGATAAATCTTAGGTCATGCATCTAAGTGTGATAAAATATATGCAAGTGTAAAGTTAGGTTCCTAGGTAGTTTGACATTGTTTTCCCATATCCAAATTTCCATGAGGTAAGAAAGAGCCAAGTAAGTATTTTTGTGATGGAATATCTAAAACATGTGGATTTTTAATAAAATATGATCATATGGGTTTATTAAATTTTGAGCCTAGTTGTTTTGTACTAATTTTCATGCTAAGCACCAAAGCGTGACAAAAGATATGCTTGTTTAAAGGATCTGTGGTAGAAAAATTTGAGTGAGAATTTTAACATAATTATATCTCATAGGTATGAGGGTTACAAGATTATATTTAAATATGGTTAGATTATCCTATATGAGGAGATCATATGGTCCAAATTTTAGATCATGCGTCTAAGTGTAACAAAAGTTATTAAGGTCCAAAGTTGGCCTTCCAAGTAGATTGTAATGGTTCCTATACTTATGATTTTACAAGAGTTAAATTTCAAGATCAGATTAATATATAAATATTAATATGTGATCATAAATATTTATCTAATGATGCATGTTGAGTTAAAGAGGTCAGAGTGGCTGTTGTTTAACACTAAGCAAAGGTAAAGGATAAGGATCTAACGATGAGTGGGTGTTCATATAGATTGATCAAACAATGATCACTATAAGATAAAGAAAAAGTTAATATGCATAGATTAAAAATGAGAATTTAGTAAAGATTTAAAGATTACATGAGATGAATTCAATTGTCTGAGGTTTAACTATGATCATTTGAATTTGAATATTTGAATTCTACAAAGGAAAGACTAGTGTTTGGTTTTTGATCCATATCTTCTGACATAGGATGAATTTTCTCATGAAGTAAAAAACAAAGATTTAGAGGACTCCAAGGTGAATCTATAAATATATATTTTAATGTTTAATTGTTTGTATATACAAATAAATTAATCTCCAAATTTGATTGTATATTTGACTGTGTTCTGTAAGTAACCTGAGAAGGGTAATTGATCTTGTTATGATATTATTTTGATGTTTAACAATGAATTAACTATTTGGGAGTATTTTAGATTCCATAAAGATGATTTTTGTGCATTATAAAGGATTGAATAATCATATGTAGTATGAACAAAGTCTTAGAATGTCACTGTGTGTTTGCTCATAATGACTATGTGTACACAGAGTTGTTTGAGCAAATTATGTTTAAGTTAGAGGATATTGTGATGGTTTTTGGCAATTAAGGGGACCTATAGATCATGTATAATGGGTTAATGATTTTTGAAACTGTTCTTGTGTTCTTTTTTACTCAAAATAGTGTCAAATATCTGAATGGGTCTCCATAGGACCTAAACGTGACTTAGGCCTATTTGAAAGTGGATTGTACTTAAGTGTGACCTATGTAAGATGCCTTAAGGGTGAAGCAATGTATTGTGGATGAAAAAGTTGTCATTAATTAATTATATCTCTATACATAGTGAAATAAAATATGGTGATTTCTAGACTTTGAGGGGAAGACTTGTGAGATAAGTGCAAGGTGTTTATGAGAGTTACAGAGTCAAGGAGAGGTAGAGTGCCCAGTTGATAAGTTAATGAGTAGAGCAGATTAAGGACTATGTGTATGACCTCTAGGTAATATTTTGATGTCTAAATAGTTATCTTGTAGTTTGAGGATATTCAAAGAGGTCTGAGTGTGCATATGAGGACAATTTGAGTGAATAAGGAGAGAGATTATGGCATGCCTATGTGAGAGGCCAATATGAGATAGAGAGTTTTTATAGGGGTTAAAAAATAAAGATCCATAATTAGGTGTTCAAGACATTAGTTCTAAGGTGGTTATTTTCAAAGGAGGGTCTAAAGGACTTGATATTCCTTAGGGGAAATTTCTCATTGTGAAATAGGTGTTTCACTAAAGGCCTTTGGTCAGGATGACATGATCAAGGTTTGCTGGTCTAAAAGAGTTGATCGGTCTCTTGTTTGTAATTTATTATAAGATAATATTCCATGTGTTGTATATTTGAGAGTGTTTTTTATTCCCCATGAGGGTTTTCCATAGTAAATATGTGTTATGTGTTTGATCTTGTGTATGCATTGAATGAATGAGCTCTTTTGTTAATATTGCTTGATCAAGTTGATATATGCTAATTGCTTATTAGTTTAAAAAGACTAAAATTCTAATTAAAATATCTGGGCTCATCGATTCATCTCCCCTCATTTATTTTACCTCTAACAATGAAATAAAACCATCTTAAAATATAAACATCATATGTTTTAGTAGTAACTTTTGGTCTTATATACCAATTTATTGACTTTACTACACATATACCTCACTGAGTTAAAAAAACCATTTTGGCTTCATCATTTTCACCATTATACTTGACTTCCAAGCATGAATAATACATACTAGTCTCAAACAACATATACATGCACTTGGTTTCATCTTTCTAGTATGAAAACACAATCCAATTCATCTTCTCACTACTGCCTAGGTTTTTCATTGTTTGCACCATTTGACCTATTAATGACTGGATAACTTGGATGACTAATTTAGCACATTATAGGGATAGAAATATCTATAAACCTTCATGGACATGAAACACGATTCTATATGTTCTTACTCCATCCATTTTCTTACTACACCCAATGCAACTTTTGACTTCTACAATAACTTCTTCAAAAATAAGCATGTAACTAAACATTTTCTCTCTCCTCTCTCTAACCAATACTACTTAGAGGTACCTGGGAGAGTCTAATATAAGCTTAAATATATTACCTAAGTAACATAATCAATATTGAGCACTTTTGAGCAATATCTTCAACATCAGGTCTTTATTAGGGTTATAAGAGGGCTTAAACCTATTTTCACTCTTAACGATCATTCATAAAGAATAACCCCTCAATCCAAAAAACAATTAATATAATTTTGAGATATGAACCATCCACATATACCATGTACTTATTATGTTCCCATGCAGAGTTTTTATGAGTTGATGAGCACAAGAAAATCCTTCTTGGGTTGAGAAACCTTCATTCTGAGCACTTGATAGACCTCCAAACAAATTTCATGCCTTATCCTTCAAACTAGAACCTAAAACTTCATGAAAAAACTTGAAACAAAATATATCACCTCTATAAATAATTATATGATCTCATACACCTTGAAATATGATCATGACCATTCATTAGGCCACACACTCTCTATACCATAGTCTTCATACCTTACTAGGCCTTGAACTAACCTTCATGCCTCTCTACATGATTTCAAACACCTCAATGTCATGATAAACATCTAACTCAAATTCCATACAACTTTTTTCATGTTTAAATACTTCCATACATCCTTCACATGTCTTGATAATAGATCATGATACCTCATTAGGCCAGGTAGGGTCTAAGAGAAGTCTAGATGTAGACCTAGATTGAAGGTCCTACCCTTATAGGCCCATCCTGATACTCTCATGAGTGTTACAATGCCTCACATACATTATCAAACAACCTCATACATCCACTCATGCTTTTGTGCACTCATCTTACCAAGGCACCATGCTCAAATCTTCTCATAAGGTCTCTTCATGCCATGAAGAGGCTTAGGCTACTTAAGCAATTGAACTATATGACCTACCTTACAAAACTTATAAAGGATTATACACCTAAATCACAATCCCATAAAATTACAAACAACTTATCTCTTTCCTAAGATAACTCACTTTACCATGCTACCTACACATACCTTCTCACAAGGTCTAGATTAGGATTTATAAGACACCTTAATGCCTTAACCTGGTCCTTCCATGTCATGACCTTAATAAAACATCAACCAATTAGATATAAAACACTTTAAACTATACCTTCATGAAACCAAAGGACATTAGTTTCCTTAAAATTCTCTCTTTCCTTCAAATGCATCTTGTCACATTGATTCCTATGTAAACATTAATTGTCTTCAAACATCTTACATGACCTATACCTTTCTCTCTCATGGAAATGATACATAGCTTCAATGCTCATAATATTGTCACAAAACACACTACCAAATATACTTGATGAAAAAAACACTTTTGTATACCTACTTTTCATCATACCTTCACAAAAAACTTCAATGACAATACTGATAACTTCAAGCTAACCTGAACCTTGACATCAACCTTGACATCAACCAATAGAAAAGATAATGCTCAAAAATCTCACTTTGTCATGTCATGAACATACCTCAATGACCACTTAGCATGAATCTTCGCTAGATTCACCTTGACATTAATGAAATCAACCTTAACATTAATGACAACAACATGCTAACAAACTCCCCCTTGTCATTGATGGAAAACACACTACAACCTAATCATTCTCATCTCCCCATTATAGTCTTTCCCCCCCTTTGACATTAATGACAAAGGGTCTTCCACAAACTATGATATGATCTTTGGAACTTAAGAAACCATGATTCTTATGACTTCTACCTCACTATCTTGACACTTCACAATATAAAGTTACAAAGCTCCCCCTGAGTTGATGCTTCTTCTCACAAACAATAGATGACAACAACTCTCAGAAACTAATCATTATCTCACAAAGATATATATCCCTCTGATATTCATTCTCATAGAACTATATCTTTTTTCAAATAAACATGATCACACATACAACATCTAAAATCACAACTTTTTTCAAAAAAATATCAACACACAAAATATGAATCATTACAAGAACATGTTCCCCCTTATTCCATGCATACCTCCAAATGGACTTAGATGAAAAGACTACTCACCTTATATTTGACATGACTGATGTGACTCAAACCTTTGATCACACACTAGGACACCATATTCTTGACATCAACTTAAGAATTAGGGACTCCCCTTTTGTATTTAAAACTTGAGCTCACCACATAAGTCATTAGGACTTCCCAAACCATCCTCATCTTCCTTCAATGATATCAACAACACTTTTAGCTCTATCAACATTCTTCAACATGTCTTCATGATATCTACCAAGATTCCACTGACTAATGAGTGTCTCTGTGAAGCCTAATGGAGTCACCCCTTACTATAGGGAACTATAGCAACATAAACTTAGATGATTCCCAAATCTCTATGCTCTCACAAGACTAATTATCCTTTAAGATCCTTTCAGGATTGATTATCCTCTTTGACTTGGAATCTTCATCATGTATATGGTCAACAATCTATGTTAATAATGAACACTATCAATACTCTTCAATATCTGGGCTATGCTTTACCATTGTAAATAGCCCACTTTGGCTTGTAGAATGATTAAGACTAAGTTTGACTATCTTTGGCTTCCACACCTTGGTTTGTCTTCTCTCTTAAACTTTTAGAGTTTGAATCTTCTTGTTCTATCTTGATGATTCATGATGACAAATTATTTAAATATGACCAATGTTAAGACACTTATAGTAAATAAAATAACTCATACATCTTGACTGATGTGAACTGTGACTCCTTCCATAGTCCCATTAGTACTCATTCATGGTGGATTCTCTACACTCTCTTGTTTTATGATCAAACTGACTACATGAGAAATAATAACCATTAAATGAATATATATACCTTATGGCATTAGGCTATCTAACATAATTCATCCTCATATTGCTCTTGAGGTTGACCTTTTTATTCAAATTAGAAATCTCCTTGTTCTCCTTTTGATCTAATTTGAAACCAAGCCCTACCTTATCATTGGCAGACTTCTGAATACTCAAAATGTCATCTAGAGTGTCAGTGTTCTTTTCAAACTTCTCATAGGTCTTCATCTTGTTTATGAGTTTCTCATGCTCAACCTTCAAAGAATCTATCTCTATCTTAAAATGATCATACTAAACTTATTTTGAACTAAAATTTGTATTGACACATTCTAATTGATTCCTAAGATCATTGATGATCTTTTCATCCCTTTTGGCTTCTTTGACCCAGTCACTCTTCACGGTATAAACCCATTCCTTAAGATCCTTGACCATAAATATCAACTCATGCTTCCTTTTCTTTTGATTCTTTAAATCATCTAGGGTACTTATGAACTCAAATTTAGGGTCTAATTTAGCTTCTCCTTCTTGATAGTCATAGTAGACTTCTTCATCATACATGTTGTCTTCTTGATCACTAGACATCTTATGCTTCTTAGGATCACCTTCAAGTTATTAAGCCTGATTCAAATGACCAAGATTTGATACCAATTATTGGAAGAATAATTATAGAGGAGGGATGAATTAGTATTTAAAACATTCATTTAATTGAACTTAACATTCATGAGCGATTCTTACAAATATATAGATCAATCAAAGCATAAACAACCATACATATAAACATGAAATACAAGAACACATCACATATGTGGGAAACCATCAAGGGGAATAAAAACCACTAATATATATATATATATATATATATATATATATATATATATATATATATATATATATATATATATATAATGGACTATAGTCCTATAATACATTTTTTTTAGTGAAGCAATAAATTCACATGGAGCACCAAACCTAACTAGCCAATTACCCACTTGACTAGGTTTTAACAAGCACCCACTTACAAGGAGGCACCAACCCCCTAGATGAATCAACACCAACTTAGAAACCTAATTGATTTAATCATCCTCAGAACACTATGTTTCTCAACCAATATATGATGACCACCTCTTTATCTCTTCACACTCTTATCCCTCTCAAACTGCCTTCTAGGCTTCTTCTCTCAACTAGGTCTCTTCAAGACTGATTAGGTCATATGACCTTGATCTTCATACTTATACCCCATATTAGATATTAATGACAATCCCTTTACTCTATTATGATGGTATATAATATTTCCTTCCACTCAAGGATCTTCTATTTCATTCGTTCCTCAAATCAAATCATCTTCAAACCCAAATAGGTGTTGGAGGTACAATCACTGAGAGGGGGGTGAATCAGTGATACAAGATATTTCAAAATTTTAATTTCAATCCTTTCAAACTCTTAATCAATGGACACAATCATTCATAAATCATACAAGATGTTCATAATAATAAATAAGTAATGATGAAATATTACACACAAACACAAGATCTATATGGGAAACCCTCTTGGGAAATAAACCCCACTCTCAAGCTTGAAAACACATGGACTATTTGTCCTATAAGATGATCACCAACATGAGACCTTTTAGTGAAGCAAAAAATTCATAAGGATAACCCACCACTAAGTATGAATAAGCACCTACTTGTTCTAGATGTTGAGCACCCACATAACACCTATGAAATCAACAACCCCAAAACTCTGATTGTAGATCAATCTAATTAGAGAAACAATGTATTATATCTATCACCCTCTTCACACACACTCAAACTTGATCATACAAGTGATGCATCCAAAACACCCTTTTTTAGATTTATCTAGTCTTCTTCACTCATATTTAATCTATCTTGTACTTTAGTCTATCCATTGAGCACACTATCTATGATCTCTCTCCTTCGTCTCTATCTTTTTCTCTCTCAATTCATGCACACTCAAGTCTAGAAACCATTGCCTTGTTCTCCACTATTTATAGATTCTTTATGAATATTATCTTTTTGATCATCTATAAGACTTGCCTTAACCATTGATACATCTAACATGCTTATACATAGCTCAAATACATTATCACAGGTTAGCCATAGCATTTATGGGTCACACTTGAGAAACTATGCCTTTCAATTAGGCCTTAATAGCCCTTATAGGTCTCATGGAGACCTATTCACCCATTAAACACTCCATCAAGCAAATTGAAAACATATGATAAATTTCAAATATATGGGTTCACTCCATATAATCTCTAAGATATCTTCATGTGATTTCTCCCATCAAAACACCCTTCTGCTAAAGCACAATTTGTTCAAACATTATTTTGTACATAGGAACACCATGAATGAACACATAATTAACTTTAAATATTCATATATTTTACTATACAAACATTCAAACCTTCTAAGTAGATTTTTTAGATGTGCCAAGAAGTCCTCTACAACTTTTCTTTTTACTATATCAATAAATTTGTCTTGGATCAAAAGTTATATATCAAAAATTGAGCACTAGTTTTCCCTCATTAATTTGAATATTTAAAACCCAATGATCATGGTAAAGATTTTAAACATAGATAACCTTAACCTCATATCATGATTACTAGAAACTATGGACAAATATGCACCATTAATCTCCTCTGAGTAGCTTGATCATTATCTTGCAATGCTCATCGTTATATCTAGATCAAAATACCTGAGATTATGCCATTTGGTAGCACTACGTGCCTTCTACACATTTAAATTTTGACTAAAAACCACACCTTCAATCTCTATCAATATGAATTCCCAAGAACCATTTATCTATTATAAACTCAATGAGAGAGTGACACTTATCACCAACGTGTGCAATCTTAGATACTTTGACATTTTGACTGAATACACATTGTTAGATCAAGTCTGACAAGATCATATGCACCATTGGATCATTATCTAGTTTGATAAAACACTTACTATTAGATATTTATTTTATTAATTCTCACCATTAGATATGACTAGACAAAATAACCTCAGACTTTAATGTAGTTAAACTTGATAGTTTCTGGCCCATCACAGTCTTCAAGAGAAACTTTGAAGGTTTATAACTTGAGATAAAAATAAATTTAAGAATCCAAATTTTTAGGGTACCTTCTTGGCACTATATAAAACATCTCCATGAAGTCTTTTGACTTTGGTTGACTTTTTGAGACCCTATATTAAATGTACAAACTTGTTAGTTCATTCATATCTATATGACATGTAGTGACAGTCTAGGTTGTCTTAGGCTAGAAGATGCATGTTTCTCATTCCAAATGATCAAGTTACATACTAGAGCTTCACCAAGACATATATGGATGCCTCACAACTTCTTCATTATCCTTATAGACCTATAAATGTGACATATCTTTTCTAAGCTATCAAACACAACTTCTTTGTCATTAATACACTAGTATCTCATTATCTCTTTGAAATTAATGATAACCTAACATCAATGAACATGCTCAAAAATCTCCCCCTTTATCATTAATTGAAAAACAACCTTAAAATGACTTCATACTCATTTGAAATTGACTCCTTCATTTTTATCTTTCTCCCCCTTTGACATTAATGATAAAGGGTCTCTTCCTCAATATGCCAACAAACAATCCTCAACATTATGTATGCATTAAATTACTATTAATATGATTAGGAAACTTACATACTTTTAGGCATATGAAATAATTACTTCCCCTTTGATATTCACTAATATAAACTTGGACTTCTCTGACCCTTGGACATGAAAAATTGCTCATAAAGCTTTGAAATCTCCTCTTAACATCAAGCTCCATCTCATGTCATCTATTATTTGATATACACCAATCTAAACTTGGGTTTTTCTTGATATTTGGACCTATCAACCTACATATTTCACAAGTTTTCTTTGTTCATGCATGAAGATTCAATACCTTATCAAAATACATGACTTGGTTTGATCAAGTCATCATGTCAATTTTCTTGATTTCACAACTGTAGAAGAGATCTTAACACTTCAATCATGACTAAAGCATCTTCACATATAATCCCCCTTACATCATGTACATCTTCTGTAAGTTAAAATAGCTAATTCCATTAACTCCCCCTTAGCCAAACATATCATCAAAAGATATTCTTGTCTTTCAAATACTTATCTTTGTCTTAACTGATCAACCTCTTAAACCAACATCTAATATAATTTAACCTTCTCAAAGACTTTCATCTACAAGCTTATCTTTCACAATCTCTTGCTTACCCTTTGCCTTCAAGCTCTATACTGATTGACACTTTGATCATTACCTAGACCACATATACTTGGTTCCATGCATGAAATATGTTTCCTAAGAAGCATAGGTAGATACACTCACCTGTCATGGAGGGACTAAAGATCCCAAAACTTAGGAGATTATTTCCATATCGCTATGATCTCACTTGACTTGTAGTCCTTCCTCATCTTTAGATTATCTTTGAATGAGTTCTCAACCTTAGTCTTTTCTTTTAGCTCAAGATCTTGCTTGATTTCCTTGTCCATTTGGGAAGATAAGGCTTGTTCCTTGATACTTGAACCTTTTCCCTATTCTATCCTAGAAAATAATCCATTTTCAGCTTATATTACATTTACTTGATTAAGCCTTCATTCACTCTAACTCATTTTCTTCATGTTAGGATTAACATTTGAAGTATAATTCTAATCATTCCTACATAACCTTTTTATGTGACCTCTCTCATGATATTTTAAACAAATGAGATTTCTCATATTGTACATAACTTGTGATTGGGACATATGATGATTTCTTGTAGTTTCATAAATTCATTCATTTACCTAATCATTTGGTCTCCTAATAAAGATATTGCAAAAAATTTTAATATGACCAACTCCTTGACACTTGTAGAAAAAGATGTCATTCTTTCCTTGTGAACCTATTTACTGTCTTGAGTGATGATGTTCTTCATGATTTATAATGTCTTGCTCATAATTACATATAAATTCATTCTTTGAGGATCTTTTACAATCTTTTGACCTATGACCAAGCTTATTGCAGGAGTAACAATGATTGTTGAGATTTGCATACCCTATAACGTTTGGTTGTTTGATCTAATTTGTCTTCATTATGCCAACACCTTCATTCATTGACTGATGATTGATCTTCAAAATTTTATTTTCCTTATTCAGATTATCCTTTATATTATCTTGAGTTACATTATTTTATTATTCTTTGTATCTAAGACCAAATATATCACTAGCATGATTTTGACTAAAAATATTAGCAAGATCATTTGAGCTTTTTTCAAACTTCAAAAATGACTTCACCTTACAAGATGTCTTGTCTAACTTAGATTTTAAAGTATCAATTTCAATCACATACCTTAATCTCTCATATTATCTGGTTTTTAGGCTTGTAGACATAGTTTATAATTGACTATTGAGATGCTTGATAATATCTTCATGTTCTTTGGTGTCATCATTCAATAGTACTTCAAAAACTCTAAATTGTTCTTCATAGTCTTTGATTTGTGACATCATCTCTTTATTCTTTTTCTTCTCAATATTTATATCTTGAAGAGTATTCATCAATTCATCCTTATTATCTGAATCATCAACTATATTTTTGCTCATAGCTTGATTTAGTTTCATTTGAAAAGACTCTATCTTTGATTGATATATTATACACTCTTTATCCTTATTCTTTAATTATTAATTAAGAGAACAAACTTGATTTTAAAACTATTTTGTGATCTCATCATGCTCCTTGACTTCATTATGTAGCCTGCCTTCAAAAATTTTAATTTTCTATCATAGGATTTGATCAAGGAATCTTGTTTTCTATTCTTTCTTTATAGTATCTTCATTTCTTCCATAATATCTAGATATTTATCTTCAAGAGTGAATTTATCATATTATTACTCTGAGCTATCTCCACCAAATAAATCTCTTCTTAAATTACATTCACCTTCATCATAATTAAGGGCCATGAACAATGTCTCCATGTCCCCATTATGAAAAAAATAATCATTGTTAGATGTGTTTACTTCTTCTATAGATGAGTTACTATATTCTTCATGGTAAAGGCTCTTATTTACCTTGTATGATTCCTTCTTGCCATTTTTATTAATGAAGAATTTTATGTACTTAGTAGGACTCTTAGATTTCTTGTATTCATCCTCATGAGATTCTTTATGATTTAATTTGTATTCAAAATTGTCTATACCTGGACATCTAGTTGAAAAATAACCAACTTTACCACATGAAAAACATTTTAAAGGAAGTTTTCCTTCATACTTACCTAGCCCTACATTCAATTTTCTTGCAAGCATGGCTTCAAGTTGATATTCATTAAGATCAAAATATTCAAAACTTAACTTTTTCTTCTTGGATTTTATCTCATTGATCACCTCGAAGGATACTTACTTCTTAAGAGGCCTATCTTCATCAACTCTCATTTCATAGGTAGAAAAGATGCCATGCAGTTCATCCATCTTCAATTAAGTGAGATCATGACTTTCTTATACAAAAAAAATGTTTAAAACAAACTTGAGTTTAAGAGTCCTCAATACCTTTTGTACTATAGTGGCTTCATCAATCACCTCTCCAAGACCTTTGATCATGTTTACTACCTAATCAACCCTTAGAAGATAGGATGCCACAATGTCTTCTTCTTTTATTTTTAGACCTTCAAATTGCCTTTAGTAGGTCTATAACTTAGACAGTTTTACCTTACAGTCTCCTTGATAGATAGTTTGTAATTTGACCCAAATTTATTTGGTAGATTTGAAATGGATAACTTTGGTTAATTCAACATTAGATAGAACATAAATGATAACATTCATAACTTTTGAATTATTCTCACTCAACTTTTTATCAACAATACTAGTTGTAGTAGTAGTTGGTGTAGTATAACCATCCATGATAGATTTCCAAATATCAAACCCTAAAGACATGATACATGTCCTCATCCTTGTATTATAGAAAGCATAATTTTCCCCATTAAATAATGGTTATTGATTTTTAGAAAAACCTTGCATCTATTGACTTACCATAATGTACCTTAGATCACCTTCAATTGGTTAAAATTACACAAAAGGTCCTGCTCTGATGCCAATTTTTAGAAGTATAATCACTGATAGGGGTGAATCAGTGGTGAAATATATTTCAAACTTTTAATTAAAATCCTTTCAAAATATTAATCAATGAACACAAATATTCATAAAGTATACAAGATGTTCATAATAATGAATAATTAAAATGATGCAAGATTACACACAAAAATAAGATCTACATGGGAAACCCTCTTGGGGAATAAAATCCACTCTCAATCCTATAAACACAAGGATTACTTGTCTTATAATATGATCATAAACATTAGAACTTTTAGTGAAACACCCACTTCAAAAGGAACACCCACCCATAATTATGAATAAGTACCCACTTGTTTATATGTTGAGCACCCACACAACACCTATACAATTAACAACTCCATAACTCTGATTAAAAATCAATCTGATTGGAGAAATAATGTATAATGGTTCTCTATCACCCTCTTCACACACACTCAAACTTTATAATACAAGCAATGCACCCAAAACACCCTTTTTAAGATCTATCTAGTCCTCTTCACTCATATTCAATATAATCTATGATTCATTCCATCCATTGAGCACACTATCTTTAATCTCTCTCCTTTGTCTCTATCTTTTGCTCTCTCAATTTATGCACACTCAAGTCTAGAAACCATTGCCTTGGTCTCCATTATTTATAGAGTCTTCATGAATATTATCTTATTAATCAACCATAATAGTTGCCTTAATTATTAATACATATAAAATGCTAATACATAGCTCAAAAAACATTATCATAGGTTGGACATAACTTCTATGGGTCATACTTAAGTAGTTATGCCTTTCAATTAGGCATTAGTATCCCTTATAGGTCTCATGGGGACCTAATCACCCATTATGCAATCCATCAATAAAATTGAGAAAATATGATCAATTTAAATTATATGGGTCCACTCCATATAATATCTAAGACATATTCATGTGATTGCTCCTACCAAAACACCCTTCTGTTAAAGCACGATTTGATCAAACATTATTCTATACATAGGAACACCATAAATGAAAACATATTCAAAATTTAAGATTATATATTTAAATTTAAAAAAATTCATAACTTATAACTAGGTTTTATAGATCCATCTTGAAGTCCTCTACAACTTTCCTTTTTACTGCATCAAGAAATTCATCCTGGATCAAAAGTTATATCCCAAAAATTGAGCACTAGTTTTTCCTCATTAATTTGAATATTTGAATTCCAACAGTCACTGTAAAAACGTTAAACATAATTTACCTTAACCTCATATTGTGCTTCCTAGAAACTATGGAAAAATATGTATTATTTATCTCCTTTTATTATCTCGATCATTATCTTAAAATGCTCACTGTTAGATCTAGATTAGAACACCCAAAATTGTGCCACTTGGTAGCACTACATGCCTTTTACACATTTGACTTTTGACTCGACCCATGTCATTGATCTATATCATTATGAATTCCAAAAAACCATTCACATACTTCAAATAAATGATATATTGACATTTATCACTAGTGTGTGTAATCTTAGATACTTTTACATTTTGATTGAATATGCATCCTTAGATCAAGTCTGAGAAGATCATATGCATTGTTGGATCATAATCTGGTCTGATGAAATTCTTGTCATTAGATCTTGATTAGATTAATGATCACTATTGGATATAAATATAAAAAATTACCATAGACTTGAATGTAGTTAAACTTGATGGTCTCTAGCCCATCACAGTCTACAAGAGCAACTTTGAAGGTTTATAACTTGAGCTAGAAAGCACTTCTAGAGTCCAACTTTTTAGGGTACCTTCTTGGCACTATATAAAATGTCTCCTTGAAATAATTTGGCCTAGATTGAATTTATAAGACCCTATATTAAATACACAAACTTTCTAGTACATTCATATCTGCATGACATGCAGTGATGGTCTAGATTTTCTTAAGCTATAAGATGCATGTTTCTCATTCTAAATGATCAAGTGATATACCTGAGCTTCACCAAGACATCTATGGATGCCTCATAACTTATTATTTATCCTTATAGACCTAAAAATATGCCATATCTTCTCTAAGTTATAAAAAATAACTTCTTTTTCATTAATTCACTAGTATCTCATGCTCTCTTTGACATCTATGACAACTTAACATGAATGACCATGCTCAATAATAGGCATATTAGACCTTGATTTTATATAAGCCTCATGCTCATACACACATTGGTTGGACACATACACTTGTCCACTTATATTTGAAACATAATATTCCTTAGGAAACTTTACAAAAAGAATCAATCACAATATTAGGCTGGCCATAATTCAAATAAACCAAATCCTTATTTAGGTCTCATAGAGACCTAATTCCATTAGGCCTATTTTAGGACACATTACACTTTGCCTTCCTTAGAACACTTTAAAACTACACACATAGAAGGAAAATATAATATATAAATAAAATAGACCCAAAATTATGTCTTTTATGCTTAAAAAGATATTTAACAACAAATCACTACTTGAAACCCCTCATTTGTACTCAGTCTTATTAGGCCTGTGTACACCAAAAATTTGCCTTTCAATACTAAAGATCAAAATAAATTAATCCACCAAACATGATAAAAAATTTACATATATAGAGTATATATGATGTTGGGGTCATCACCATATGCTTGAAACAATTCAACTTAGGGCCAAAAAGCTTAAACTCATGTCTTTAGCATGCTCACTCAGAACTATCAGAACTGTCAAAAGCTAGTCATGAAACTACTCAACATAAAACACATAAAAAGATAATTTAATTGATTATAAATAAATTATAAATCTTATATAACATATTCATAACAATTTAAATCACAAAAACCATAAACTCTAATATTAAACATTGGTCTTGCAGATCAATCTCATGACCTTATCTCACATAGTCTTGCTTGAACCAGGCAAGCCATTTTGGCTTCAAATTTTTAATCTCTTACACTAAATTACAATATTTTGAAAATCATAAAAAAATTTAAAGTAAAAAATAAATAAATCATATGCATTATACACTTCAACTTAGGGCATAGAGCCTCAAACTCATCACTTCAATCTTGCTTATTCAGAACTGCCAAGACTATAAAAACCATAGTCATGAAACATTGAACTTATAAAACCTATATATGTAATTTAAAAGACTTAAAATTCATGAAAATTATCCTATGACACATTAAAACCATATTAAAATATAAACATCATATGGTCTAGTGGCAACTTTTAGTCTTACAGACTAGTTTGTTGACTTTACTACACATTGACCTCATTGAGTTAGACAAGCCATTTTGGATTCATCATTTTCACCACTATAACTAACTTAAAAAATATATAAAAATAATTAATAATATATACCAATCTCAAAAAAAATCTCCATGCACTTGGTTTCATCTTTTTAACAAGAAAACACATTCCAATTCATCTTCTCACTACTACCTAGGTTTTTCACTGTTTGCACCATTTGACCTATTAGCAACTGGCTAACTTAGATAACCGGTTTAACACACTAGAGGGATATAAATTGTACAAAAAATTAATGGACATGAAACATTATTCTATAATTTCTTACTCCATCTATTTTTTTACTATGTCTAATGCAACTTTTGACTTCTACAACTTCTTTAGAAATAAGCCTGTAACTCAACATTTTTTCTCTCTTCTCTCTAACCCATACCACCTAGAGGTACTTGGGAGATTAATATAAAATATATAATATATTACCTAAGAAATACAATCCATCTTGATCACTTTTTAGAAACATCTTCAACATCGAGTCTTTATTAGGGTTCTAAGAGGGTTTAAACCCGTTTCCACTCTTAATGATTGTTCATAAAACATAACCCATAAATCCAAAAAATAATGACTATAATTTTGATCTAGGATCCTTACCCATATACCATGTATTTATTAGGTTCCCATTATTTTTTTAATGAGTCAATGAGCATAATAAAATCTTTCTCAGGTCGAGAACCCTTCATTCTGAGCATTCAAGAGACCTGTAAAAAAAATTTAATGCCTTGTCCTTCAAACTAGAACCTAAAACTTCATGAAAAAAATTAAAACAATATAAATAACCTATAAAAATTCTTATATGAGATCAAACACCTTGAAATCTAATCATGACCCTTCATTAGGCAACACTCTCTCTGTACACCATAGTCTTCATACCTTACTAGGCCTTAAATTAAACTTCAAGCCTCTTTCCATGATATAAAAACCTCAATATCATGATAAAATTATCAATTTAATGCCATAAAAATTATATCATACGTAAATACTTCCATATATATCTTCACATGCCTTGACAATAGATCATGATACCTCATTAGGCCAGGTAGGGTCTAAGAGACATCTAGATGTAGACCTAGATTGAAGGTCTTACCCCTATAGGATCATCCTAAAATTATTATGAGTGTTCTAGTGCCTCAAATACATTATAAAACAACCTGATACAACCAATCATGCCTATGTGCACTCATCTCACTAAGACACCATGATCAAATCTTCTCACAAGGTCTCTTCATACCCTGACTAGGCTTCGGCTACTTAAGCAATTGACCTTAATGATCTGACTTAAAACACTTATGAAGGATTCTACACCTAAATAAAAATACCATATAATGATAAATAAATTATCACTTGATTTATCTCTCTTACTTCACCATGATACCTACACATACCTTCTCACAAGGTCTAGACTAGGCTTTACAAGACACCTTAATGCCTTAACCTGGTCCTTCCATGTCATGACATTAATTACCTTCATACATATTACATGACTTGTATCTTTCTCTCTCATGGAAACACTACATACATTCAATGTTAATAAGCTTGTCACAAGATACACTGCCAACTAGCCTTGCTCAAAACAACACTCTTGCAGACCTAATTGTCATCATACCTTTACAAGAATCTTTAATGACAATACTAACAATTTCAAGTTGACTTGAACCTTGACATAAACCAACAAAAAAGGAAATATTCAAAAATCTCACCTTGTCATATCATGCACATAACTCAAAAACCACTTAACATGCACCTTCACTAAATTCACCTTGACATCAATGACATCAACCTTGACATCACTAACAACAACATGCCAACATGGGATGCAATCTAGAAGATAAATATCTCTTTGAACTTTGAATAACTCTTTGATGTGGAGCTTATTTTCTAGGAGGGTGTACCACTCTCTTTCAAAATTTAGAAAGATACTTCTTAAGTACAAAAAATGTCTCTATATTTTTCTCTTAAATAGGTGAAACAAATAAATATGCACTTCGAGCTTGAATAAGTGTAATAAAAAACTATGGTGGTGGTACGAGAGGAGGATGAGATTCCACTAACTATAAAGGGTACTCATATCAAATCCTATAAATTTGACCACTTGATTACAATGTATATATTTGAGACATTAATGTAATATGGATGGCACTACCTAAAAATTATATATCCAAGGGCATCTTAATAACATTTAAAAGGCCATTATGATTGGTAAGACTAATAATGGAGTACTCATTATTGTTGAACCAACTTATAGAGGTAACACTATGTACCCAAGAGTGTTATGTATATGTCCATCAAATGATATGACTAATTTTTTTGTATCCCATAGATCTTTCTATATGTAGCCAAGATTTCAAAGAATCATTATTGTACATGTGTTTTCACTTGAGCCATTATTGATCTTGACATTGTGTATAGGTTTTTTGTTGATTTAATATTGAATAAATAGAGCATGTCTATTTGAATGATCATCAACAATTTCACTATCATCAATTGTGATTATATGATGTGGTTATTATCTACCTCTAAGTGTACCAATAATTTAATCTATGGGATTTCCATATTTTTAAGGAGGATATGCAATGTGTGCATGCCTAACTATAAATCATCTAAATTTTATACAGTGTCATGATTTAGAAATGTATTACTAAATAGTTTCAAATTTTCACTATTATTTTGTTGTGTCCTAGCCTCCTCTATGGGTGTGCTTAGCTCAATGTCATTTTCATCAATATGATATTTTATTTCATGCCTTAATGTATAACACTTGTTTGTATAATGTCCAATACATCTACAATAGTCATAATATATGTTATTATTGAATACCTTATGATGAGGCTTAGTAATATCAACTTCTAATGTTGGAGGGAGATACATGAGATTCAAATAAATTAATTTATGTAATAATACATGGGGAGGTGATGGCAACATTAAAAATTGTCTCCTTTGTGGAGCTATTAATTGAAGCTTATTTATTAGTTGTTTTAATGCATTGACTATTACATTTGCTTCATTTTTTATTTAATTAGATTTAAACTTGTAGCTTTTTTTGCTTTGAAACTTAATATTTGAAGTAGATAGGGAATTTAGTGCATATTTGAGTTTGTTCAAATCTATGATTTTGATTTCTCATTCTTTGACTATATGACATTGTTACGAATTAATGATCCACATTAGTTATTTTGTGTGTGTGATAAAATAATAAGTTTAAATAGTAAAATCAAGTGATTGGTAAGTAAATAAAAATGACATTAGAATATGGTTTTTTATAGAGATATTATGAGATATAGGTTTTAGGGATTATATTATCTATTAGTTTTCATGTGCTTGTACGTATGTAATCACTTCAGTAAGATAGACTATAGGTTGAGATTGACACATAATAATAAGGATTTACCTACATGCCTATATATATGTAACCTAATATTGAATACATTAAATGATTATTGATTGACCTAGACTTTATTTGTTTGTGCATTTGAGATTTGGCTCTCCCATAATGGATTTATTCTCCAATATGGTAAATTTTGTACATTTAGTATCAGAACATGTTTCTTGAGAGGCCTATTCATTCATTTTTTAATTCTCCAGATTCATTATTTTTTATATCAACACAACAAAATGGCTATGTAGTGCATATCATGTGAAAATATTATTGCTTCATCCATCCACCCTTATTTCATTGTGTCATCATTCTAACAATGCAAACTATAACCTTGTTGACTTCATCATTTATTTGTATTATATCAACATCTCCACTATTTATTTTTATATTATTTTCATTTCATTTTGTTTTCAATTTTCATACCCTAAATCTAAATATATATGGTTTATTTATATATATGTACTTAGTTGTTTGTGTCAACATTATTTCAGGTTTTAAATTTTTTAGATATGTAGAATGAATCCATACAACTATGGTGTATTTTCATTTTGATCTTTGAGTCTTTAGTTTTAGTATGGATTTGTTTGGAATCTAACTCAAACAAGACCCGTCATAACTCGATCGCATTCAAACATGATAAACTCATCAAAATATTTAAATTCTTCAATCATGATAGAATCATGGAGTGGTGGTAGAAAACTTTGTGTGAATATATATTGTAACTCATTGCCTACCAAATGATTTGTCATCTTAGCTAGAATAGTCTTATATCTAAGTCCATACTCACTGCTTGGCTCATTGGACCCTTGTTTGAGTTTGGACATATTCACATAATTTATTTTTTCACTAATGTTAATAAAGGAGTGTGTTAGAAACTAATCTGATAAATGATTAAATGCTTTAACTAATTAGAGTGGAAGATCAGACAACCATTGCAAATCATATTATTTGAGGATTCTTGGAAAGAACTTGGTTATTATCTTTCATTGTATGCATAATCTAATCATGCTACATGAAATGATTGAAGATGCCATTTAGGATCATATTCACCTAAATATAATGGTATATTAGGAGCTAAAAGGCATGATAGTATTGAGTAAGATGCTATTGCTGGTGCCAAATCATTATGAATAAAATTATGGGATTCTATTAAATGACTAGTTATAGAGATTCCTAGCTCTAATTGTAACACCTAGGCATGTAATTATGCAATAATCTACTCAAAAAAGTATTCATTAGACTAGGTTGGCGATGTACAATACATAGTAATCAAAGGATATATGTATGATGCTTGTGTATAAATATGAATTTTTATTTTTTTTAAACCTTATGATTCCTCATACTAAGGTATGCTATCACATATGTAACTGGAGATTTTGACATAAGAATATAATTAATTAAAAAATAGAACAACTAAATTGGAAGTAAAAGATTGATATGACTTATTTTGTTCATACCTTGAAATGTATAGTAATGTGTCAATATTATGTGGATTATAATTAAGATATTTAGTGAATTATTTGTCATTAATTTCAATTATTAATCTGTTTTAGCTTTATCAGTCTCAACAATCATGATACATCCATCAATAGTGTGCATAATATGCCTTATAAGATTCAAAATATATAGTTGTTATTATTCTTAAGTCATGCTTTATTTTACATAAATGTGCCTTAATAGTGATTTTGTTCTAGGAGAAAAAGATATAATATTATTACAATGTGAGTTGAGGAAGGATTGAGATTGTACATTATTCATTTAAACCTTTTTATGATATTTAAATTTGATTAATGCAAATATTTAGTGAATCGAAATAACACCATATAATTTGATGAAGAAATTGATTATTTGGATAAAAATATATAATTAAAATTTGTTCACTATAATTATGATTTGATTTTGAAACTTTGAATTTCCAAATGTGGTCAGGGGTGTAATTAGGTAGGGTGTGTTTGATTTGTAAGATCTTAGATATACTAATCTCAATCATGAATAGTGAATAAAACCCAAATGGGAACTGACTAAGGAGGGTTCCATTATCCCATAACCTCACTATCTCATGTCTAAGTTACATTAAGAGTAACTTATTGAGTTTAAGTGATTACTAGTGCACTACAAAACCACATGGCCAAGAGGTTTCCAATGGTTGAAAATTAAAACCTAGGTGTTTCTAATATATTGTGAGGTGTGTGGGAACTAAAGTTAGTATATATTAATTTATAATGGATTGAGTGTTGGATTAATAACCCTAGGTAAAATTGAAGACCACTTTACCTAGAATGATAGCTCCTGTGAGTTTTAAAACTGCTAGAAGACAATTCTAAAAAGTAAGAAAAAGAAATTGAAATCCAATAGAAGAAAATATTTTTGTGCATGGAAATAATAAATTAAATGTAAAAACCCTAGTTCAAATAGAAATCCTATAGGAGTGTTCAATAAAATATAGTATAGGATGATCAAATTTCTCTTTAGTGTATGGGAATCATGAATTTAGTTGAAAACCTATAACAAAAATTGAAAAAGAAAAACAATGTTTAAGCAACAAACGGGTTCACCAATATTTTTTACCCTATTTTTTATTTAACAAATAATTTTTTTATAATATATATAAAACTTGATATATCTATTTAGATTGTAATATATGACTTTTTAGTATAAATCTAAATATAAATCAAATTTGACTAAAATAAATTGACAAGTGGCATATGCAAATAATAATTAGTACAACCAAATACAAGATACTTATCTTTTATAGTTTTTGGTTGACTATAACTAATGTTTGATAGTGTAAATCAGAAGAAGATAGGACTTTGATAGTTCAAGATTAAGAACAAATATTTTTACTATATATTGATACGTTCACACTTCCTTGACAATAGTGTAGGTTAGTCATGTTCATTGACTATGGACTTTTCTGCATTTACTATGATTAAGCTATAATTCCTCTCCATTATATGCCTATGTATATTAATTAGATTGAGATATTCAAATTCTATACATGGCATGTATAAATCATTGTTTTCCTTCTCTTTGCCTTAGAAACCCTAGGGGTACTTGTGATAGATATAAAATTGTAAAAAAAAAGAGAGGGGTGTAATTGGTTGAGTTGAACTCAATCATCCCTTTTGGTTATTGATATTTTCCTACATATCTAGGTAATTCAATAAGGGAATTAATCCACATGTAGTTATCCCACCTAGAGTCATTTTTAAATTGTGTTCTTTGACTATATGTGTGTAGCTAGAAACTTGGCTTCGATATTTTAAAATGTTATCTCTTGACTTGATTTCAAATTCTTTAGACTTGGATTTTGACTAATACTAATTAATTATCTTAAATTTTATAATAATAAGGTATATTTTGTTAAATGTGTAATAGTGTATAAGCATTAAATATATAGTACCGAGACATGAATAATGAATGATCTTTGATTTATATTTATAATGAAAGCTTTTGACAATTTCCTTTAGCTAACCTTACAAAAGTTGCAAGAAGACCCAAATTAATATTTCAAATTTTGAAACTAGTCATTAATTAGCATAATGATAAGGCAACACTATGTGGATATATCCATGGTAGTGTACCTATCTACCTAATGTATACTTATCCTAAAATATCAAGGACAACTGTATTGAGGTTTCCAACATTTTAAGAGTGATCAATGACAATTTTAATGATAAATTGGAAATTATTTTGTAACAATGACGGTGAACATAGGGTCAAACATACATAAAGATAAATGGCTAAGAGGAATAGGAAATAAGATTCACGTGTTTGGGTGAAATTCATGTGATTTAAGACATGTCAATAATTATCCTTATCGAGTAGTTGTGACTACATTTAGACGTCTACAAGTATAGAATAATTGGAGGAATTGTTAGGTTTGAAATATCATGGATTGAATGATTTGTGTGTGAGAACTAGGTCAAATGGGATAAATTAATGTATCTAGACATGATAAATATAAAGGATCCAAAGACTAATTTCATCATGTAAAAGGAGGTGGAAGATGAGAAATTGAGTGTGGGATTGGAATAAAAATAAGAAACTAAGGAGCAAGCTAAACCATAGTCAAATAAGGCACATAAATCACATAAGAAACCATCAAAGAATAATAAAATGATCACATGTAATGTGTCAATAATTGGATACCTATTGGTAGTATTTAATGTGGATCACTTAGTAACATGGTTTAAAACTTATGTGATTAAATATTTTAACCATCGTAAGAAGGAATATATGGATATATATAAGAATGGGATAAATTAATGATGAAGATAAAAAGGAAAGAATCCACAAGTTTTGGAGAATACCTTATGTACAAAAATGTTTTGAGGCTATATGTATTATCTTATTTTGGAAAGCAAGATAAATTGGTGAAATTTATCCTTGTGTGCACACAAAGGCCATATATTTTTTGTAGTTTGAAGTATGAATATATATCCCATGTGCATCAAAAATATTACAAAATTACAAAATGAATATAATATTAAGAGATGCAATGCACAACACTATGGAGGTGGATTAAGTTGTCGAGAAGTTGAAACTATCAAGGGGAAGATACAAAATATTCTTGATGATATATATATATATATATATATATATATATATATATATATATATATATATATATATATATATTGTATCTATTCAATTAGTTTAATGTTTGAATAGTGTGAAGCTAATTGTGGTAGTGCATTTGGGGTATACTCATAAGGATGTGGTGTACACCACATATCAAGTAGGGGTTAAGGTGGTTGTGAATGAAGTACACATAAGGTGAAGTTAAATTATACATAATTTATTAAATAAGAGGTTAAGGTGGTTGTGAATGAAGTGAAAATAGTATGAGGGAGATTCAAATATGGAATGGTCCTCATTTTATTGGTGATTAAACAAATTGGTATCTGAGATGGAATGTTTATCACATACCACAAAGAAGATAAAGATCATTGATATATTAGTATGTCATTCAACAATGTGAAATTAAAATGACTCTATCATACAAGAATAAAATGAAATTTTTGCATGATAGATCGATGCTTTGAATAAGTAATGAGACTAGGATATTGACCAAAATTTTGGAGGTGCATAGTAGATTTGTAAGGTTTTATGTAGTGGCACATACCATAATGGAAATTATACTAGGAAAGGAAGGAAATTTAAAATAATTGATTAAGTTACCATATGGAATATCCAAAAATATATTGGGATAAGTCATTAAACAAAATAAAAGGTCTTCCTTGTTTGACAATTTATGTATATGAGATAGATGAAGGTTTAAGTGAAATGAAAATCAAGTATAAGATAAAATTAAAACTATGCACATTATATAATGAAGAATACAATAAAAAAATATAATTAATCCCATATAGATGATAATATTAATAGATAAAAATGTGTCTCTAGTGTGTAGAAAATATTTTAATGAATAATAATAATGGAGATGTGCAAACTACAAGGCCACCATAGACAATAGTGATGATTAATGAATAAGTTTTGCATGAAATAGAGAATGGAAAATAGAAGGCTACCAATACGGGCACTAGGTAGGATAATGAACCTATGGTATAAGAGGAAGAAGAAATATTAGGTTGGCTAATATAACCAAAAAAGAGACCAATAATGTATCAAAGACATAAAAGTTTAATTGGAACGAGGCCTTCATAAGATGATAAAGAGGACATGATTTCTTAAGTGAAGTATTATAGGATGAGACTAAATTAATGTGCATGAATGTAACATGTATGGATACAAGCACTGGGCATGGTCCCACCCAATAAATACTATTGAAATAAATACAATTTTAAGTCCTAGGATAAAATCAAGGGAAAGAAGAAAAGAATGTGTAGTTGGATACCCAAGAAATGGGAGGAAAATAAGATTAGGTAAAAACACATAAATATGAGGCATCAATCATACACAATGAATTAAAAGTGTTTCTAGATAATTTAGAAACATAGACAGAGCCTCAAGTGGTCTTTGAAAAGAAAAGTGTATAAAAAAAAAGTGCCATGGCAACCAAAATGAGCCACAAGTCATAAAGGAAATAAAATAAATACAATATAAGGGGATAGCTAAATACAAACTAAGGATGGAAATAGATTATAATTTAGGGAGTGTGCAACCATATATGGAATGTGGGATACAATGGCAAAGAATGACTAACCTTAGAGGATGATATTCATTGAATAATTAATTCACATGAAGAAAAACATCTAATGAAAACGTATATTATGATCAAGCATTTTAAAACTATATATTGAGATAATAATATTAGTCCAATGTTTGAAATATGATTGAAAGAGTTAAATTTACCACCATATCTAGAATAAGGTATATACAAGTACATAAACATGAGTTCTTTGGTTTGTGAGTTGTAAAGGGTTGATGTTAGAACAAGACATATTGGATTTATCCAACATGGCCACATTTTTGCACAAATAATCATACAAATGACAAGTTAAGAGGAAAAGAAAAGATATTTATCAAATATGCAATGTAAGACAACACTCTTGCTAGAAAAGATTGAAAATATTACAAGTTTAATAGAAGATGAGAGACACATTTTTGAGAAAGTATAGATCACGAAGGGATGGAGCTAATTAAAAATCTAGGTGTAACAATAAGGTGTTTGTTAATATAGACTCTAGTATCCACATAACCCATTGAAGAATAAATACACATAATGTTTTTTATAGAGATAAATTAATTGAGAGGACAAGGCAAAAGAACTAGCAAACCTTTTCAACTCTATGCGCGGGAAAGTTAATGTTTCAATATTAATTTTTAAAAGGTTTAAAGATACCTACACATTCATAAGTTGTCATATTAAGTAATTTGAAGTAATGTATAATATTTTATTGACATGCATAGCATGAGAGAAAAAAAATATGCAACAACAAATAATACATGAATTAAAAACATATAAATCCAAAATGGATAAAAATGTGTAAAATTAGAAAAAATGTTTGAGAAGTTTCAAAATAAATAAAAATATGAGGAAGAAGAAATAATTTAAGTAAACATGGAGTTAAGAGTTAAATGTATGAGATTAAATGGTAAGTATACTAAAAACATAAAAGGCATATGTAACCTAGAGAGTTTAATTGAAACAACTAAAATGAAAGCTAGATTAGGATTATTATTTATAGAGGTGGGAATCCTTTGATAAATAATTACACATAAAAGTATGTAAAGAGAGTTTAATTGAAATAACTAAAATCAAAGCTAGATTGTATTATAATTTATATAGGTGGGAAACCTTTGATAAATAATTACATAGCCAAGTCCTTAAAGTTTTGAACATTTAGAAATGAGAATATAAAGGAAGTACACATAACACAAAAATTTCTAAGGACATACCTCATATTTATAAAGGAGGAATATTTACACCAATTATATACACAAAAAGAGGTAGTTTCGGGTTTATAAATAAGTGTTAGGTCATGTGGGAGACATGCACATAAGAATAAAGGATTTTTTAAGGACATTGCATGGGAAAATTGAAGTAGAAAGGAAGGAATGCATGTGTAGGACAAAGATATAGGAGCCCCATTAAACCTTACAAGTGGAAAGGAGTATATTATTCTTAGGATCCTCAAGTAAATTCTTACCAACACATCCTAGATAATGATCAATACATTCAAGTATTAGAAAAGGTTTCCTTTTATCATTGGGAACTAAAACTAGTTGGGAAACTATTTAGGTTTGAGAATATGGAGAGGAGATTAAATATTTTGACAAAATAATTAATAATGTTGGCTAGTAAATTAGTCTATATTATATAGATATAGGAGTTAAATAGGAACTACACAAAACTAATATTTATCAGGTATAATATATTAATAAATCACTAAATTTCACTTTGAAAATGAGAATAATTAAAGGGTGAAAACCCTATTATTAACCTCATCAAGATGTAAAATTTTATTCATGGTAATGTATACTAAAATGAATACCATTTAAATTAAATAGAAATCCTTCCAAAATTTAAAATACTAGAAAGATAAAAATGAAAATTTAAAATAAATTAAACTATTTTAAGAGAACTAGATATTAAATATAATTCCATAAAATAATATAAAAATAAAGAAAATAAATAAAGTTCATAATAACTAGTATTCCTTTGCAATGGTAAAATTCCTCCCCAGTGTATCATATTGGATCCAACCCAAACCTTTCAATATAAAATACACCTATCAATAGAGTTCCAAAAAGGATTAATAATTATTTAAATAGAGAAAAAATATAACATTGAACTAAAGTTATATTTAACTTGTTAATAAACAAGAAGTTCAGAATTTTGAACCACTACTTTGTTCTCCGCAACTTTCAACATATAAGAAAAAACAAGATTAAGAACATGGGGGGAGATAGAGACCATTGTGAACCCATTTCCTATTCAAAATTCAAATCAAACTAGAAAGTCTAGAGAAATTTGAGAAAGGTTAGAATTATGGAGTTTATGCTCTAAATTGAATGTCATGACGAATTGTTGGCAAGGGATTTTACATCAGGATGGAAATAACACAAAGTTATCTTTAGGGGAGTCAAGGTGGATGTCATTGAAGAACTCATCAAGGATGTCATGGGTATGTATTTTGAAGGCTCTAAGGCCTTCAAAGATAAAAAAGGAAAAAGTAGTAACTCATGTAAGCATTCTTTGAGATAGACATCGTATTTCAAATGGATAAGAAGGGATTTCCTAGGGATGATATTCTGAGGAGATGGTTGGATATCTGCTTATAAGTAATGTGTTATTTGACTTTGGAAGGAAAGTTAACTCATATATTTTCACATCATTTCTTATTATTAAACCATTTAAAAGGGTTTTAGATTAGTTTGTTGTATTATCTCCTCATATCACTAGAATCTTCTTTTCTATCATTCCAAGTAAAAACCCTTTTCCAACATAATCTAGTAAGGACTGGTTTTACTACTCACAAAAAGAGGGATCCCTATGAGGAACCAATAAATAAATATTGTGGATAAAAATAAGGAGAATAATTCTTATAAGTCTAAGGATAACTTAGCTGAGGGTAAGAAGGATGAGGCTTATGTTTCCCCCCACCTTGTTCACCCATGAGAGGTCAGTAAGAAGGAAAAAAAAGAAATCATGTGATTATTCTCCCCTAGAGAAGAGTGCATATAAGAAGGTTAATATAAGTCTCTAATTTACTTGGGGTATCAAAAACCCTAACTTTGAAATCCATGAATTGAAAGCTATAGAAGTCTTGAAGAGGGATGCTAATTCAACTCAACATCCAGAGGGATTTAGGTAGAAGTTGGTAGATTTCCATGATAATCTATATAAAATGGGTAGGCAGTTGGTGATGCTAATGGAACAATAGAATAATTTCAATCATGAAGTGGAAAAAATGAGGGAAGGGATGAGGGACTCAAAAATGATGAAAGTAAGTATAAAGAAGATGGAGGGAACCCCAAACAAAAAGGTAAAGACATTCTCACCATCATCTAGGGTAGTTCCAACTCCAAGAAAGGAAAAGTGAGGGTGAAGAAGGACAAAGGCTCAGCTGAACATGGGATAAACTTGGTGAAAGGCCATGGAACTCAAATTAGAGGTGTGCTAAGCAACAATGTAAAGAAGAAGATAGGTGGCAATAGGAAAGATACCTACTCCAAATAAATATAACAAGTGTCTTTGTTGTTTGATCTTATTTTTGGATTCTATTTTGCTATATTTTTTTTGACTCTTAGCATCTTGTAGGCCATGTAGGTCTGGTTCCTCATTGTTTCATATTTACTCCTTTTATATGCTGAATTATGGTTTTTAGGTCCCTATAAAACCTAATTTTTACCTATCAAATAATAATAATAAAAATAATAATAATAAATAAATTTTAACTTGTTAAGTTTCAAACTTAACTTCATTTAAGACTTAAACATTAGGTTGTGCCATGTTAAATGATATAATGGATTTCCTTATTAATTTTTAATTAGCATAGCTATTACATAACATGATTCATAAAACATAGATATAAATAATTTACTTCTATTTTCTCAAGTCTTATGATATTACAAAAATAATCCATCATTGAAAATGGTGTTAATACAAATTTATGGATTTATTATATTTCAAATAACGATTATGCAATTGTGTAACATTAGCGTACATACTTATTGTTGACATAAAATTTCTAACTTGGTAACAAATAGTTATGTGGCTCAATTCAATTATAGCTAATGTTATGCAGAGGTTAGTATTAAGGGTTAATCCTTAGTTAATATATGCATTCATTGACATACAAGTACACATTGCACATGTATTTCATACTCTCTCTCTCTCTCTCTCTATATATATATATATATATATATATATATATATATATAGAGAGAGAGAGAGAGAGAGAGAGAGAGAGAAATACATGTGCAATGTGTACTTGTATGTGAATGAATGCATATATTAACTAAGGATTAACCCTTAATACTGACCTCTACATAACATTAGCTATAATTGAAGTGAACCATATATATATATATATATATATATATATATAAAGAGAGAGAGATAGAGTATGAAATATATGTGCAATGTGTACTTTTATGTAAATGAATGGATAATGAATGCATACATATATCTTTACTCTATGTTAGGAATATTGAACACGAAGCAATATTAATGAATTAAAGATGAAAATAAAATGAAATATAATACAGACACATATTTAATGTGGCTCACCCAATATGGGCTACGTCTGTATAGAAATAGCCAATCCTTCTTATTATTCAATCTAACAAATGAAGGGAAAAATGAAATACAACCACTGCAATATCCTATTCACTCACACACAATATGCCATCATGATTACAATGACCTCATATCAAAGGAGGGTTACATATTAGGGCAACAATGCACAAACATAATTTATACTAGTAGATCTATGGCCTAATAGTGAACGATCCAGATTTATTATGAAATTATAATATTTTATAATGCATTTTTAACAATCTTCACCCCCTTGAGACCCCCATGATGACCCTAGTGGGGGGGGCATTCAATCCCACACCCCCTATCAAGAACTGAGAATTATAATAAGATCAAGCTCCACCATCCAATAATCTCCCACTTGGATACTGATTATTTCAATTCCACTGCTATAACTATTCCTTAGAATTTTCCTTGAAATTTAACCCTAACATGTTTCTCATCTTCCTTATTATCCTTGAAGACCTATTGAAGCTAAACAACTCTCCAACTTCTCTTTAGTGACTGCCTTTGTTATCATATCTATAGGATTCTAACTCATATGGATATTTTCCAACTTTAGTTGACCATCCTCCAAAATTGAATGAATCAAGTGATACCTAAGTTGTATATATTTAGTTCTTGAGCAGAATTCTAAGTTCTTTGCTAAATGAATTTCAATCTAGATATCACTATATAACCTAAAATATTCTTACTTTTGCCTCAACTCTTCCATGAACTATTGCATATATATCATTTCCTTGCTTGTTTCAATAGATACAACATATTATGTCTTTATAGTTGACAAAGCAACTATCTTTTATAATCTTGAAATTTAACCAACTACTATGTCACCAACAGTGAATATATAACCTATGGTATTCCTCTTGCCATCTAAATCTCCATCCATGTCTACCTTAACATATCCTTATAAGCTAACATCTTACCCTTCATAGCATAAATTTATATCAATGGTCCCTCTAAAATACCTGAGAATCCACTTGATTGCATCTCAATGCTCTTTTTATAGATTATTCATAAACCTGCTGATAACTCCCACTGCATGAGTAATGTCTGGTCTAGTGCACACCATAACATACATTAAATTTCTAATTGCTAAAGCATAGGGTAATTTGGACATGTAATTTATTGCTTCTTGTGTTTGAGGACATTGTTCCTTACTTAATTTGAAGTGACCTCTCAAAGGTGTAATCATTGGTTTTGCATCTTACATTTTGAACCTGACTAACACTATTTTGATGTATTCTTCTTGAGATAATGTCAATTTTCTTTTTTTTCCTATCTTTTATTATTCTCATACCAAGGATTTGCTTTGTTGTACCCAAATTCTTCATTTCAAGTGAATCTATTAGTTTTATTTTGAGAACATTTATATCATGCATGTTAGACCTTGTAACAAGCATGCCATCTACATACAATAACAAGATAATATAACTATCATTATCTAATCTCTTAAAGTAAACACAATGGACATAATGACATCTACTATAACCTTTTTATATCATAAATATGTCAAATTTAAAATACCACTATCATGGAGATTGATTTAGGCCATATAAACTCTTCTTCAACCTACAAATCATTATATCCTTACCTTTAACTTCGTATCCCTATGGCTGCTCCATATATATTTCCTCCTCAAAGTCACCATGAAAGAACATCGTCTTCACATCTAACTATTCAAGGTGTAAATATTATACTACTATCAAACTTAAAATAGTTCTTATAGAATTCATTTTAACTACTAGAGAAAATATTTCTTCAAAATCTATACCTTTCTTTTGTGCAAATACCTTTACAACAAGTCTAGCCTTGTACCTCTTTATTCCTCCATCTTCTTCTTTCAACCTATAAACCCATTTATTCTACAATGATATTTTATCTATAGGCAACTTAACCAAATCCCAAGTTTGTTTATGTACCAAGGAGTCCATCTCCTCTTTGATGCCTTGCTCCCACTTCTTTCTAGTTTCTACATGCATTGCTTCTTCATAGCTTTCTGGCTCACCACCATCATTCAATAATAAATAATAAAGCGAAGGAGAGTATCATTTAGGGATTCTACTTACTATGGTATATCTTCTAGCTACACTTCCAAGTTTAAGGTGCTTGTTGTTGTATTTATTACACATTCTAGTTTTTTAGCACTTTTGAAATTTCATTTCTAGTTCATCAAGTATTGCAGATTCAACATTTGGCTTTTCTTGTTTCTTTCCCTACAACTGATCTCTATATATAACCTTCTCATCAAAGATCACATCTTTACTCCTAATGGTTTTGCAATTTTTAAAATCCCATAAATGGTAAAGAAAATCATTAAATCCATATCTAATAAAAGTACATTTCTTAGATTTTGCTTCTAGCTTGGTTCTATTTTATTTATCAATATGGATAAATGCTTCACAACCAAAAGTCTTTACAAAAAGGAATAATCTAAATTTTTACCTATCCATGCTTATTTTGGAATAATACCATCTAAAGAACTTGAAGTCCCTCTATTTATTAAATATATATCAGTATCCATAACATCTACCCAAAACTATAAGGGCAACCCTACATGCAATCTCATGCTCCTTGCACTCTCTATGATTGTCCTGTTCATCCTTTTTGACACACCATTTTGTTGTGGTGTTCTTAGAGCTATATTATCTTTATGAATCCCATGTGATGAACAATAATTATCAAATTCCTTGATACATTAGTCACCTCCATTATCTGATCTAACACAATTCACATTTTTACTGTGTCATTCTCAACCAAAGCTTTCCATTTCTTAAAAGTATCTCAAACATTAGATTTTTTTGTATGAAATAAACTCAAGTTTTTCTAGATACATCATCAATAAAAGTAACATAATAAGAAGAGCCATCAAGAGATGATACCTGAGCTGGTACCCATACATATGTATGCATAAGATCTATCTTTTCATCCTTCTTTGTCTTCCCAACTTTGATAAATCTGACTCTCTTTGGTTTTCCATACACACAATGCTCAAAAAAATCCAAATCCACCTTCTTCAAATATGATAATAAATTCTTTGAGTGGAGAAATTGCATCCCCTTCTCACCCATGTGCACAAGTCTATGGTGCCATAATTTTATATTTTTCTTCTAAAAAATTAAAGCAATATAAGACTCAACATTACCATTAGATAAATATAATGTACCTACCTTCTCTCCTTTTTATATTACTAGTGATCCTTTAGTAACCTTCCACAAATTTTTTACAAATGTAAATGTGTATCCCTTACTTCCCAATTGCCTTTTTAAAATTAGATTTCCTCTCAACTCAAGAACATGCCCCACCTCTTTTAACAACCATTTTCCATTCTCTAATTTTATCTGTATCTTACCCTTTCCTATAATTTTATAAGGTTCACCATCACCCAAATAAACTTGTCTAAAATCACCTTGAACATAGTCTTAAAAATATTTCTTATGGGGTGTAACATAAAATGTAGCCCATAAATCTAACACTCAAGAATCATTAATATTATCTAAAAAAAGGATTAAAGAATCTTTTAACTCATCACCTACTACATTTACTTCCTAATTTTTATCTTGTTGTCCATCTCCTTGTTTTCCTTTTCAAAACCAATAATCTTTCTTTAGGTGTCCTTTCTTCCCATAAATATAGCACACCAACATTCCTCTGGATTTGGATCTACCCTTATTAGACTTACCATGATTCCCTGGGCCCTTTCCTCTATCCCTTTATCTTCCCCTGTACTCCATAGTCAAAGCATTACTTGATGTCTCACCTATTCTTTTACATCATATTTCCTCACTAAGAATAACACCAATAACATCATCAAACTTTAAAATGTTTGAACTAAAGACAAAATTATTCATAACCATGACCAAGCCATTCCAACTTTCTGGCAATGAGCATATAATCAAAAGAGTCCTAACCTTATCATCAAAATTTACTCCTACAGAGATTAACTAATTTATGACTGGGTTAAATTCATTTAAATGATTAACAACAAACCCATCTTCTAACATTTCCAGATTAAATAAATGATTCATAAGAAATACCTTGCTAGAGGCTAAGGAATTTTCATACACTCTATCCAATGCCTTTATTACATCCACTATTTTTTTTATTTTGAAATATTGAAGTCCATCAATGCTACTAGGCACAACCATATTGTTCCTAGTGCCTTTATGTTAATAACCTCCCATTCTTCATCATTCATAGTCACCGACTTCTTTTCTATTTCACCAAATGGTAAGAAAAGATCCTTTTGATATAGATAGTCATCCATTTGCATCTTCCATAGCTGGTAGTTTTAACCATTAAAATTTTTGACCTTAAAATTTCCTTCTTCTACCATTTCTCCCACTCAAACCAAAAACCCTCTTTTTCTATGAGTTTATCTACCAAATAAACCTTCAGCTCTGATACTAGTTGTTAGGAATATTGAACACAGAGAAATATTAATGAATTAAAGATGGAAATAAAATGAAAAAAACACATCACAATAGAGACACTCCAATGCCTTTATCACATCCACTATTGTCTTTTATTTTTAAATATTGAAGGCCACCGACACTACCAGGCACAACTGTATTGTTCCTAGTGCCATTCTATTAATAACTCCCAATCTTCATCATTCATAGTCACTGACTTCTTTTCTATTTTTCCTAATGGTAGGAAAATATCCTTCTAATATAGATAGTCCTCCATTTTAATCTTCCATAGCTGGTAGTTTTGGCCATTAAACTTCTCAACCTTAAAATTTCCTTTTTTTGTCATTTTTCCCACTCGAACCAGAAACCCTCTTTTCCTACGAGTTTATCTACCAAATAAACCTTTAGATCTGATACCATTTGTTAGGAATATTGAACACATGGTAGTATTAATGAATTAAATATGGAAATAAAATATAGAAAACACATCAAAATAGAGTAATAGATTTAATGTGGTTCACCCAATATGGGCTATGTCCATATAAAAATAACTAATCCTTATTATTTAGTCCAAAAAATGAAAGAAAAAACCTATAATACAACCATTGTAATATTATCTTCACCCACACGTAGTATGCCACCATGATTATAATTCCCTCATATCAAAGGAGGGTTACATACTAGGGAAAAAATGCATAAACGTAATTTATACCATTAGATCTATGACCTAATAGTGAATGGTCTAGATTTACTACAAAATTACAATATTTTATAATGCATTTCCCCCTAAACCCCCATGATTACTTGGGGGGCATTTCCCCCCACACCCATCTTGTTAGGAATTGGGCATTATAATAAGACCATGTTCCACCATCCAACACTCTATACCTCCACACTATGTATCTCTATACATACATACATACATACATACATACATACATACATACATTCCACATATCTCTTTACTCTATACCTCCACACTATGTATCTCTATAATAATTATCTCATTATGTATTTCATCATATTCCTCTTATTACTCTCTCTTTATCTCTTATGTTCTTCTCTTTATTATTATTATTATTATTATTATTATTATTATTATTATTATTATTATTATTATGTTCTCTTCCACACCATTTCACATCAACATATAACATTTAATAGCCAAATATTACATCTCTTCACTAATGCTTACTTTTTGTAGCCATTGGTTTATGCTTATTCACCTTATTACCTACTAATTAGAGGATATATACATATATGCCATGGTATATATGCATTTTTATTATAAAAACTAGTATATATTCTTCATTAAAGTGTTTGAAATATGTCGTGAAACTTTGTAAGATACCACACTTCAGTTTTGGTATGATTGTATCCTTTGTAGTGTAATGTAGTATGATTTTAAACTTTGTAGTATAACTTTTTTTTTAAATTATTATTATTATTATTATTATTATTATTATGTTAAAGAATCATGTGAAAATTTACCTAGCCTTTACAACTTTGTCTGATCCTTAAGACATCTCTAAATAATCATGGAATTAATAAACCAAAAAAATGCATATACCTCATACCTCTATGCAAAAAATGAAACAAACTTTTACTACTGAAGGTAACATGATTAACAACTAGGAACCTAGACACATGGCATAAGATATCATAGTATCCCTACATAGCTCACCTAGCTAGTTTAATAAGATAATTCCACACCTTATCAAAAATAAACCTTCATCAATGATGTTTATTCTTAAAGGCCTGGATTAAATGCATTGATGTTATACATGCTCATGATTTTAATGTTATATATGATCATGATTTTAATGTTATACACATTCAAAAATAAATTACACAAGGTTGGAATTGGCTTGGTAGGATTGATTAAGGAGTAGAACTCCATTAATAAAGAAGCTTCCAAAATGATCCAATCCTTTTCACACTATGTTAAGGCTAAAGGCACTCCCCAAAAATTGGTCACAAAGGTGGTGGAGATTCATTCTCTAAAACCCCCACTCAAATCACCCTTAAATAATGCACCAGAGAAGGAACTTCTTAGGAAGAAACCAAGGATGATAATGCTAAAGGAGGATGTTGAAGGTCCAAGCAACAGAACCTGGGCCAAAATCACTAAGAAAAAACTAAAGGAATAGGTGGATACCTAGGTAGTAAAGACACTCACAGAGAGATCCTCCCTCTCTAAGTAATTTCCTTTTCACTTTTTGTGTTTTGTCTTCTACTACGATAGTTAGATTACTATTTTGATACTTCTATTTTTGGTTTCTCTACCTATGGGGCTTGCACTACTTTATCCTAGTTTTTTATACTCAGGTTCTAGGTTCTTATAAAACTTGGTCTTTTGCCTAATCAAATAAAAAATGATTTTAATTTTATGCTCCAAATTTATCATAATTTATCACATTGTTTGTGTAGTGAAAATACAACTCCTCAAAGATCTTTTGAAAAAATCTAACTCTTCTACTTCTATGGAAAATAAATAGATTATGTAGTGACTCTATTGAATGCACTGATGCCCCAAAAGATACTATAGACCTTTAGAATTCCTTACAAATATCCACATATAGATACTAATCTATTTTGTCTATATAATGCCTTATTATCACTTTTGGATGTGTGAGGTTTTTTTGAAAGACAAAAAATATTTTCTAACTTGATGAGGAATCCAACCACCATTTACTCCCATTCTAAAACATTATTTTGTAATCAAAACTTATCACACTAGACCATTGTTTAGTAGTTTTCAAATTTTTGGTCATACTTATATTTTATTTTGTTTTCTATTTTTTCTATTTTCTTTGTTTTCTTATTTTTTTTCCTATTTTTCTTATTTTCCCAAATTTTTTTGACTTTTTCCATTTTTATCCAAAGTTCTTTTGAAAATTTCCAAATTTTTAACATTATTTTCATTTTTTTAAAAATCTTTTCCACATTTTTTTCTAATTTTTGTTATTTTCCTTTAGTACAGTACTAACAACTCTATTATTTTCCCATCTTCTTCTTCCCAATATTCCCATGTTTTTTCCATCATTCACTTCTCCTCTAACAAAATATTCTCTTCTCTAACTTATGGTGGCTAGTGTACTTACTTATTTTTATCTCTATATGGTTATAGTAACTTATTACCTTATTTTCTCTTTATCTTAAGGCATTTTGCATCATTTTTTTACATAGAGTCCTTTACTTTCTTATTTTTATTACAACATTGTAACATCTTTCCCCACTTTTTCAAGTTTGCACTATCATTTGGGACTAAATTATGCTTCCATGATAAATGATACTCTATGTATCCTATACCAATACCTTTTATAATATTTACACATAACTATACTCTTATAATATATAATAATCATTTATTTTGTGTTTTTGATATCTCCCCTAGGTTTGTGGTATCTTCGTTAGATATGAAAACCCTCCTCTTTATGTGGAATAAGTTTTAAAACATTTTCTTATGTTTTCCATATCTATTTGATGCAATATCTACCTTTGAGTTTAACTTAAATTTCTCACTCTCCACACTAATCTAGTCATCCTTGTGTGCTTCACAATCATTATTCAATTTAGGATCAATTCCATGCTCTTCATCCTGTTTTGTTATCATCCATGTAGAAGACATCCTCATTTCTAATGGTAGGTGGACTATTGATCCATTTCCTTCCATTATTATTAATTCAATTTTTGAGTCTACTATCCCATTAAAATCTACAAACCATTCTAAATTTAGTAAAATTAGATATGATGCATGATTTTCATATATTTCCATGACTTTAAAACCAAACTTTTTATAAATACCCATAAAATATGCTTTTGCACCAACAAACACACCAATGGGAATTCTCAAGGTCCCATATACTAGAGTAATGTCATATGTTATTGCATGTAATGGTAATTTTCCTAAATTTTCCCAAGTAATCTATGACATTATGTTGATGTCCGCTCATAAATATGATAATGCCAAAGTGTTCCAAATAAGGTCTAAACTAGGAAAAGGAAAAGAGTCACTAGGTCTTTTGTCCAAATGTAGATTCAAAAGCTAGGCTCAAACAGATTGTGATGTGCTAGGACTTTTGGCCAAATTTAGCATAAAAATATTTGTATTCTTCTATTTATGGGCTATTTTTAAAACATTTTTGTTTTTAGGTTTGCATTTTTCTTAAACCACTTTATCCTCTTCTATTTATAATTTATGATTCCTCATCCAAATCCCTAAATAAATTACATAGCATTTCAATTTTCATTACATCTTCCTAATTCTACACTTATTTATGTTTTTTTAGTCTCTCATATACAACTTTTTCCATTTGTGGCCTTAATTCTTCCTCCACTATAATCCTAAGTATCACGAGGTTTTTGTACATGTATTTCACTACATCCCCACATAATTTCATGGTATTATGGTACTCATTTCAGAGGATGTATACCTTTTCAAGGTATCATTCATATAAAATATTATATATTCATACCCCCATTTCTATAATATTTCTCAGCTATGGGGAAATTAAATGGATCATGTGTACCCCTTTCTTGGAGAAATCCATAATGTATATTATTTACCTTTGTATAGTTTCTTGAAATGTGACCTTTCTTACTATAGTCAAATCAAGTGATCATTACACTATCTTGGTTATATCCTCTCCCTCCTTGGTATAATCCATTTTATTAATCTCTATTATCTTTGTGGTATCCTAAAAAATATCCTCATTTTTGTTAGGAACCCATGGAAGCACAACTGATTACCATGCAACTAAATATGCAGAATTAAACCAAAAGCAATAAGTAACTAGAATAAAAAACAACACAAAATTTGAGAGACAATACACACTCTTGTATTAAATACTCTTCAAAAGGAAATACAATAAAGAAGATGCCACTTCTTCTTCCACCTTTGAGGCTTCCCACACCTCTAGGACTTTTAGTAATCTTCCCTCAAATCTCTCTCTCAACTACGGTCCCAACAAACAACTCACACACATAATTGTTGTTCACCTCCACCCAGTCAGTCTCAACACTGCTAGTACCAAGCACTCAAAATTACTTCAAGTAGATCTGCTTAATCTTGCAACAACCTACAAATCAACCTGATCTTACTTACCATGTATATCTCCAAACGTGGTCTTGCACACCTGTTGACTAAGATCCTACAACTGGAAGAAATCTGTTTCTTGCCTTAATTACAATACAACCCATGAGTCTCTTAAATAGACCTCATGCAAATAATAATTAGACTTTCTTAATTACAATAATTAGACATGCAACTCAAGACTATAATTAGCCTTCAACATGCAAATTGGCCATTCAACAAACTAACTGTTTGTGTAACAAATAGTTCTAAAATGCACAGGTGACTGACGTCGGTCACTGTCTGACTGGGGATGATCGACATCAACCAATCCCTACTGATGTTGGCTGTTCTGCACCCTATATATGACCAATGTTAGTTGATCAGACTGGCATCAGTTGCTTTGCAACTCAACATCCTCCTCCATTTGCATCAGTGAAGCTTTTAGCTCCACAACCTAACAATCTCCCACTTGGAGATAAACAACTGCACCTGTACCTATACCTGTACACCACCTAATTTGTTTCTTTCGGCTTGTATTCCTCTTCAAGATCAATCTTGAAGACCAACCACCACACAACCTATGGTGCAACACCTATCAGCCAAGTAACCTATCATATCCAATTCTACATATCCATGTAGAGAAGTGCTTGACCCTGCATCACATGTATACCTGCTGCTAGTCCCTCTCAGATACCTGAGACTCCAATGAACTGCCCTCCAATGCTTCTTTCCCAGATTGACCACAAACTCACTAAAAACTCCCACTGCTTGGGAAAAATTAGGTCTAGTACACATGTACTTAACGTCATCATGTGATTGGGGACACTGCTCTATTGACCGTCCATCCATAGGTGCGCTAATTGGTTCTGCATCCTGCATCCTGAACCTCACCACTACCTTATTCACACAATCATCCTGAGACAACATCAACCTATGACTTTCCCTGTCTCTAAGAAAATTCATGCCAAAGAATCTTGCTGCTCCTAGTTTCTCCATGACATACCTCTAAACTAACTTTACCTTTAGCTCAGTAACTCCCTACATGTGTGACCCTGCAACAAGCATCCACACTACATACAGTAACCAAATAATGTAGATAATATTATCCAACTTGGTAAATAACACACAATGGTTACCATGACCTTGACTAAAGCCTTGCTTTGTCATCCACCTGTCAAACCTCCATTGCCCTGCAGCCTACTCAAGACCATATACCCTGGCCTTCCATCTCATGTGTCCATTCTCTCTCTTCTTGGACCTCAAAATCCATTCATCTTTTAGTACTTTCTCTCTAGCTGGCAACTCTACCAAATCTCCCATTTAGTTCTCTTCCAAGGAATCAACTTCCTCCATGCCAAGCTCCCACTATTTCCTGGATCCTACCTGTTCTACTTCTTTAAAACTTCCTAGTTCTTGACCTTCAGTGAGCAACAAGTAATCTAAAGAAGGGGAATAATGAATTTGAGGCTTACTTACCCTTTCAATCCTCCACATGGACATTTGAGACTCCTTGATAGCTTGTTGTCCACCCAAAATCTGTTCTAATGATCGATGTCGGTCACCACCCAGTCTGCATCCGACTGACATCAGTTCCATGCGACTGACTGATTGCCAATGTTGATTATCCTATTGATGTCGGTCACCACCTACCTGACACCACTGAGTTCTCTAGTCTACACATGATTGACGTCGGTGCCCATCTATTTGATGTCGATTACCCTTGATTGACGCTGGTACCTGTGTTTGCCTGTGAGTGATGACTTTTTACCTGTGAGCTTTTTTTTGAATCATACCCATGTCTAAACTACCCTGCTCAAAAGTATCCAGCCCCATCCACTAATCTCTATCCATCATCTCCTCTAAAAACACCAAGGCTTTCCAGTTCTTAAGTTTGTCAAATACATCAGACTTCCTTTTCTTACAATAAATCCAATCCTTTCTTGTAGCATCCCACTGCTCACAGAAATATCAGTCTATGCTCTCTAAAGTTGAACTCTTACCCTATGACTTGAGAACATCCATTCCCTTCTCACTTATGTGACCAAGCCTATAAAGCCACACCTGTGCAATATAAGTGGAATCAGTAATACAAGCAAGTAGATAAAGAGTACCTACTTTCTTACCACATGCTAATTCAAGTGCATCCTTGGTAACATTCCAAGAATCCACTATGAGAGTTCTTGTGCATCTCTCATCACCCAAATTTCCTGAAGAAATTATCTACATCTCTAAGACTAGGACCTGCATGACCTCCTTCAACACCCATGTGTTGGCCATTTACAATTTCAGTCGCACTTCCCCTTTGCCAATGCTATGACAAGGCTCACCAATCCCTCTATTTGGGGCTGCATGGAAAGAGGCAACAAAATCTATAAAACAAGATTCTACTTTATCCAAGAAACATCCCAAAGCATCTTGTGTAACAAAACCTGCAACATCTACTTCTTTAATTTCTTCATGTTGATCTGCTACCAACCAACAATTTTTCTTTACCTGCTCTTTCTTTCCATAACACCGTAATTGACCATTCATGACTTTGAATTCCTCCATCCTCAGTGTACTTTATTTTGTCATTGCTATACTCCCACTCAATCAAAAACCCTTGAGAGTGACCTGTAACCAAACACAAACCTGCTCCCTACAACCTTAGCTCTGATACCAACTGTTAGGAACCCACAGAAGCACAACTAATTACCATGCAACTAAATATGCAAAATTAAACCAGAAGCAATAAGTAACTAGAATAAAAACAACATAGAATTTGAGAGACAATACACACTCTTGTATTAAATAATCTTCAGAAGGAAATACAATAAAGAAGATGCCACTTCTTCTTCCACCTCTGAGGCTTCCCACACCTCTAGGACTATCATTAATCTTCCCTCAAAGCTCTCTCTCAACTATGGTCCCAACAAACAACTCACACACAGAATTGTTGTTCACCTCCAACCAGTCAGTCTCAACACTGCTAGTACCAAGCACTCAAAAGTACTTCAAGTAGATCTCCTTAATCTTGCAACAACCTACAAGTCAACCTAGTCTTACTTACCATGTATATCTCCAAACGTGGCCTTGCACACCTGCTGACCAAGATCCTACAACTGGAAGAAATCCTTTTCTTACCTTAATTACAATACAACCCATGAGTCTCTTAAATAGACCTCATGCAAACAATAATTAGACTTTCTTAATTACAATAATTAGACACACAACTCAAGATTATAATTAGCCTTCAACATGCAAACTGGCTGTTCAACAAACTAACTGTTCATGCAATAAATAGTTCTAGAATGCACAGGTGACCGATGTCTGTCCCTATCTGATTAGGGATGACCAACATCGACCGATCCCTACCGATGTTAGCTGCTCTGCACCCTATATATGACTGACATCGGTTGATCAGACCGGCGTCGGTTGTTCTGCAACTCAGCATCCTCCTCCATTTGCATCAGTGAAGCTTTTAGCTCCACAACCTAACAATTTTCCCCCTCCCTATTACTAACGTTGGTACCCATTGTAATATTTATTTTTTAGACCTTATGATCTTGTACTTGAATATATTAGAAGTGGTATCTAATAATTAAATTAATGTTGATAACCATGTACCATTTAGGTTGTAATTAATTATGAGCCACTTCTGTTATGTGTTGAGAAACTACTACTCTTCCTCTATACTCAATCCATTCATTTATGGTATTCGTCTCTTCATAGTAGTTAGTGTATGCAATATTTTATACTAATGGGAACATCCTTTGATCATTTTGATCCTAAATTTTACATATCCTACATAAAATCATTTATTTATATGGTTGCGGTGATATTTTTATCAATGTGTCCATTATTCTTGGTATATCATAATGTGGGGACTTTATTTCCATATGTATATCATCACCATTTATTACACACCATATTTTTTCACTTTCAAAACTATGCAGTAGATTAGAATAACTTTATTCTCCTTTCATCAAAATTTATTGCTTAAAATTTAACATCAACTCTTGCTTCAAGTTTTCTAATCTTCCTTTCACTACAAAATCATTCTCCCTTCTCCATGATTTTCCTTCTAATATTGTGGCCATTTAAAATGTTTTTGTGATTGTTTTATACCTCATTCCATCCATGGAAGCTCTTATGCATGGGAAAAAACCTTAAGATAAACATTATATCCTTCTTTTTTAATTTAATTGTTCTTCTAACTTCCACACTAATTATTTAAACTATTGGTCATAGTTCTTCCCCATCTCATTTTTCTTCCAAATAAGGTGTCTCAACTTAGTAACACTCTTTGTTGGTACATAAAAGTAGTGAAATTAAATTTTAAATGTCATTTATACTTCATCCCATGATGTATTATGGTGTGCACTTATTTTCATATAACATTTCAATGTCTCATCCTTTAAGGTACCCATGAAATCAGATAATTTTATCTCAAGATCCTTTATCCTATGACTCCTCTAGTAGCAATCTAACAAAAATGAATTTCCTCCCCATATTATCTATCTTTCCCAAATAATTATATTTACATATTTATTTATAATATTATTCACATAAAAATCTAGAGCTTATTTCTCTTGGATAGTTTCTCTTTTTCCTTTTATGCCTTCACTAGAATTTATGTAACTATTTTGCACTTCTTCACTCTCTCTTGGTTTCTTCTTTATTCATACTAGTCGCATGGGGGATATTTCTTGGTCCAAAGGGTTTGCGTATTTATGTGGTATCTTCTAGTTGGGGGTTAGAATTAGGTGCCTTTTTATCTCCTTTTCATTGCCTTATCCATCATCTTCTTCTTCTACTTATTTAACTTCTTCCTCCTTATAACTAATCTATTTTTTGCCTTTATCTTCTACACAACTAATTTATTCTTCCTCATTTTTAATATTTTTTTCTCATCCATATTATATTCTAAATTCTCTTCTTAATTATCTACTATGTCCTATTCTATCTCTTTATCTTATCTCTTTCTTTTCAATTTCTCTCTTTTCTTTTATATTTTAAATTTTTATATATTTAATTTCTTCCCTCTTTTTTTTAGTTACTAATCCCCTTACATTATCATAACTTATGTTTTCCTTATATTTATTCCCCCAACCATCATACCTAATTTATCCATAATTTACATCTTTTTAAGGTTCACCTCCCTTCTTGAGCCCCATCCCTTAGGTGTTCGGCCATTTAGATAAGGCTAGCACACATTTTTTATATCTCCATTTTTTTGCTAGGAATATGAGAAAAAAAATATCAGATATTGTATTCATGAAATATTCTATTCTCCTTAATGTGATTTACTTCCCTCTAGACATTAGCTAAGCAAATTTTGGGCTATACCACCAAATGTTGACATAAACTATGTAACTTGGTTACATACAATTATGCAATTTGAGATGACTTAATTTTTATATATATATATATATATATATATATATATATATATATATATATATATATATATATATATATATATATATATATATATTATGTAGATTTAGTATTGGGGGTCAATTTTTAGATAATATGTGCATTCATTATCTATTCATTCCATACATGATATAAAGTGAAAATATGTTTCTTACTCTAGCTCTCATTATTCAATATATAATTAAAAAAATATATTATATTTAACATATCTCTTTACTCTATACCTCTAAAATATTTATCTTTATACTCTTTATGTCATTTTATATTCCACCCTATTCCTCTTATTACTCTCTTTATTATTATTATTATTATTATTATTATTATTATTATTATTATTAGTATTATTATTATTATTATTATCTCTTCCACACCATTTTACATCATTATATAGCCTTTAAAAGCTAATGGTTATGTCTCTTCAGTAATGGTTAATTTTGATAACCATTGGCTTACACTTATTTAACTTATTAACTACCAATTAGAGGATTTTACATGTATATAATGGGATATATGAGTTTTATTTATATAAACTATTATATATTATTCATTCATGTGTCAGAACATACCATGAAGCTCTATAAGATACGAAAAATTACATTGTGGTATGATTTTAGCCTTTGCACTATATCTTCTTACTCTTATAATTATGTTTAATAACACTACCAATAGTTACATTTAATTTCATACCATATTCCATACCCCTTCTACGATACTATCAACATGTATTCTTTATAATTCCATAATAAAAATAGTGTAACTAAGAGTATGTTGATTCTTTGACTTAGTGATATTTAATTCAACACTTATTTTATAATATGAATAAATGACATGCTTGTAATAATTTTATCTTATCAATTAGAAGCTCCATAAAGTGCATGAGTTAATATGTAACTTATATGGAATTAAGATAAGAAATAAAATGAGTGAAACACAAGTAAAAGAGGGATAAACACCATATTTTATCCTGGAGCAACCTAATATGGGAAAATATAGAAATAAAATATATGCCTCCTCATATCTACTATCATCTTGAAATTTATTAAAAATTAGTTGCTCCATTTGAGACTTCACATGCATTATATCATCTTTTAGCATCTCTAAATTTATCGCTTAGATTGACTTGCTATAAATTTCTAATTTATATAATATGATAAACTGATGTCCTCAATAATTCTTAGTTCATTATTATATTATGTGCAAATTTTATAACTTTTGCGATGTATTTTTGTCAAAAATAAACATTTATGTGTGTTTTGTGTGGAGAAAATCTAAGATTTTTACATCAAATTAGAAACGTAAATTCAATATAACTAAGAATTTTTAGTCTTGTTGATTTTATGTCAAGTTTGTGCTAAATTTTTTGTCACCAAAAAACACACCATCTAAACTTCATTTGTGTTTGTGAGTATTTTAGTGATGTAATTTTAATAATAATATAATACTTAAAATATTAAAAATAAATATTTATGATGGAAAATTGAAAATTATAGGAGTAGAAGTGTGAATTGTGAAGGATAGTCCAACTAATGCATAAAATGTGATAAAAGTAAGAGGAAAAATTGATGTCATAAGGGGAATATTATTCATGGGAGAGGAACATAACATATGGGAATAAGAAATATTTACATAAAAAAGAATCATATGAGGGTAAGGTACAAAATAGAAAAAAAGAGAAGGAAAGGGGAAAATTTATTGTCAAATTAAGGACAATGAATGGTGAATATAGAAGGTAATATGTTAGAGAATAATAATGAATGGGATAAGGATAAAAATTCTATGAAAACCCTAAAGTTAAAAAAATATATTGAAAGGAATTTGAGATTAAACTAAAATTTGATTTTCTCAAAAAACAACACTAAATGAACTTTTGGTGGTGCACAAAGTGTATTTCATAAGACTAATCAACACATAAACCTCCCTCAATGTATGTTTTAATAATTACAATTGGTTAAAGGTGGGCCAATTCATAGTGATTTGTGACAATTCCCATCTTGATATCCTTTCTTACTACCTCATTTATTCCTACCATGACATTACATTTATCATCCTATAAGGTTTTATTTTTTTTAATTTTTAATCCTATTTTTCTTATTTTCATGCCTCTTCTAAGGCTGATGATGTCTTTTATTGCCCCAAAATTGGCCAAATTTATTGGCTAGGCTAATGATGTATTATGCCTACTGGACACTTTCCTAAACCATTAGTTAGGTCAATGACATCATCTAAGTTTGAGTTTTGGATCTACATTTATAGGGTTCTTGGTTTTCATTTCTCAAAGGCAAGACATCCAATATTATTTTCTTTTTGAATCAAATCTACATTATTAAGAAGATGAGGAATCGAGGCTAATTCCTTAAACTAGATTAAGACTAGTTAGCAAAAAGACTTAGATATTTAAATTATACAAGTTGAACTAATAAGGTACAACCATATTTAGATTTATTAACTAAGGTATACTTAAGTATCCTTCTTCCCATCTTGAAATCACTTAAAAACATCTCTCATAAAGTGTTACTTAAGTGAAGTGGGGATTAATGTGTTGAAAAGTCAACCCAAGGTAACTATCCTATCCCTATACTCTTTCATTCATATTTTGGTGGTCACATTTTATTGGTATATTTATATATTAAATTCTTAGATTAGTATATGCTTATTAGTTTATTATTATCTTTATATGTTTTATCTTTTTTTTTAAACCTCATTGTTACTATATAATGACACTTTTACTTTATTTAATTAACATACCTAATGGTTACCACCTAATGGAATTGTAATTATTTTGATTACCTCTTATTCCTATAGGTTATTATCTGGTCACATCTTGGATATAGTTATCCCTAAAATTGATATCTTTTATGTCCATTCCCATATTATATCCCTTACAACCTATTTTTCTAATTACCCCTTGTCTATGTCCCTAGACCAATTTTTTGACCATTTTTTTTTTATGTTTGTTTTATTTAGTATTATATTATATCTTTTCCTATATTATATGATCTTTATATGGTTGATAATTCTTAGCCTATATACAAAAATATTTCAGTTTAAAAATCACAAGGTCATTCAAGGCAAATTTTAAGAGTATGAATCATGCCACTTAGCATATGAGGAATTATAAATAAGAGATTATAGTGATAAAGGGGTAAGATCAAACACAATTTAAGCCTTGAATGAGGGAATAAATTTTTAGGTGGCCAATTATGTCTATATATTAAGTATCCCAAACTATATAGAGTAAAAAATCCCTCATGTTTATATAGATAAGACCCTTATTTCTTCATTCATTGGCACATGGCCAAGCATCAACTCTCTCAAAAAGTGGATGGGGTTAAGTTGGAAGTTTTATGCCAAGCTATAAATTCAATTTTTGGCATATGGTTTTTTAAAAGTAACTTGGTAGAGACCTAAGGACATGGAGAGTTTTTTAAGTGAGGGCCACAGATTTTCAAAAATGCAAGGATTTTCATTAGAAATTGGATGCCTAATTTCAACATCCAGAGTATCTAATTAATGAGGTTACCTTATGGGCATGATTATATTAGCTACCTCCATAATATTGGGATGAATAGGTGTTGGAGAGAATTAAAAATGTAATATTTAAACCCATTTATTTGTCATATTTAGAGAAGAATAGGGAATTAAGTAATTATGTTGGGATATATGTTTTATTAGGTCTAAAAAAACCAATCCCAAAATAAATATGATCTCCTTTATATTTTTAATATGGATGAAAGATATAAATTATGAATGCCTATCATTTCAATGTTTTCACTCTAAAGTAATTAGGAATTTAAATAAGGCATGCTGTATATTAGAAACAATAGACAAAGGGAAAAATAACGAGGTGGGTTCATAGAGACTCATCATAAAGGGTAAATCTACCACTATGAGTCTAAAAGAGAGGCAATTTTAAGGGAAGATTTTCAAAAATAAGAGGAGATAGTTTGGAAATGGAAACCTATGTATATTTAAAAAAAACAAAAGTAGAGTTTAAATGGAGGAATCATGATCATTTTTTTACTCCCAATGAAGACATCTAGGTGGTCAAAAAATATCAATGACTTCAAAGGGTATATAAATGATCAAACCCCATTTAATAAAGCACTACACATGGTGATCGATAAGTCCACCTTGTCTAATGAAAGTAAGTAAATAGATCAAGAGAATAAAAGAACCACTACTAGTTGTGACCCATTATTGGAGCTCACATATAAAAAAATCTTAGAGGCCAAACTTGTGCTCTTACAAGAGGGAATAAAATCCATAAAATTTCAAGAGGATGAAAAGGAAAACCAATACAATAATGAGGCAATAAACATCAATCTATTGGGATTGAATGAAATTATTTTAGGTCAATTCCTTGGATATATAATAAATATAAGGAAAAATATAGATGGGACTCATAAGGAAAGAAATAAATATGGGGAAGGGAGGACATCAAAGTGATTAGACATTCCCTTAGGATTTAGGGTTATATATAAGGAAATAATCAACCATCTACAAGGCCCTTTAGAACTAGGGAAAGGAAAACTAGAAATGACAAGATCTAATTAGATACACAAGTATATTTGGAGCATGAAACTCAAGAAAGAATAACTGGCATGATTATTAGTATAAGGGAGAATCCTTCCACCAAGAACCATGAATTTTTTAGACTGGAATGTAAATTACTTTAAAAAATGTTGCATTTTAAGAAGACTGATTGAAGAGGTGAAAAATGATATTATTTTATTATAAGAAACCAATTTTGGGAAAGTTTAGTTTGAAACCTCATTGAATCAAATTAAATAAAATTTGGAAAAATTATGAATGGATTATAAAACAGGAAGAAGGTGCTATTGGTAGACTATCCATCCTTTGAAACCCAAGGGTTTGCGACTATTGTGTGATCGGAACTTCCCTTTATAGTATCAATGCTTATATTAGAGAGATAAAAGGAAAAATTAACTTTTTGGTTTCTAATATATATGGTCTAGTAGATGTTGAAAGGAAAATAACATGGTAAAAGGATCTCAATAGCCTTAATAGAGGGTTACATTTAATGGAATGGATTTCTGGTGGGGATTTTAATGTTATCTTGAAAACATAATATAATAATGGGTTTCTACCTCCATATCACAAGAAATGTAGGATTTAAAATAATTATACCAAAAATAAGGACTAAAAGATTTTGAACCTCAAGTATCAAGTTTCACCTAGAATAATATAAAAATCAAGGATAACTTAATATTGGAAATGTTAGATAGGTTATTAATAAACTTATAAATAATATACAATGTCTTGAAGTTTGATACATAATCCATATACTTTTTATGATCAAATAATTAGCCCACAACTCTGTCTAAATTGGTTTCCGTAATAAATGGAGGTAGTGGGTATGGCATTTTATTTCAACCACATACTTCTTTGTGATAATTAATTAAATACCTAATTTGTTCTCAACTATTAATTAAAATTAGGATAGGGCTCTTCTTTCACCCTATCTATTTGATTTACAATAATTTTGGATTAAGGGAGTTTTTTTATCATAATCAAGATAAATTTTTTATAATGTAATTTAGACATTCAAATATGGCATTCAAGTGTACATATGAATTTAAAATACTCAGTTTGATTACAATGTTTTGATAAGTGGAATATGTTAAATATAGTAAGTACTATAAAGGGTGAAAACTAAACTTTTATAGGTGATTGTCTAACCATGACTATATTTTAGAAGTGAAAATCAAGATAAAGTAGGATATTGGTTTATTCATTCTGAAACTAATTCTATATTTGTGTAGGGTTGGTTTTATTGATCTATGTTAGTATCATCAATTGATATTATTAGATAATTCATTTTATTTTGGTCCTTCATATAGGTTTCTAGGTTTATCCTAAGTCTAGTTTATGTGTGTGTATTTATTATATTTGAAAATATATTTAACCCACTTTTATGAGGTGTCAATCACCTCTCTAGTCCATTTATTATATTTAGAGTTACTTTCATGTAAATCCTCTCCCATAATATGTAACACACATCCTCATAAATTGTAAGAGGATTAAGGACACTTGGCACACATGCTGAAACTTCCACATGTAACTCTTTATTCCTCCTAGCTCTATTTATTGAGATATTCTCCTCCTCTCCTCCTACCTTTTGGTAGTTTTATAATCTTTATATTGCATTCTTGTGATGCCTCTTTTTTATTGAGGTAATTCTTCTCTCACTTTCTTGGATTATACTTTCTATTATACTTAGATTTCATTATTTTCAAGGCTTTTAATAGATTATGGGGGTTTTCTCAGTTCGACAGTTTCTCCACTTGTCAAATATCATCTTAATCATGTGACTTGATTCTATTCCAAGGTACTTTGTTCATTTTATTTTATTTTTTAATGTATTCAACATTTAATCTTGTCAAATAATATAATATGGTATTAGAACCTTGGTAATTTAATGTTGTTTTTTTATTTTTTTTTACAAATTTAGAGGTGGAAAAGGATCTTTTTATCTTCTAACATAATTTTTTTAAAGGTTTATAAAGGAGGTTTTAAAACTATTTTGGTTTGTGTTTCAACTTAGTTCTTCCTCCAATATTTTTTTTAACTTGCATACTTAGCTTAAGGCATTTTAAATAAAAATAATTTCCTATCATTATGCATTTATATTTGCTCAAATTTGTTAAGCTTTTATTCTTTATTTTTTCAAAAGCAAATCCTATCTATATACATAGTATTAAATTCTAACTCTATTTTTCATTCTATTCAATGATGTTGGAATTTTTCATTTACCCAATCTAGATCTAGATGGTAATATCTCAGTGGATTTTTCCTAATATCTCATTTAATTCCATTGCCCATTTTGGCTATATGAAAAGAGACAATCTTTTCTTTTATTTCAGCATGGTGGTGGTTTCATAGAATTATATATTGTCTTGTGATTTATTTTCTTTGGTGTTCTACACAAGAGATTGGTGTTGTCATTTATTAGATCCATTGTAGTATTGGTAATAGTCTGCAATGTTTTATTGCATGACAAATCTTGGTAAGGCCTTGTAATAACAACTATTGGCATGTTATGTTATTTATAATTTTATAATATTTAAAAAATTATTTATTCATTAAATTTTCATTATTTATCCCTTTTGATAGTGGTTCAATCTTGTTCTTTGTTCATGCTATTTTTTCCTTTAGCCTAGGTTTTTATCCTTCTTTTGATGAGCTTTGCTCCTTTTGCAACACTTATGTGTCTATGTGGTTTTATCTTAGCGTAGTATATTTTTAGTTTAGCCTTTGATCCATTTTCATTATTTCTTTGTGTTAAATTTAGTCTTGTTCTTACTCTGACTTGTTTAGATTGCACTTTTTCTTCTCTAAGTCTCTCATTCTTTTTTTAGCACAGTCTACAGATATTTATGTACATGGTGGAATTAACCTATTTGGTTAACATTTTTTATTCATTTATTTATTGTATAATCTCATGTTTTTTAATATATATGAATCAATACTTATTCCTAGCATATTTTGATGTATTATATTCATGGTTAGTAAGTTTTATTACATTTGATGCTATGTGTATCTCAATATTAACATCATTTTATTGAGTGAATAACTAAGCATTTCATATTTATTTAATGCTCTTTCATGCATTAAAAACTATGAGTATTTGAAATGTTTGGTTTGGATAGTTAACATTATTATAAATTCTTTAAAATGATTCCTATCATCAAAAACACATTTTTTATTTTATGATGCTTTAAGAAAAATTTATTATTGAAAACTTTGGCTAAATTAATGTTTGATAAACATTGTCATTTCATATGTTTATATAGTTTTAATATTTGTGTGATATCATATTAGAATGGATTTCCTTATGGTACATATTATATATTAGATATATTCAACATAGGGTTTTGGTTTGATACTCTATATTTACACACCATCATTATCTACCCATCCATGAAGGGAGGGCCATATCTATGTTTGGGAGATAGTGCGGGAGATATATGGTACATGGTTTGTATGGAAAAATACTCAAATGATGATCTTCCTCCTAGATGGAGTACTATACTTGAGAATACACTTGAGATTATAGATTGATACTTGAGTCATAGAGACTCTACTCCATGGAGCTTTGTATCATGTTTTATCATTTGAGATATTATTATGTATTATTGAAAACTATAACATTTATACATTATAATTTTACAATAGTGGTTGTATTGTTGTATCAGTTGTGGCTGAATTTTTACTATTTTAATTATGATTAGATGCATTATTTATGGTTATTTAGTATTATTCATGATTATCATATCTATTTATGGCGATCCTTATTTAAGTAGATTAACTATAAACCTATTGGTTAACTAAATTAATACATTTAGTTTAATATCACTAGTTAAGTTTCTCATGGTGAAATTTATATGATGAATACATGTAATTAATTTTTTTTTAAAAATTACTACTATATTTGGATAAAACCTAGTGGGTTTGTTACATTGTCGTATTAGATCTAAGGCTCAAACTCTAGGAATTAATGTGTTTAATAACACAAACTTATTTTCATAATAAGTATGAATAACAATGGTTTACACTAGACCAAGAGGTGTGGGTACTTAAAATACCAAACCCCTTATTGATCCAAATCAGTTTATCACTAAGAAAGCTGCAAAGTTGGACTTAATCTTCATAACTATGCAAGAGACTAGGGACCAAATTGTAGCCCTAGAACATGAAGTTCATGGACATGAAGAGGATAATGCTTATGAGGATATTAAAGATCATACTAATGATCAAAAACATATTCAATATTAGAGACATGAGGATATTCAATATTAGAGATATGAGGATGTGCCAAATTATGTAAGAGCTCAACTAGCTATAAAGTTGACACGCAACATGAAAAAGATGAATCCAACTAAGTTTGATGATGGAACTATTTTTTGGGATGGAGATGAAAAATGGATAATAAAAATGGAGAAGTATTTTGAGATTTAAAATTATTCCAAAGTATTGAAAGTTGTCTTGAGAGCTTATCATCTTACTGGTGAAACTATGACTTGGTGGGTAGATAAGAAGCTCAAGATAAACCTCAACTCAACAACCACCACTTGAGAATAATTTCTGATATTGTTTAGGTCAAGATGGATTTCATAGTTGTAATTTAATCAAAAGATTATGTATTTTCATAATATTAAGTAATGGGATTTGTTGATGAATGAATAATATGAGCAATTCACCAATATTCTTAAGTATATACCTCAATATCAGGTGGATGAGAGGTTTAGACTCAAGAAATTAAGCATGGGATTAAAACCCCAATTTGGTTGTGAATTAGATGTGCATGGTCCATATACCATGAATTCAGTGTTTGAGAATGTAGTCAAGTATGAACAGAAACTAAAATATCTTGCCCAAGTCAGAGACAAGTTCAAAAATAAATTTATAAATTTTAAACCTCCTTTCAAGAAGTAATGGAAATAGAGGAGTGGAGATTCCAAGTGTTAGTTTAAGAACTAAACAACCAAGTTTAATAGTGGTTTAGGGAATATGAAACATGGCAATGGTTTTAAAGGTGGTTTCAAGGGAAACTAACATACTGAGAAGAAATGACCATTTGGAGGTTGATTCAATTGTGAAGGTGACCATTTTGATCAAGAACGTCCTCAAGACAAATAAAAAAGCAAAGGTTTAGCTATTTAGCAAGGTACATTGCAGCAGTAGATTCATACAACTATTGACAATTGATAGGCTGAGTATCAAGTCTCAAACATAGAACTATCAAGTATTTATTTGATCATCTAGTTTATATTTTGATTGATACAAGAGATATAAAATGTTTCATTGGTCCTAGAATGCCTAGTAAATTGTATAGAAATGCTAGAGTTATGGCAAATGCATGGTCGGTATAGTATGATAATGAATCAAAGGTCAACATTGATAAGTGTCTAATTAAATAAAAGATTAGGTTGCCCAAGTTCACTATAATAGTGGATCTATATGCAACACCATTGGGATCAAATGATATGATCATAAGAGTCAATTGGATTGCAAAGCATAAATCTAAGGTTGACTATTTTTTGAAAAAGGTTGAGTGTTTATATGATTTTATAAATTATACACAACTTTAAGGTGAGATAAGGGAGTTAAAGCTAAGGAATATTTTTACAATTAAACTCAAGAAATCTTAAAGGAAGGGATGATAGGCATTTATCATTAAGATAAATGAGATTGAAAAATCTAAAAAACCATCTATCAAAGATTATCTTTTTCTGAGAAGCCTCCATGATGTGTTTATAGAATAATTACTAGGATTTCCACCTAAGCATGAGTTTGATTTCTTGATTGATATCATACCTTGATCATAACCATAGTCTAAGACATCATATAGAATGATAACCACTAAGTTGTTGAATTGAAGGCACAACTTTAGGATTTGTTATCTAAAGGTCTGATTTGACTAAGTGTGTCACCATGGGGTACTCTAGTTGTCTTTATTAAGAAGAAGGATGACACTCTTCACCTTTGCATAGATTATAAGATGTTGAATAAATTAATGATTGAGAAGAGATATCTATTACCATGCATTAATGATATATTTGATCAAATATAAGGGGAAATGATCTTTTCTAAGATTGATCTTAGAATAGGGTATCATTAGTTGAGGATTTGTGAAGAGGATATTCTAAATACAACATTTAGGATTTGATATGGGCACTATGAGTTCACTGTATTACCATTTGGGTTGACAAATTCTTTAGTAACACTTATGAATCTTATGAATAGTGTGTTTAGAGATTACCTAGATCATTTTATTTTGGTCTTTTTTGATGACATATTCATTTATTCTAAGGATGAGGAAGAGCACTTGAAACATCTAGAATTGGTTTTGTAATGTTTACAAAAGCACATGTTATATAACAAGTTATCTAAGTGTGCATTTTTCCAATGGAAAGTGTAGTATTTGGGACATATTATCTCAATGGATGGTATTTCAGTGGATCTAACAATATAAGAGCCATTATGGAGTGGTCAAAACTAAATAATGTGAATGAGGTAACGATTTTTATGGGATTGATAGGATATTGAGGAAATTTGTTTTGAATTTATCTAAGATAGCTAATCTAATTATCTTTCTTCAGTGGAAGAATCATAGTTTTGTCTAGCTAGATAAGTTTGAAGTAGCCTTTTAGGAAATGAAAAGGATGCTTACTTTAGCACCAATGCTAAGAGTTCCTGATCTTAGTGGTTAATTCTTAGTGATCATCGATGCATATAGGGATGGAATTAGAGGAATTATTATGAAGGATGGTTTAGTGGTAGCCTATGAGTCTAGGAAATTGAAGTCATATGAGGTGAATTATGCCCCTCATGACCTATAAATTACAAAAATTGTGCATTTTCTCAAGTTTGGAGGCATTATCTATTTGGAAAATCATTTAAGCTAAAGACTAATAACTGAGGACTCAAGTACATCTTCACCCAACCAAATCTGAATTCTCATCAAAGATGATGGTTAGAGTTCTTATCTGATTATGCTTTTTATTAGAGACTTAGGCTATACCTTAGTTAAGCAAAGGATTATTTATGTCCTCTTGCTCAAACCTATTTTAACATGGGAATGACCCTAGGTTGTGGGTTTCCTAAACTTGGGTCAGACCTCTCAAGTTTTTAATGAGGCTAGCTCCTTATATTGTTTGTTATAGTACCCACCTAAGACCTAAATAGGTTGGGATGAAAAGTGAGGAGTTGTGTGAATTAAAACCTACTCTAAGTGTGGTGATGCACCATGATTTCAATGTATCCACTCATAGGATTGAAATATTGACACACTAATGGAATATGAATAGACTTAACACAGTGACTATAATGGTTTCCAAGTAAAAACACTTCACATGGAGGTTAGTTTGATTGGCTTAGGCTAGAGGTCAATGAGGGTAAGGCCTAATTGAAGGCACGCATAGTCAACATTACAATCTATACCTGAGACATCAAAATTATGACACACTATATGACCTATAAGGAAAGCTTGTTAGTACTTAGGTTGAACTTAGATATGCAAAGGAAGATTAAACCACCTTTGCATATCAAACAAATACAAAACACTAAGCATAAATTAGTAAACAACTGCAAGTGTCTTTCTCATTAATCTAAGAGGTTCATGGGTACAATTTTTGGTAGAGTTTATTCATACTATCCTCGAGGGATGAAAATCAATATCTCAATGCTTACATTTATAAGAAGAAATAAAATATAGGGAACAACTTTTTTTCATTGAAGGGGTAATTAATTAGCTCAATTCCACTTAGAATAGTAGTTATAACTACCCTATATTTATTCTCCTTAAAAAATCTTAATTGATTAGGGCCACCTCAAAAAATAGTTACAATAGTCACACCATTCCTTCTCCCGCTTCTCCCTACATTAATGTCACTGTGACTCTGTTGATGTGGACAAGTGGAGAAAAAAGCATGTAGTCTATGATTTTTGCAATCAGTAATCAAGAATGGTTGTATGGAATCCTTCTTAAACTCCTCAATGTGTTAATATTACTTAATAGCTCTAAATGGCTATGTTTGATCCATAAAAATCCACTTTGGTTCAACTTTAAACTATATTTTGACCTTCAGTCAAAGTATCATAACTTCAACCTTTAATTTTGACTATCGATCTTGATCAGGGTCTTCAAGATTATGACACCTTTGACCTTTATCACTATCTATTGATATATGATTCAAATTTGATATTAATACACTTGTAAATTACATGTTCATCCTTAGAATACATTGTCAATTTCATCTACTCCTACATTTGCACCATGTGTCAACCTTGTATTTAATCTAAGCTCATTGATGCTTTAACCCTATGCACATTATCAATCTATTTTTGCATGACTTGAACATGCTCTATTGATTTATTTAGAAGTTAAAATGATCATGACACTTGGAAAATTCTCATTAGGTTTCAATATTTGTTGATCCACTGACTACTCACTCACCATCGATCTACTTTGGTATGATTAAACACACTCCATTAATCTATTTGGGCCCATTAGACTTATTAGTTGATGTGCATTATTATATCTTTATTTGAACACCCAAGATATTGAAACTTGTCAAATCCATTTTCATCCTTTGGAAATTTTGAATCCAAATGACTATTTTATGAGGCTTAAACTTGGCGTTTATGTGCATGTTTCACTCTACAAGTCTAAATTTAAAGGCTTATATCTTGAGATAGCATGCTCATCAAGATACCAAATTTTCAAAGGATGATCTTGGCACTAAATGCATCATTTCCATATGATACTTTTGGATTGAGAGGATTCCTAAGTATACTTATAAAATACACAAGCAAACTAGTCTATTCATTTCTCTATGATGTGTGGTGATTGTTTGGTTCTTATAGACTTATGTTTGAACTGTTGTTTAAATATTCAAGGCTTAAATGCACTTTTGAGGCTTGTGTTAACCTGATTCATATTATTGAATGCTATTATCACCATGGAAACTTGCTTTCTTAAATTTTGATAAACTACACTTTAAGTTTACTTAAAGTGTTTCAAAAGCTTTACAAGTTGTACGTGATCTTTGGACCACTCATTCCATCTAAAACTATATTCAACTCATCCATCCAAGAAAAAGCTTGGCATGTGGGCTAAAATGGATAAATTTTTTGGTGACTCATAGGGAATCATGCCTTCTATGCTTGAGAAGCCAAACTAGTTTCCTTTTCTAGTCCATTAGGCATGGAGTCTCTACTCTGGTTCAACATATTGATCTGAAGCTAAAACTGGTTGCCAACCCTTAGATAAATCCTCTTGAAACAAACAAGGACCAAAAAGAATAAAATAAAACAAAGTTACCAAGGCACTTATTGAATTAAAACACAAAATAGAAGGGAAAATAACCTAAACAAAGTAAGGACCACTAACCTAAATAAATAAGGAAAATAAGACAAAAGGGAAGTAGACTACTACTTGTGCTAATCACTTATTAAAATAAAACAAACCTAGAACAACTAACCTAAAAAAATATGTTTTCCTCAAGGATCAAATGGAAAGTTGGATTTTCCATCATGGAACCTTGAAATATGATTTGCATCTCTTGATATCTCTCTTTTATAACAAATATTAATTAGATTATCATGTCTCCTTGATGATGCAACTGGGATCCCACATTTCATTCCAAATTGCATGGATTGGTGGTACAAACTGAAGACCCAATCATCCTACTCTTAAATCCTTTTATTTTGAAAGAATGCTGCTAATTCTTCTTCATTCATTAGCTACCAATGATCTGATGTATCTTCCATTGTGCCTTCATTCTACTCCTTATGAACAAGTAACTTGTCAAGGTCTTCATGATTGACCTATTGTATATTCTAAACATGTTGAATGACAAAAAATATTCATTTTATTTATGCTTTGGAGTAATGATTTGAGGTATTAGATTAGCAAACACTTGTCCATCCCTCTCATCTTCATGCACTTGCTCCTCTTGTTAACCAACTTCAATAGCTGACTGGTCTTTAATATCTTAATAGGAAGTGTAAGACCTTGAATAGCTTGATATTATTTACAAATATCCATATATTTTTGCCAAAAATACTCATCATTACCTTGATGTTTATCTTCTTTAGTTGGGCTGCACTCATCAATTGTCAATTCTACAAGTTCTTGAGAAGCATCTTATTGTGGGATAATTGGTATGTGATCAAGAGGATCTTTAAAAATGACCTTCTGTGACACATCTGAAACTTATTCTTTATGGCTCTCATCTTCTAATTGCACTTGTTCTTGCAACTCATCATTTTTAACACTATGGAAGAATGAATAATGTTTATTCCTACCAAGAGGTGTCCTAAGAACCATTTTCTCCTTAAGATCATCCAAATCATTATCATTATCATCATCTTCAAGTTCAATATAACTTTGAATGTTTACCTCTTCAAAAATGGGTTCTCTCTCTATAAGTGGCATAGAATATCCTTGGAGTGACTCCAAGAGAGATAAAATATATACCTCATTCCTTTCATCTAGTTGCTTATCTTTAATAATAACAACTTCCTCCTTTTATATTATCCATGAGGGAAAGGACTTATATTTTTAAGGAGGGGTGGGTGGGGATTGAGTAACTTTGGGTTTGCTTAACTGCATGACTTGGTTCCAAGATGGAAATTTGGGCTCATCATTTTCTTACATATTGTGTATTATGGCTTGAGGAATGAAAGGAAGTATGTGTAGTTAAGGTGATGTTTCCTTTATAGCTACCAAATTTTGGTACAAATGTTTATTTATAGCTTCAATTTACCTAGCAAGGGAGGATTCAAAATTAGACCTTGATTGCTCATGATGGCTGCCTTTTTTAACATAAATTTGCCTTTCCTCTTGGACTCTCACTTGGATATATTTCCATAAGGGGAAGGTTAAGAGGAGTTGGGGGGAACTATTGTTACCTTGAAAATCATTTTGTGAGGGCTTATGTGTGGTGATGGGAAGCTCAACATGAGGTTGAAATGGAGTGAATGAGGGAAAGTAGGATGGGTAATGAGGTGTTTGATGTTCTTCATGGGCTTCCAGCTTCTCCTCAATCTTGGAGATGAGTCCATCTATGTCAAACATGTCACTAATATTTATATAATAATCTCTCCTAATGAAAGACATCCAACTTTACTTTTCCTTTTGTACTAAATTTTTAACCCCCTTAATGACTTGTTTTAGAATTTCTTGTCCATACCCCTTCAATGCATCAATGTTTATCATATTACTTTTTTGGTCTAATAGAGATTGTTTAAGGCTAGATATGGAATGACTTGGGGCATGAATAAGCTATTTAGGAATGTCATGCTACTAACATGACTAATCAAAATGGTAATTAGGCTATATAGGGGTAAATGAGACTCATAGTAGGTTTGATGATCTTGGCAATAAAGGGGCTCATCATAGGACTAGGAGGAGTGAAAATATGGTTGGTATAGGGTAGGATAGTATGGGTATAGGTCATGATTGAGTTAGTAATGGTCAAAGGTCTGTTCATAGGGATATGAAAAATATAATCCTACCTCATAAACCTCTATAAATCCTCATTAGGCACATGAAGATGAATGAAATCATGAATAATAACCCATCTTACCTCTACAATGAAGACTTATTGTGACTGATGTAAATTTTTTGACTACAACTCTATTGATGTAGTATTTGAAATCTCTCTAAGATGGATACAATTTGTCCTTCCACATTGTCAAGTAATGATTCAAGGCACTTGAAGTGAGTCCCATCAAGCATTCTAGAACTGTTGGAGACTTAGGCTACACCCTATCTAAGCAAAATATTGTTTAGGTCCTCTTGCTCAAACGTAATTCAACATGGGAATGACCTTAGGCTGTGGGTTACCTAAACTTGGGTCAGACCTCTAGGGTTTTTAATGAGGCTAGCTCCTTAGATTATTCATTAAAGTGCTCCCCTAAGACTAAATAGGTTGGGATGAAAAGAGAGAAGGATTTGCATGAATGAAAACTTACTCTAAGTGTGGTGATGCACCATGAATTCATTGTATCCACTCATAGGATTGAACTCTTGACATACTAATGGACTATGAATAAAATTAACACAATTCTTAAAATGGTTTCCAAGCAAAAGTGATTCACATAGAGGTTAGTTTCATTGGCTTAGGTGAGAGGGAAATGAGGGTAAGGCCTAATTAAAGGCAAAGGCACTTATAGTCAACAATCCACTAAATACTTGAGACATTAATATTATGACACACTAGATGACCTATAGGAAAGATTATTAGCGTTTAGGTTGAACTTGGACCTGTAAAGGGAAGATTAAACCACTTTTGCATATTAAAAAAATACAAAACACTAAGCATAGATTGGTAAACAACTACAAGTGTCTTTTTTATTAATCTAAGAGGTGCATAGGTAAAATTTTTGGTAGAGTCTAGTCATACCAGCCCTGAGGGATGAAAATCAAGAGATTGATGCTTACATATATATAAGAAGAAAGAAAATATAGAAAGAGAAATTTTGGCATTGAAGGGGTCATAAATGAGGTCAATATCACTTTAAACAATAGTTATAACTAACCTAAATTTATGCTCCTTAAAAACTCTTAATTGATCAGGGCCACCTCAAAAAATAGTTACAATAATTGCACCATTCCTTTTCCCCCTTCTCCTTACATTAATACCACTATGACTTTGTTGACATGGAAAGGTGGAGAAAGAATCATGCAACCCATGATTTCTGCAAGAAGTAATCAAGAATGGCTGCATGGAATCCTTATCGAGATCCTCAATGTGTTAATGTTACTTAACAACTCCCAATGGTAACATTTGATCCCTAAAAATCCACTCTAGTTCAACTTTAAACTATATTTTGACCTCAAATCAAAGTCTCATAACTTAAACCTTTAATTTTTATCATCGATCTTGATCTGGGTCTTTGAGATTATTACACCTTTAACCTTCATCATTGGATTCCAATCTATGATATGCATTTGAGATTAAGTCACTTGGTAATTATGAATTAGTCTTTAGGATATGCTATCAGTTTCATCTACGCTTGCACTTGTACCACATGTTGACTACATATTTAATATGAGCTAATTGACCCTTTAACCCTACATGCATCATCAATTTACTTTTACATAGATTGAACTTGCTCAATTGATTTATCTAGAAGTTACCATGATCATGACACTTGGCAGCTTCTCATTAGCTTTCAATATTCACTGACCCACTGACTTTTTACTTGCCATCAATCTATTTTGGTATGATTAAACATGCTCCATTTATCTATTTGGGCCTAATGGCCTTGTCAGTTGATGTCCACTATTAGATCTTTATTCAGGCACCTGATATCTTAACATTTGTCAAATCTATGTTCATCCTTTAGAAATTTTGAATACAAACATATATTTTATGAGGCCTAAATTTGATGTATGTGCATATGTTTCACTCTGCATGTCAAACTTTAAAGGCTTATATATTGAGATAACATGCTCATCAAGATACCAAATTTGTAGAGGATGATCTTGTCACTAAATTCATCATTTAAATATAATCCTTTGGGATTGAGAGGTTTTTTGAGCATACTTATAAAATACACAAGCAAACTAGTCTATTCATTTCTCTATGATGTGTGGCAATGGTCTGGTTCTTATAGACTTGTGCTTGAAATATTTTTTGAATCTCCAAGGCTTGAATGAACTTCTAAGGCTTGTGAAACTTTTTTCATATTCTTGAATGATATGATCACCATGGAAACCTACTTTCTCAAATTTTGACAAACTACACTTTAAGTTTACTTAAAGTGTTTCAAAAGCTTTACAAGCTGTATGTGATCTTTGGACCACTCATTCCATATAAAACTCTATTTAGCTCATCCATCTAGGTAAAAGCTTGGCATGTGGGCCAAAATCACCAATAATTTTGATATTAATTATATCAAAGGCAAGGAGAAAAAAGCAGTTAATGTTCTAAGTCATAGGAGGTATATAATAGTTGTGGCTACTATCAAGAATACTTTTAGAGATCAAGTGATCAAATTATCACTAGGAGATGAATTATATAATTAGGATAGGAAAACATTGTCTAAGAATGCTCAAAATCCTAGGTATTAAGGATTCATAATAGAGAGTGATGGTATTTTATGGTACAATAATATGATGTATAAGCATGATAGAGAGAATTTTAGGAACATAGTGCTAAATAAACTACACAATACCCTATATTTAAGACATCCAGGAGTAACCAAGCTCATGGTTGAGATTAGACCAATTTATTTATGGAAAGGAATCAAGAGAGATGTAATAGATTTTTATGTCTTATTGTCTAGAATGTTAACATGTGAAAGATAAACATGTGCATTTAGATATATTGATATATCCACATGATATAATGGAATGAAAATGGTATGTAATTAGTATGGAATTTTTACAAGGTTTGTTGTTATCATGTAACATGCATGGCATAATCTTGGTAGTAGTTGAAAAATTGACCAAGGTAGCCTAATTCATATTGAGCAACATGACAGATGATGCACCTATGCTTATGAAGAGATTCATGAAGTATATCAGTTGCATGGTTTTTTAGAGAAGATTATTTTAGATCAAGATTTGAGGATGAATTTTATATTTTATTTGACTCAAAATTCAGCTCTAGGTACGTAGTTGAACTTTAACACTACATATCACCCACAAATTGATGGATAGATAGAGTGAGCTAACTAGGTTTTAAAATATATCCTTCATATGTATTGCATGGATCAACAACACATGTGAGAGGATTACCTTCCATTGGTTCAATTTTATTAAAAAAACTCATACTAATTAGCATTGATGATGGTTGTGTTTGAGGTATTGTAGAGGAGGTGTAGAACACCAATCAATTAGGATAGGCTGGAAGATAGGGTAGTCTTTAGACCTAAGATGCTTTCAAAAATAGAAAATCAAGTTAGGAAAATTAAGTAGAGGTTGGTCGAGGCCAATGATAGACATAAAAGTTATACTAATCTAAAGAGAACAACTAGGCAATTTTTTGTAGGTGATAAAGTGTTTCTATAGGTTAAATCTTAGAAAAAAATGATTAAATTAAAGAAGTCAATAAAAATTTCACCAAGATATGTGGGAACCTTTGAATTTTTGGAAGTGATCAAACCTGTAGTGTATAGGCTTGAATTACTACCAGCTCTAACTATTTTTTATAATAGTTTCCATGTGTCTTATCTTAAAAAATATATTTTTGATCTTTCACATGTGTTGGTTGGAATTATTTGTTGGTTCTGTACTTGGGGTGGTTATGGTAGAGCCAATTAGAGTAATTAACACACAAAATCTATGTGTAATAGAGAAGTGTTGCAATGTCCATTGGGACCAATATTATGATGATAGTTACACTTGGGAGGACTATGACAAGCTTTATAGGCTATTTCTACATTTGTTTACTTGATTTGATATTATAAATTATATTATCTTATGCCAAATACTTTTCTTAATTCATAACTTATGTTTGAATAAATGTCATTGGAATGATGACCAACTTTAGGGGGAAGGATGCCACATCCTGCTTTCTATCTAAGTTGAATAACCTATTTGATATGTAGATTATTATGGTTGATTAGTTGATTAACTAATATTTGATTAAGCTTGATGACATATGCTATTTATGAGATAATTTTTGTTTCTTAATTTACATGATTAGTTTGTTATGAGTTAATAGTACTTTTACATTCTGTATATTATGATCATGTTTGATTATTATACTACATTATTTTATGAATATAATGATGTTTTAAGCTAATTACCTTCATTTTTATGAGGTGGATATAGGATAGATTCTTCCCTCAAAGTGTGATGGAGGGAGAGCATCATCAGAGAGGGTGGTTTAGATGAAGATGTTGGGGGATGATAGAGAATGAATCTAGAAACCATTACACACACCACATTTGTATTTCATGATTGTGTTGTTTGATAGATAGTTATAGTATTTTTTTTTATGTTTAATGACTTCTATAATGTTGTACATTTTCACTAATCTAGTTTTTATTAATGATCATAATGATTTGTTTAGGTGATTTCATTAATTTAATGATCTTACGTAGCTCATCTTATTTGACATAATTTTTTGGATAAATTAGTGAATTTTTTATGTTTACTTATCTTACTACCTTATTAAGTATGTTTATATAGGATACGATTATGATGTTGTGACGTATTTCATAATTGTTATTCAATCTATAAGATTTAGATAACAATAATTAAAGATTATTATTATGATATTATATATGTTTAATTTAAATGTCAAAAGATAAATAACATTGTTTTAAAATTTATTCTCTTTGATTAACTATTTTACCAAAGGTTTGATAGCCATAATATAAGTTAGATAAATGGATATATTTATTTTAATTATTTAATGATTTTAGGAGATCATTGTATATGTTATGTATGTTTATGGATAACATTTCAACATTAAACTATAGTCTTATAATACCTAGTTGAATTGTCATGTCATATAATCATTATTATATTTGGTTGATAGTCATTGCATGGGAATACATTAGTTATCAACTAAGTTGATAGTCATTGCATAGAATAAAACATTGGGGATTATGTGACCTATGGTTTAGTTGGTCGATGATTGATTGTTTAAGTCAATGTCATGTGAATTTTATAAAGAATATAAAATGATTTTTAAGGGGTTCAATAGAAGCCTCAAGATTAGTAGGGTTTATAATCATCCGTTGAATTCAGCTAAACATCCTTTTGGAAAAAATCATAGAGTTGTTTGTGTTTGCATGGTGGTGGGCTGTAGAGTTGGTTGAGCTATCTAGGTATGCATATTTTTGAGTTAGTTTAATTTATCATTAATGGTGGAGAAGTAGAAGATGATAAGGTTGATGAAAAAGAATAAAAAGAAGAGAATGGGGGTTGTGAATGGGATGGATCATGACATACAAAGAGTAAGAGACAAAAGGAGAAGAAGGTGTGAACAAGTGTAGGAATAAGGGAGTTATTTATATTTCTTTGGCATTTATACATTTACGAGGTAGGTTTTGTAATTAATTTCTTATGTAAAATATTGAATGTCTTTTCAATTATTAGGTTACTTAGTTTTTCATTATTTGAAACATTGTATAAATGAGTTGTATGTATGGCCCTATGGAAGGCTCAACCTTCATATAACCCCGCATTCAACTTAGGGTAACTTGAGTGTATTGGGTAAAGTCACAGAATTTGAAATGACTATTTTAGGCTTGTATCAAATTCTATCCTAAACTCCTCTCTCAATTCAAAAACTATGTTCATTAATGGAAAGCTATTCTTGATGGGTATATACATTCTAGATCAAAGTTGATTGGTTAAAATCAATTTTTTTTATATTTATTTTTAGGTATTCAGAATATGGATTGAAACTTTGAATAGTATATATGTTTGACTATGTACACATCTATTTGGATTTTGGGTTTGATGAATGAATTATTTATACAAATTGAACTATGTTGATATATATATATATATATATATATATATATATATATATATATATAGGTCTAAACTGATAAAGTACACACACACACACACACACACACACACACACACACACACACACACACACACATGTATTTGATTATTAGACTTTAATGGGTGATTGTATATATAACATTTAAAAAGACAAAGTTACTTGTTTAGGTGAATTTGAGGTTATGATTTTGATTGGTTTTATTTAGATTTAGATTGAAATGAAATTATACATATAGGGTAAACGTTATAATTTACACTCTAAGATATGTTATGAAATCTTGTATTATACATACTTGTTTATATATGGATTTAGGAACTTTCTATGTAGTCATTTTGTGTAACCCGCGTATAGGTAGATGAATAAGTGACTGTAGGTTATACATTTAGCTTTATGCATGGAAATATACCAAAAAACTATTATAGTATTCATGGTATTGTTTATTTATAATTCTATTAATTATATTAATGAACTTTGCATATATTTAGATATGACTGTGTATTGTTGTTATTTGGATTTGACTGAACTATGTAAGAGTTTGCTTAGTCCATGAGGGATTGGGTATACAAGTTCAATTTCATCTTTTTCATAGTTTTATTTAGCTAAGTTTGAGTTATTATATTAAAAACCTGTGTTAGGTATTTGACTATGTGTTGGTGTTATTTTAATAAACAATACTCGAGTTGGGTATAGGAGATTGTGTATTTATATTTGCTCATATAAACTAAATTTAATTATCAAAATTTAAATAGATTGATTGGATTTAATTAATTAAATAATTTGGTGAATAAAAAAGTAATTGTGTTTGATTTATAGAATTTTATGTGTTTTATTTATCAAGGGCAAATGAAATTTTGTAGTTTAATGAAAAAGTTTATGGGGCTTTTGTTTGTGAACTGACTATATAATTAATGTATATAGTATACTCTAAGATGAATGATGATGGATGCCATCTTAGTGGTATAATGTATAAAATGAAGTATTTATAATGTATTTGTATGTGTGAATATATATATATATATATATATATATATATATATATATATATATATATATATATATATATATATAACTGTGTTATGTATATAAGTGTTATTATCATAACAATGTGTAAATTATGCTTGTTTAAATTTGGTTATATAAAATCATTAAAATATTATATTTAAGATTTTAAATATAAAGCATTTATGATGTTTTAGACTGGATTTTGTTATATGTAGATTATGAATAAATTATTAAGCATGTGTTATAATATTGTTTCATGAAGAAGTAATATTATAAGTTGTTTAGTGGTTTAAACAATTGTCAATCTAGATAATCATTACCCAATTGGTTTGTTATATTTAGGATTATTTTTGGATTCTATTTATTATTTATAATAAACTAGATGTATGGATTCATTTCACTTCATTTGATGAACTTAATGAATGTATGTGATATTTTTATACTTAGCATATTTTTGATTAGCTAAAGTGAAATATTATGAATGAATCTATTTGGTTTTAATATTATTATTTATTTTACTAAACCTTAAATTCATGTACCTAAATAAGTAGTGGATGGATTCTACTAGCTTAATTAGCATCATTAATGAAAGATGAGATGTAATCTAATTGAGTGGTGTGTATGAATTTGACTAATCCTAGATATCATTTATTATTGAAAACTTTGGCCAAAGTAATATTTGATAAACATTGTCATTTCATATGTTGATTTAGTTTTCATATTTATGAAATATCAAATTAGAATGGATTTATTTATGGTACACATTATACATTAGATATCTTCAATACATGATTTTTAGTTTGTTACATTAGATCCTTGCACCATCATTCACCCATATATGAAGGGAGGGATATCTCCTTATATGGGAGATAGTGTGGGGGATCTATGGTCCATAGTTGGTGTGAAAAAGTGTTCAGATGATGCTTTCCCTCTTAATTGGAGTAATATACTTAAGATTTTAGACTAATACTTGAGTCATGGAGACTCTTGAATCGCGGAGACTCTTGATTCATGGAGACTCTAATCCATGGAGCTTTGTATCATGTTTTATCATTTAAGGTATTATTATGTATTTTTGAAAACTATAACATTTATATATTATAGTTTGATATTAGTGGCTGTAATGTTATATCAGCTATGGCTGAATTTGTACTATTTTATTTACGATTAGATGTAGTATTTATGGTTATTCAATATTGTTCATGATTATCATATATGTTCATGGTGATAGTTAGTTAAGGATCACTAGTTAGATTTGTTGTGGTGAAATTTATATGATGAATATGTGTAATTAATTTAATTTTTTTTTATTGTTATATTATGGTAAAACCCAGTGGGGTTGTTGCAATTCAAGTGGTGTGTTTGATAAGTGTATAGATGGTATTCTTGAACCTATTTTGTCTAATTATAATGTAAATTATAATTGTCTTAGCTATAATGTTTCAATTTCTTCTCATGAAAATTTAACATCTTATTATCCTCCTCACTACATGCCTTATAATGTAACTTCTTTTGAATATACTAATTATAATGCTCATGTTATGGTTAAAAATTGTCAAACCTTATGTGAATTATGAAAAATATCAGTATCGTATATCTAAATGTTGTAAATTACATCTATACAATTATTGAGGTAAACCCATGCATAATACTTTAAATTATTAGAAAATGACTAAAGCTTTTACCTCTAAGGTTACAACTATTTGGATTCCTAAAAATAATAGATCTTATAAAGACTTTGATGCATTCTTGTAATAATTCTTCTAATTCTTCACACAAAATATATTTTGTAAGTGACACATCTTCTTTGTTTCCATTTTGAAATTATCAATCTCTTTAATGCAATTCTTGCTTTTTGTTGCAAAGAAAATATTATTTTGACTAATTTATTTTCATGCAAGTGTACACACTTTATGATAGAAATTGTCTTTGCTCAAATTTCCTTGTTATACATCTAATTTTATTACATTAGATTGTATTTTTTGGTATATTGGTTACTTAATTTGAAATATTAGTGTTAGCTTATTTTTTTTTAGAGTTTCATGGATCATTTATCCTTCTTGATGGTCTTTATTCCATTATAGATCGATCACATTATCCTAAGAGGATTGTTGGATATTTTTGTTGATCACACTTTCTTTAATTTTTTTATGACACCTTATCTTCTTTCTTATCTAAACTATTGTAATTCCTCTTGAATAAAGTTTCTATTAAGGAGTATTATGTAATTTCAACTCCCTTCCTTGGTTATAAAAGGTTTTATCCACTTTTTAAACCCCAAATTAAGCTTAAAGGGGTGTTAAAATTAATATTATTTGGGTCCATATATGTTTCTAGTTTATCTTAAGTATAATATATGTGTGTACATTTTTTATATTTATAAATGCATTTAACTCATTTTTATGAGGTGTAAATCACCTCTCTAGTCCACTTGTTGGATTTGGAGTCACATTTATGTAACTCCTCCCCCAACATGTCACACACATCATTCTCACTTTTAAGATGATTAGAGACACTTGGAACACATATTGAAGATTAAAAATGTAACTCTTTAATCCTCTTAGCTTTATTTATTGAGTTCTTCTCCTCCTCTCTTATTACATTTTGGTAGTTGTACAATATTACTCTTGCATTATTATAATGCATATTTTGTCTTGAGGACATTATTTTTTCACTCTCTTCGATTATACTTGTTATTGTACTTTGATTTTATTGTTTATAAGGATTTTAATAGATTATAGGGTTTTTATCTATTCAACAATTTCTCCACTTGTCAATTCTTGTCTCAATCATGTGACTTGATTCTCTTCCAAGGTAACTTTGTTTATTTTTTATTTTTTTATAATGTATTCAACATTTGATCTTGTCAAATAATCTAATATATATTGGCCTAGTTTTTGGTACTAACCTTTGTAGAAATGAGAAATAATGACTATATAGTCACATATGCCTATCTATTTTTTATTTGTATTAATAATATCAAACCTTGATGATGTGTGTAACTATAAAAACCAGTCTTCTCTACCTTGAAACCTTAAATATGATTATGAAGATAAAACTATATAAAAAAGAATAAATTATAATGGTCTTAACTAAACCCAATCCCTCTATTTGATGATTTATTGTTCCTTACACATCTAATAATTTAAGGAGTTAAATCAAGCCACCTATAGTTCTCTCACCTAGTGTGATTATACAATTATGATCCATTGATATATGTATGTAATTAATTATTTCCCTTTGATACTTAAAAATTATTTATTTAACTTGGCTTGTGATTGATCCTATTTATAGATTAACAATATGGGAAGAATAGTTTAGATTTTTTCAATATGTAATATTGTATATATGTGTTTCAAATAAGTGCCAAGTTTATTTTGTATGAAACATTGATTTTTTATATTTAAGTATATTTTGGAAATTTATCATACCACTTACATGCTAGGAAAATGGGCCGACCCTTAGGAGAGTTTGATTTTAGAAAAATAATCATTATTGGGAATGGGTTAGTACCAACTAGATCAAGTCAATATTGATTAGTATATTACTAACCGAATCTAGTGGAACCAACCTATGTATAAACATAATGAACTAAAATCCTAGAGATGTCTATGCATGATATTTAGTAGGTTTGAAATAGATAGTGAGGTTCACATAGGTGTATAATATTATAAAAAATGTTGACTCATAATATATCATGCAAGTGTGAGAGAATCACATATTAGGATTTTTTTAATACATTTAAGTCATGTAGTATTTTTTTAAAATATTATTATTGTCTAGTACTTGTTGTTCACCCTAAAATATTGAATTCAAAGACACTCATGAGGTTGAGTGTTACAGAGATAAAAGTAGGGGAAAATGCATGGGTAAAGATATCCCATTGTTAATTTTAGGATTGATGATTTTTCAATCTAAGGACCAAGAATTATAACCTATTATACTCAAAGAACATGGAATACTACCACCAAAATCTTAAAGTCTACCAATAAAAACCTAAAATTATTATTACTTAACAAAAATTGATTATTGATTACTCTTAGTATTAACCTTGTTAATTTCTAAAATAAGGGAGTGTGTTTTAATTCCACGATAAACATAAAAGGGATATCAAAGTAGGGCATAAAATGATATTTTTAATCAAGAAAATACTAATTCATGACAACTTAAGCATGCCAAATCATAGTTATACAACTATGTGCCTGGTTTAGTGAGTACACAAACATTTAACCTTTTAGTAGAAAAGATTATAAGGGATATCAATATAAATATCCTATTTATAGGTCCTTCAAATAATGTAAATGCTCAAAATATTTGTACTAATGACATATAACTTTTGAAGCAGTATAACTAAAAGTACATAAAGCATAGATTATTCACAAAAAAACTAAAAAGAACATACAAAGATTTAGATTTAAAAACACACAATTCAACTACCATATTCATCTCTATAAAATAATCATAAAATCAATCCTCTTACATAAGCATCAACTCTAAACTATAAATAATGGACCACATTCCATAAATAGAAGACTAGGTTAAAATAAATAAAAGTATTATATTAAGATTTCAATAGAGTTTATTTACATAAAGTGTTGACCATTCAAAAAGAAAATAATTTACAATATATTGAGGATGTAGTTCACCTCTAAGTAACATGAGATTCCAATCTTTGGCCATGATGGCCTCCCAAAGTTGTTACAATTGTAAAGATTCAAAAAATATAGAATATTCCCTATTATCCCCAAAAGATGCTCAAGACCCCCCTCAGTTGATATGATAATGAGCTATAGAAGAAACATCTCACATATACTTAAGCTATATCTCCTTGGCATCCACATAGATTCTACCAATTCAAATTATCTATCAAACTTGGCCAAGTTCATGGGAGGTTCCTAGAAAATCACCTATGATTGGACCAATAGTCTTTAATGCACTTGGAGTGATGCCTCGAGGGAAAATTTCACCTATAAAACCTAGATATTACTAGATATAGATTGGGTTGAGGATCCATAAACACCTTAGCTCTATCTTTATTGGCCTTCGGCACATTTCTCTACATGACCTAGTTGAATTGACCTAGGTGGACCTTGAATTATCCTTTATCTAGTAGGGTACCATCCAAATAGAAAAACATTATGATGTTGACTTCATTGAAGTAAGTCATCCATTATTTACCTTCTTCTATAGGTTATACAAACATCTATATCAATACCAAGTACTCCTTAATTTAAGTTCTCATGCTCTTGACATATGTATGATATAGATTTAGGTTAGAGAGAAGTATGAGTTTTAGCTCTGAGAACATTCCCTTGTTAATAACCATAGCGAGCCTTTTATGCTTTTTGTCTATGCAAGAGATTCTCTCCAAGTATACCTATGCTCACTAGAGGTGTTCCCTACTCATATTCAATGTTTTAAATACTTCTCTAAGGGATGTGAAAAGGTGCATGGGGCATCTTTGACCTAGCCATTCAATTTTATAGGGAAGTTTCTATTCACATGTGCCTCGATCATCTAAACCTACTCCTTCATGTCTTCCATAAGTTTTTTAAACATGTCATGAGTGACTCAGAGCACAAATACTAGATCCTCAATCAATTTTTCCTCCCCACTACATGTTATCACTTTGGTTAGTGAGAAGAGGTCATACTTGGTCTGTCAGACCACTATATAGAGGTGGAAGGTGTAGGAATGGGAGGAGGAGAAATGGATCAAGTAGAGGGAAGGAAGAGAGAAATGGAAGAGGAGGAGGCATAGGGTAAAAGGGGGAAGGATAAATGGATAAACCCATGGGAACATCTAGGTGTGCCACTTAATTTGGGTCAAATTAACATGTAGGCTCATGGGGCTAAGTAAATGAATATTCAAAAATAAAGAGCAAATTAGTTGGTTAAATCCAAATCCTTGGGCACCTAGGATAATGAAAAAGAGAGGCTTAAGAGGGACAAAGGGACTAATAAGGGGATGAGTAAAATGATCTACCTTTTGCTTCTTCTATTTCCATATTGTTCCATATCATATTTAGATGCACACAAAATATAAGTATCTTGTTTTAATTATCATTGCAATATCTACCATAGCCATACTTTCTATTTTTAGCATATATCAATATATAAATTTATAATATTGTTTATCTAAGTTTACAAAATAATTAGTAGTGGTGAGAGTTGACTGGGGAGTCTACAAAGTGACTAAAAGTGTCAATGAGGTGGCTAGAGCTAATAAAATTATGCACATATGTGGACTCATTATTGGTATCACTAAGATTTGATCTAGTGTAGGTCCATTAGTAGCAACCATTGAATGATAAAAAATAGGGGCACTAAGGGATTAAAAACTATAGTGCTTGAAGCCTAGAGGTGATCCACAGGGATACTTACTAATGGAATTGGTTATGTGGGTAGAAATTAGGACACAAATATATTGTACACGATTGAAGCCAAAGGGACTTAAGGGAATTATGGGTGGGTTGGAATGGGAAATAGGGGAGACACCACTTGATTAGGCATGGTAGGAAAATGGAAATTAGGGGATGTTCTACTGAGTTAGTGAGGGGGGGTGAAATCAAGGGAATGGATGTTCCACTAGGACCCATTATATGATCTTTCTTGAAATATAGGGCACAATCACCTAAACATATCCTTGGGGCTAAGTTGATGTAGGTGAAATAGGTCTAATATAGGTGGATGGCCCAAGTTGAACCTTCTTTTCCTTCCTTTTCTTCACCTTAAGTCTAGAGATCACCTCCTTATAATATGTAGGGTTGAGGTGGATCTCATTGTCTAGGTGAGGCATGTGGTTGTAAGCAATGTTGAACTAAAATTGATACCTCATCACATGGGCCCTGATGATACCATGAGGGTACCATTACCTATCTTCCACTCTTCCCATGACATAATAATCCTTTCTCACTTCCATCTTCTATAATAGAGATATGATTTTATATATGTGATGGTAGATGATGATAGGGAAGGCTAGGTAAGCCTTCTATTGGTAGTTGAGGTAGTGGTTGAAGATGCCTTTAATTAGTTGATATTCTATCTCCTAATTGACCAAACGATATAAGACATAATAGGGAAAGTGGAGGGGGACCTTATGAATACCTACCACTTAGATGATATTTTTATCCATTTAGTATCATTAATTATTGATGGGGGTAATATATTACCCAATTTTATTAGAGAGTTGAGGCATAGCCACCTTATTGATGGCCATATAAACAACCAAATAGAATGACTCATAGATTTCCTAGATGTGATTTTGATAATGGTGGCCATTCACTATGCTATCATGAGTCCATGGTGGGAAATCATAATGATTAAACATGATAGTATCATAAATAATGTCCAGTAGGTAGCTCATCATCTAAAATTTATTGTCATTATAGGCCTCTATGACATAATGCACTAGTCAAAACTTGATAGTGCCCCAAGGTCTAATATTTACTCTCCTTTAAGGATGATGCTAATTAAGGGTACTCATAGTAGATCTATGTATACCAAATCACTTTCCTCAAACAAGCAAATAAGAAATATCATCACAACATAGACCCATTCTTTGAAGGTGTGAGTAATGTAATAATTAATCTCCTCCTTGTTGACCCATTTAGCATCGGGGTCAAGTACCTAGTCTTATAATACCTCATATATACATGTGTGTCAGCCCATGCATCCATGATGGCCTTGTAATAGGTGACTATGTACTCTGGGAGATTGTAATATGCTCTACATGTAGCTCTCAAAATGTCTACAATATTATGGTTGGACCCTAAAAAGTATACCAAGTCTTGGGCACTATCTTGCACCTGCTTAGATGTGAGTAGCATATTACCAAAGAGGTCAGCATAGGGGAAAACATCAAGTTTATCCATGGACTTATGAAACTCATATATTTCATATACCTTGAGGGCATCTAGGAATTTGGTATCATCTTCATCATCTCTAGAGGAATACTTAGGAACAACCTCAATTACTTTAAATATTTCAATGTAGTGCTAGAAATGGGTTAAGTTCTTAGGGAAAGTGGTATCTCTATATACAATTTCAACCCTAGGTTTAGAGGATAAAGTGACCATGGTGTAAAAGGGGAAATACTTATAGAAGCTAATTATGAGAATGAAGGGTATGGAGGGCACATGAATGAGATAAAAGTGAAGAGGCAAACTCTAGAAAATTAAAAAAAGATAATGATAAACCAATTTGCCTTTAGGCACTTATAAGGATATTAAAATATCTCCTACATTAATGGAATTTGGTAGCTCACCCAACATGAGTTCAAATTTGAGTTGGTCAAAAAATCTACCTATTCATTCTATAATCTGATATTAACTTAGGAATTTGAAATAAGACACTCCTCAAAAGATTTGAAATCTATGAAAAGATGTTTTAAATTATCTAGTTAGGGCTCAATTTCTTATTTAGTTAATGTGAGGAGTGTGTTAGGCACATGACTATTTCTCCCCTATGGCATCATGATAGCTCTTGGTTGTGCCATGTGTCTATTGTTGGTTAGTCTTATCTGGGTCAAACTACCACCTAAATGTAGTTAGGTGCTACACTTTACTTGTTTAAGAACTATAATTAGCCACTTAGAGTATTGAGGTGACATGTGGCATCCTTTGATTAGTTTTTGAATATGATTATACCTCTTCATAAGAATATTAAGCATCTTGGGCCTTTTCCACCAATTTGTAAGAAAGTGTAATCTGGTGTGGTCTCATAAGTTAGGCTCTCCTAGGATTTGACATCTCTGATAGGTTTGGGATACTAACAAAGCTGATAGTCAGGTCATGTGGTGCTTCCTCATTTAGTCAATCTCTCCTAGGCTTTAACATAGATTTGAGAGACTTGGCAGCCAGGCCCCATGGTGCTTCCCCATTTGGTTAGCATCTCCTAAAATCTAACATCTCTAATAGGTTTGGGAGATTTATAGCTCTGATAGTTGATCTATGTGTCACTTCCTCATTCAGTCAGGATCTCTTGGGCTTTAACATATTTGACAAGTTTAGGAGACTGATAAATATGGTAGTAAGGTTGCATGGTACTTCCTCATTCACCAAGATTTCTTATGAGATTTAATGAAAAATTAATAAGTTAAAATAAATCCATGTAATCAATTAAATATTACCTATCTACCACTAAATTTTTATGAAATGCTAAGTAGGACTCCAGGAGACTGATACTTCAGGAAACCCAACATGAGTTCAAATATATGAATAACATAGTTAACACAATAAAATATTTTAAGTATGAAAAAACCTTTATTATTTTAAAACATAACAATTATTTTATTATTTTAAAACTCAAAATACTATAGGGGTCTTAAAATAGACCAAATTGCCATTACAAACATTGTTAAACACACAACAAACTAGGGCAGAATAAAAGCTCAAGGATTTTCAAAGAAGATGTTGATTGGAAAGGGATTGAGGCTTTGGGAACTTCAAGTTTATCACTTTTAGAGGGGTCCCCCACTTATTTGAAGAAGGGGGTATGTTGGCCACATTAGTACTAAATACCAAATTTTATTATATACATTATTTATCATCATTGGCATATGTGATAGGAAGAGTGATCAAAGAGGCCTCTCTCAATAGAGATCCAAAAGGTCTAAAAATTAGTGTGAATCTCTAAAGAACTTCCAAAAATTAATTTTTGGATGAAATACTACTATTATGGGATCCATATTATAAATAACATATAACCTTGAAAATGATACTAAATAGATATAAAAGAGTGGATGGGAAAAAATTCAGCTCAAATTCTAAAATATGATTGATCAACCAACTATATAGATACATGAGAAAATAAAGGTAAACCTTGGATTTAAAAGACACATTATTAGTATATATTTTTAAATATCCTTATTTGATGAGATGTAATTGTGAATTTTTGACACTGGTTGGGTAAAGAATGTTAAAAAAGTTATCTTCATATAAAGGGAAATGGCTCTTTTTCCCTAGAGAGCCAAAATAATTAAGTCTGATGTATAATCCATGACTAGGTATTTATTATCCATTTTTAAATCTCCCTAAAATTATAGTGAAAGAATAATGAATCTATGAAGCAATTTTTTTTATAGAGTGGATTAGAAGAAAATAATAAAATTAACCAAGTTTTTTAGGATAAATTATACACCCATAAAAGCTAAGGTGGGATAGGATTAATAATCCCCAAGATGTTGAGATTAAAACCTTGCTGACAATGGGATAGCCTGAGTGCTTGTATACATACTTGATGTTTTTAACCATTTGTTTGGTAATTTTTCACATGAGGGACCTTGACCTATAAGAAGATAAAGCCTTAATGTTGTACTCAAATAGTGATAAGGACTTACATTGTACTTATTGTGCTTGTTGGATCACCATAAGGTACTAATTTTACCATGCATTGAATTTATATTTCTAAAATTAACCTTGGTGTGCTTTATTATATTTATAAATTATTATTTTTATTATTATCTTTTGGACTTGGTTGAAGTTCAGATGAAAAATTTGGTAAGTGCTTGGCAAGCTCATTGAGGAGATTTTGAAAATACCTTAGACTTTGGTCTAAGTCAAACCAATAACCAATCAATTAGATTAAAGACCTTTATAAATTTCAAGGGTTAATATTTTTTTTGTTCGGACATGGATTAAGTCATGGTGAATTCTCATTTTATTATTTTTTAATTACTTTGAAAACATTGTTGAGTTGTTGACTTAGGCATATAAACCCTGCATGAGCTGGGGTGCATAATGGTTAAAGGAGAAAGTAACTTTGTGAGATATTAAATGAATTATATTCACATTTTAACAATTTTTGGGAATTAGATCCGTATTAATTATCACCCATGATACCCAATAGTAATGGAAGCATTGTTTTAGGTATATTTCTATGTGGTTAAAAAGAAATGCTTTCTATGGAAATAGGCATAAAAACCTAAGCCAGAGAAAAGAAATAAGTTTTTGAGAGTCAAATATTAGTATATAATTATTGTGGTAGGGGGAATAATATAGAATAAAAAATGAGGGGTCCTGAACTAATTGATATGTCCTCTTTATATGCTATATTTCTCAACTCCTTGACTAAAGATTAATTTTATGTGCTTGATCCTTTTAGTTTGTTAAATTCTTCTAAGCCATGATATACATCCATATTCATGTACCTTTATACACCTATATGAATAGATACATGTTTCAAGCCTAAGGTTTTCTACATCGAGCCTTAATTACCTCTTTCTATGTATGTCTTGATTGTTTCCTAGTGTTTCATAACTTAGACTTATAAAACTTTTGAACATTGCTATTTTCCAATTTGTTTAGCAGTGTTGGTAATGGACACACACACACACACACACACACACACACACACACACACACACACACACACACACACACACACACACACACACACGTACTTAGGTGGGTATGCACACTTTGTCTTTTCTTGAGTTGAATTTTAGTTATTTATTTGTGATTGACCTATAACCAAGAACATTCTATAGTGTAAAATTAGTGCACATAGTCTAGGTTAAAATTATTTGAAATAAAAAAGCAAGATTTGGGAGTACACCTATGTGTTGATGTAATCACCTTGCCTATTGACAAGTTATTTTTTAAAAGATGTATCATTGTAAGGATTTGAAACCAAGATTAGGATATATATAGATAAATATTTAAATTACATGTGTGTACGTGCGTGCGTGTGTGTGTGTGTGTGTGTGTGTGTGTGTGTGTGTGTGTGTGTGTGTGTGTGTGTGTGTGTGTGTGTGTGTGTGTGTGTGTGTGTGTGTGTGTGTGTGTGTGTGTGTGTGTGTGTGTGTGTGTGTGTGTGTGTGTATTGGTTTTGGGAATTTTTTTATATTTTCATGCTCTTTTGATGACCCATCAGAGGAACACATGTTTGGAATACTAATTTCATTTTATGTAATGGTGTTGACTATTATTCATTAATCTATTAGCTATATATTTTTATTACTTTAGAATGTTGGAATTAAAATATAAAAAAAATAATGTTCTTTATTTAGATTAGGTAGGTTATGTGTTATTAATTTATTATTTAATTATTTTAACCTAGATAAAATAATCTCCAAGGGTTAGCTTAAGTGAATAGGATCAAAGACTTCAGTCACCTAGGTCTCGAGTTCAATTCCAAGATGAGTACCCTATGATGCATCATGGATTAGGGGCAAATGCTAGCCTAAAATCTAAAATAGCCATGGGGATACCTTGAGGTAGGGGTCAAACTTCTCCATGTGTTCCACATGGAGCATAGTGGGGTGATTTGATTATGGATCATTTGGTGGACATTACAGACCCAGGCCCACCCCCATCAAGTTTCAGTAGTAGATTAAATTTTATCCCCCAAGGTTATACCTCAATGGTAAGCCATTATAATGGTAACCACTAGGTCATGGGTTTGAGCCCTGATTGAACCATGAGCATTGGGTAGGGCACTGGCATAAACCTGATGGATTAGTTGTTAGAATCACCCTACAATAGTGTTCTTAAGTGTGTGCTAGGTCACTGGGTCCAACATGGTGATAATGATATGCCCAAAAAGTTGTGAACATCCTCAGTTACCAAAAAAAAATTTAGATAAAATTATGGAAAATAGCTTGGTTGTTAAATTTATGAATAACCTATTGACTTTGTTGTAATTTATCTTTGTTGGAACCAAATTGATGAAGTTAACATAATAGTATTTAAATTAATGTATTTATTTTGTTTTATAATTTTCAAATGACATCCTTATTAAGGATGGGTATAATTGATATATCATTATGCATATACATAATGCAAGGCATGTTCATACTATACTAGGCAAAATATAATAGGTATGACCTAACTGCCAAAAGGGTTTATCTAAGATACACATGTTCTTATGAATGCAATGTAATGAATTTTATCTTATTGGGAAGTTTAATGAGGAATATCAATCTAAGTTATTTAATTGACTATGTTATCATGGGTTTTTATAACTACAAGTTATAATTTTACTTTTGATATGTGAGCCATCTTCAATTTGTAAGGTGTGCATAGCCAATTGTTAATTGATCCTAAAGAATTTGTTTCCATTATTATTGAATGCTAGTGATTTCTTAGCATATACAAATTGCATAAAGTGAATGGTAATTCTATTCTTTAGAATTATTTTAATCGTTAACCAAAAATCCTACTTGTTACATGACCCCTATCTTAACAAAAAAAATGGATATTTGGATTCAAACAAATGTATAAATTTGATTTTGGATACAAATTCAATTTATTCTATTAGTAATTTTTGTATGGGTATAAAATAGACCCATAGATTCTTTTTAATTTTGTATTCACATCTTAGGCTATAAATACTATTTCCATTCCTAGTGAAACCTACTTTTAGAAGTTATTTTTAGGTTTTGAATATTTCGATACCTAACGAAACCTACTTGATCTTGGCACACCTAGATGAAACCTATGTCAAGAGGACCAAGTTTTCTATGATAAAAAAGTATGTCAAATAAATTAAAAGAGGTTATACATATTCTAAATAAATGTATAACATCCTATACTTCCTTGGATTTGGGAATATATTACACATGGATTTATTTATTCATTGAAAAAATAATGGTGAAATATTTATACCATAGAAATTTTAAGTAGTAATAGTTAGTATGGGTTATTAATATATTTATTTTCTTGTTTTAAGTGATTGGTTATGAGTCTCATGTCTATTTAATTTCATTAATGCAAATAAGGAACCTATGTAGATAAAAAATATAGATTTATTTGTTTTTATATGGATTATATTATACAGGGTTGTTCTTTCATGTATTTTGTGGATCTAACATGTTTATTTTTACTACTCTTAGATAATTTTTATTTATCTTGATAATATTACAATGTTAGCTTTGCACTGAGGTATCCAATTTAGTGTTTTGAGAGAAGGATATAAGTTATTCAAAAACCACATGACCAATATTTGTTTGATATATGAAGCCTAGTTTCATCTTTATTCCTTCCATCTTGTGCTACGATCTAGTAGTCTTAATGATTGCTAAATAATATTGAGCTTATTTTGTATATGAACAATCATTCTACAAAAGGCATATTTATTTCATTATTTTATTGATTGTATATATACCCTTGAGTAACAGTGTAATGTATCACTTTTAAATTTTTTAAGATAATAGAGTATAAATGTATTTTATTTTTAAAATTCCATCACTTGAGATTATTGAATCAACATATTTATTTATAAAATACAATTTCAATAATTGGTGTTGTGCAATAGTATAATCAATAAATTTATGGACAAAGATGTTTACTCAACCATTGAGTTAGGCATGATTTTTTTTGCATTGAAAGCATTATTTAATTTTGACAAGTCTATTAGATAGAATATATAAGTATCTTATTATTAATAGATGAAAGTTATACCATGAAGTCTTTTAGTGATACTAAGGCATTTATATAAGTTGGGAAATTGAATCCTTTGTTAGTTTTGGTTTTATTCCTGGATTACTTTACTGGTTGTATCCATTGTGGGTTCTATAATTAATTTAATGTATTTTGGAGAAATACTAATAAAATATTTAGGCATATGACATGGTAGTAATGACAAGTAAGATTTTGTTACTTAGCCCATCTAGTATCTCATGATTCATTAAAAAATTTATAGTCATACTTTTTTCTTGTAAATGATCTTGGAGGTTATTATTCTTTATTTGATACATTTTTGGATTCTTAAAAAGAATCCATATTTTAGGTTTTAATTGGAATTATAAATATGGTTTGGATCTTACTATTTTCTTTTTTATTGATTTTCATTTGGTAATTTATCCTATGGTAATTTTAAGGGTGTTCATATAGTCTTTTGAAATCCCATAACTAGAATAAGTTTATTGTAATGATTTATCAATTATTGCCTTTCTATAATCACCTAAAAAAGTTTGAGACTTTTGGTAAGAGAATTTAATTGTATGATCTTGTAATTAACCCTCCATTGGATAATCCACATTCATCAAAGAAGGTGTTTTATAATATATTTTGTGTTATAAAATCCCTATGCTCTGTTAGGTTCATAATAATTAATACTTAACTTAGAATAAGATGAATATAATTATGAGAAGGAAAGTAATTAGTCTTAGTGTTCATTTAGTAGTGTATGTTTGAATTGAGCTTGTAATTGAAAATATTTATATGTCTAAAAGAATTTATTATTTGGTCTTTGATTTTAATATTTTCTAAGTTGGGTACGTTATTAGTGCACTTGCCTAGGGTTTGTATCCATTTAATCTTTTTGGAATTGAATCCTAGATAAAAAATTGACATAATGAGATCTTATTCTTTAAAATTATTATTTTATTTGGAAATATGAAAATATTAAGCATAAAATAATATGTGCCTTTTGACATAATAATCCTAGAAGTACATAAAACTTTTGTGTTGGGTAAAATAATTTGAGAGTATTATTAATATTCTATTCTCATTAAAGGAGAAAATTATTTTTTATAGTAGAATATATTTTATTCTCCATTATCTTATATTCTAGAGAAGTGATTTCACTTTATCACCTAAAAGGATCCTACCTTCTTACTACTACTCGTATAAGCTCAGCTCTTAACTGCACTAAAATTTGTTCAAGTGGTTATGAAAATAATATGGAGTTGTGCTTGTGTTACTTGTCTTATCTTCACAAGGATTGTGAGATATACTTTTTCTTGTCCTTGAATCTTATTAAGGGCATAACTAAGCTAGTCAAAGTAATGGGATAACTTATGTTGTGTAAAAGTTAATTGGTTTCTCTATTTGTGAATCTTGATTATAAATATTAGAATCTATGAATGGATATATCTTGATCAAAATTTATTGATTGGATAACTATTAATTATGTTAGTTAAGCATATGGTTTCTCTACCTCTAATTTCCAAACCCTAAAGAAATGAAATTTAGTGGTATGCTCCAAAGATTATAATTTATTACACATATAAAAGGGTGCACATATTACTGAAAGTTAAAAAATTTGAAGCTCAAACTTTTTTGGGTTTTGACATTTGCTATCAGACCTTATGTTACAATCCTAAGGATCTCTCAAAGAATAAATTAAGTTATCTTAATCTTTGTGATAATATAGATCTGGTTTGGTGTTGTGACCTTACACAAGACTTTTATCTTCTCTTGAGTTGATAAAAATAATGTTATGTTTTATGACTAAGGTGATAAGAGCCAATAAATTTATTTGGAACTAAAGCAATCCAAATAAATAGAACAATGTGATGTTCACCTATGGTGTTGGTTAATTCAACCCTTCACAAATTAAATTGTTACAATTGAGAAAGAATAACTTATCTATCATTGGCTTATATGGTTAGGTCAATAGGAGGTAAAGTGATAAATACGTTACTCTTATAATTAAGGTTACTTACCTAGTATCTATTAATGACATGTATAGGTAAGTTATTATGAGGTGATTAAGGTATAATGTCCTTAGGTAAGTCTAGGGGAATGACTCAGTGATATGGATCCAATGAGCGAGCCACTCAATGAATGAAAAATAATCTACTAGAGTTCTACATAAATGGTGTGTGATAAAATATCTCTGCCAAAAATTCTCATATCTTCACTAACTTAAAGATGAAATACAAGCCTTTATATAGGATTGTCACTATCCTATAATCAAGGAAATAAAAAAATCTAATCTTACTTATCTTCCTAACAAGTAGGATGTGATCTAAAACAAATAGGATGCACATATGTAGGAAAATAAAAAATCTTATTCATTATTAAATACTAGGTGAAATTATATCCCTTGAGATAAGAAATGAGGTTGCACATCCTAACAAACTAGAGGGAAAGTAGGAAAAGGTTACGAGAGTAAGGAAAAATTTATGTCACACTTATTATAATGCATATGAAGTGAAAATAAACTATAATCTAAATTATAACTTAACTTACATATGCTTCCTTATCAGTTACACTTGGAGGCTAAGTTATGTGAATATAATTGACTTGTTTGGACAAGTTAATAAATTTGGGGGGTTCCTACCTATAAATAAGAACCATCAGTTATTATTTTTTATTTGATATGGTAAACTCTAGGTTTTACAGGGACCTATAACCACAAGAGTATATTATAGAAGTTTAAACAGGCTAATTAGGGCCAAGAAACCAAAAAGCTAAAAATATTACATAGAGCGACAACAAAAACCACCACGAGTCATTATTATTCCATGAGGCATTAAGGGTTATTATTGACTCCTATCTTTTTGATGGATAAATTAATATTATACTATATTGGAAACTACCTTTTTTTGGGAAGAGGTGTTGTTATATTCAATATCTTTGAAGCTAATTATGTTAATATTACATTAATCATTGGTCTCAACCAAAAAACATGATTTCCAAATAAGTTCTAGATTTTATAGGATTCATTATGATAAAAATGATTTCAATTTCACCAATGCCTGATATGGGAATGAGTTATTTGATATCCTAAATAGGCACACCAAAGTTTATTCTATTTGTGTGCTCATGTGTTGATGTAGACTTGAAGGAATTAGTAATGACCTATTTTTTTACATTTTAATAGTAGGTTTATGTATGATTGTTGGCTACTTTTGATTTCTTATTTGATATAATTATTGTAATAAAATTAAGAAGTTACTTTTTTTAGATAAATGTTATGAAATTATGACATTTTAGTCTTTATGATAATAAATAATTTAAGTTTTAGGATCTCACACTAAGATGGTTTCAAGTTTTGAGATAATGAATGTCTAAATAGAGGTAAAAAATGCTAGCTGTTAGGGTAGGGTTAGAGAATCTCCACCCAACATGATCATTCCTTCTAAGCTAAGGTTTCCTAGTAAATGACAAAGGTAATAAATTTTATCCATATCATTATCATGTGGCAAATTTGAATCATTGAGTTCCTTAATATTATCTAATATGTTCTCTATATTAACACATTTTGTTTCATTACTATATGGAGGAATGATGCAAGTGCCTATGTTAAGAAGAAACATTAATTTACTTGCATAAGGCCCTTGATATAATTGGAATTACCCAAAGTCTAAAATATAACTTGTATTCTTCCTGTGAAATGGATTAACACCATCTTTTACACATCTAAAAATTTGGGGTAAATTAGCCTAAAAAATAATTTTACTTTGCTAGTTCCTTTAATTATGTGAGGAATAAGGGAACTACTTATCTTGGTAAATTGAAAAGATCTAATTGACAACCTAATTTTAATAATTATTGTAAACAAATTTAGATATGATACAACAATACCTAAGGAATATTATTCCAAAACATGTGGAATCTTTAGCTTAGATTTAGTATGGTTACACTAAAATCCATCTAGGAAAACTTAAAACCAAGGATTATTAAAAGTATTTATATTGTTTTGAACATGTGCCCTAAACTTATCTATGTTTTTATGACATGGATAGATCAGATAAATTCTAAATTCGAGAGGTATACCTAGAAATACACCACTATGTCTCCCATGTTGGATTCTAAAAAATGTCTTACAATGTCCTACTTGATAAAAAATTAGGTACCTGGTTGGTACTATGTTGTTGGTTAGCACTGGTAAGTGCAAGAAATTCATACAAGAAGGTAAGATTTTATTGAGTCAAGTTATTCATACTCATGTTGACAATGATATTTTGAAGCATGATTTATTTTTATTTATTTAAGAACAATAAGTAATTTTTTTGTCATATGTTTTACCCTAAAGTTGATAATAAAAAGACCTAATTAGGTTGTAAAAAAATCCTAGGTACCCTCCTCAAAAACCTAAATGAGGAAATGGGCGAATGGTTGGAGGCCTTTATGGATGTCATTTGATGGTGGGTTTGTTTACCCTGTACCATTGTGAGCTCACAATGTGGTGGAAAATGTGTTGAAAAGCCATGAGGTTGCATACAAATGTATTTGATAATTTATTTGATTTTTAGTATGGTTGGTGTGGGACATTGCACTAACCCATGGATGGAAGTAACCAAATATAATAAGGGTGATATTAGTAACTTGACAATTTTAGATGGATTTATAAATCTATCATACTATATAAAATATTTGAGTTATTCAAAATATGTTGTGCTAAGCTAGGATTGTTGTTGGAAATCCAACTAAATCAAACTATTATGAACTACTACAATATTTTTATAGATCTTGATAATGATAGCTTTATACAAAAAAGGAAGTAGTAACATGACTTTTCTCTATTTAATTAGTTGTTTATTCTAAACTTATTTTCACAAAATTAAATAATTAAGGAATAGTTATTTTGTGTTTGGTGTTAAAATAAATTATATGGCATGTAAGCTGGTATAAAGAAGTAATTAATTATTATTTTTTTCATATCCCCAAGATGCTAATATTAAAACATTTAATAGAGAATGGGTTAAATCAAGTGGTTCTATGCATAATAGATATTGTTGACCAATTTTTTTGTCAAATTGTTACATGAAAGGACCTTGACCTGGTAAGAAGAAGAAGCCTTGATGTCGTACTCAAATAGTGAGATTGGATTGCATTATACTTCTTGTGCTTGTTAGCTCAACACAAGGTACTATCTGTATCATGTATTGAATTTATGTTTTTGACATTAGTCTTGGTATGCTTTATTGGGTTTGAAAATTATTATTATTATTATCTTTTGGACTTAGTCAAAGTTTTAATTAAAACTTGGTAAGTGTTTGGTAAGGGTTTGGAAAAAAAACAGTAAGGAGAGTTTGAAAAGACAATATACTTGAGTCTAAGCTAGGTCAATAAATAACCAATTAGATTAAATAACTCATGTTGTGTAAAAGTTAACTAGATTTTCTATTTGTGAATCTTGATTATAAGTATTAGAATATATGAATGGATATAACTTGATCTAAAAATATTGATTAGATGATTATTCATTATGTCGTTTGAGTGCAAACGACACTCTATCTCTAATTTCTAGGCCTTTAAACAATGAAACCAATTCTATAATCGAGATATTATAATTTATTTCACCTAGAGTAAGGTAAAATATACCTGAAAGTTCAAAATTTTGAAGTTAAAATTTTTTTAGGTTATGAAAATAAGATTATATAGGATGAATAAGGCATTGGGGACAAGAAAATAATTTACAACATATAATTAAAAAATAAATATGTGGAGTAAATTAATTAAATGTAAATATTTAGACACTTATTCGATCTTAAATATTTTTACACAATTCTACATACCAATTGGATTGACAATATGAAAGATCATAAAAAAACATAATTATATTTTACCTTTAGGTAGATGGTAGTTAGGGAGGGGAACTAAGTTTTATTTTTGGAAATATACATGGCTAAGATAGAACCTTCTAATATATCAGGTAGTCCTAATGGAAATAATGGGATATATTATTGATAAATTAGGAAAAAAATGTATGTGATTACATAACTCAAGATGATGATGGAATTCATTGGAAGTATTTATAATGGCCAAAAAAATTGAAACATAGAAGAGATGCAAATGTTGATGGTGGAACTGAAAGCTACCTCCTCGCCTCTCACGGTGTAGAAAATAAGCTTATTTATAAAGGAATCCCATAAGGGATGTAATGGTAAAATAAACATATAAATGGATTTTAAAGAGTGAAGGCATAATAAATCATGAATTTTTGATATGTTTGTTGTGGAATGACAAGGGCCTTCCCAAATAAAATATTTTATTATGGGTAGTAATAAATTGAATTTTTTAATCTTATGACCAACTCATAAGAGATATTTTATGGGACCGTCCATTTTATCTATGTGTAAATCTCATGGGGAAATTGGAGATCATTTATTGTTGAATTTCACCTTTGCATAGAGACTATGGGGGCTTATTTTTTTTTAAATAAACAATTTTGGGTTCTTCAAGTAAAAATGGAGGGAATGATTAAGAGATGTAAAACCATGTATAAATACCCATAGTATTGCGATGGTATGTGAGATTAGGTATTGAATAAAAATTATAATGTATGGATGGAAAGGAATAGGAATATATTTAAGGAATCAATCCATTCATAGTATTGGGTATGGACTAAACTTGATGCCACCATATTAGAATTAGTTCTAGTCAAGGTCAGTAAGTAAGTCTATTTGGAAGGGGATGAGGTTGAGATTTGTAAAAATGTGAGAAAAAACCTTGGAATTTTGATATTGCCTTACCTTATGAAACGTTTAGTAGGATATGAACTAACAAAATTAAGGTTAAGTGATCTCACCTAGGTTTAGGTAAGATTAAGATCAATTTAACCATTACTAATTTTATCCTTGGACATCCACAAGGATACCAATGATAGTTGAGGTGATGATACTTATAAAATAAGTGAAATTTTGAAATGGTAAAATGTTTGAATGATTTGATCATAAAAGGTGATTCAAAATTCACCATTAATGCCTTATGATGGTACAATATCTAGTTTTAGAGAATTTAAGTAGTAATCAGTTAAATTTAGTGGTTATTATATATGTTAGATTAGATTGAATTGAAGCATATAAGGGAAGGAAATTAATCATTAGAATGGGGTAAAAATGACAAAGTGGCCCTAAAAAAATTGACTTATGTACTTGATAGGATGTGGTTACCACCTTCCCTATTGAGTTACAAAATATCATAGTTAATAATATCTTGCATCAAGAGGATGCACATTAAATCAAAAATATAATAGAAAAAAAATTATCTCAAAGGTATCATTATGATATTTCCCATAATACATTATCATTTCCAACCCCTTTACGATAGAAGTGCCATAAAATCTCATGTAATGTAAGAGGGAACTTGTATCCCTTATATATAAAAAACTACCATGTTAAATGTATTTCATTTTACATGGGAGAAAAAAATATATGGTGGTTTTTATAGGTGGTGTGGTAGGGATTTGATCTTAAGTATTTACAATTGATGATGGTGAAAGGTTTAAGGCATGTTTTTATTCCCTTTCTCCCTTACTATCAATTTTTTTTGAGATACATGTATATATCATGAAAGAGTGATGGATGTATCCACTTAAATTTTTAATTATCGATGATTTGTCTTTCAATTATTTTTAGTGCATCAATATCCTTAAATGAATGTCCAAATTATACCAGGGTTTGGGTGGGTCAATTTGTGGTGATTTTTGAGATATTCCTAGGTGATCCTATATTGTATTTGCCTTCATGCATATTCTATCATCTACTTACTTGTCCTATTAATGTTCCCATTCTCCCTTTATGTTGTTTTTCTTCATATTTATGTGATTCTAGCCATCATCATCAACATAAATGATTATTACCAAAAGTCATTTTCCCCTTGGCTAACATCATGACCTAAGTCAATGTAGTATTACATTCAATTCAAATATTTCATATTAACTTGGTTAGGATGATGATGTTGGCTAAGTTTCCATAGTGATTTTCTGAGTTTTTAAACATTTTCATGTGAATCTAATTTATCATTTATCATAATAAATGCATTAAAACCCTTATGCTCACACACATAAGTCTAGCTTAGTAAAAATAAGAATAATTAGAGCTTAGGAATGTACAATTGAAAAATAACTATTTTCACAAGGTATTTGAGGATATCAAAAAGAGAAGTTAAACTATAAATGTACACCTAGTCTTTGGAGTTCCTAACTAAGAATACTTAGGTCCTATTATTTTCCATTTTGAGATTATTTTTTCAAAATATATCATAATGTGCCATTTGATTCAAGTGGGAGACTGATGAAGGTAAGTATTTCTAACTGATGAGGCCATAAAATGGCTCATTATATAAACAATTGAAACTATTTTCTCTTGTATAAATCATGTTCTAAAAGTGGGCTTATATGTAGTTTTAAGAACTTATGCTTGCTTTTAAATGACATATATGATATGATATGATATGATACATACATATATATAGTCTATTCTATAGATGTCATTTAAATCTATATTGTTGCTATTTCTAACAAGTTTTTGGAGAAAAGATGTCAAATATTATATATACAGGCTAAAATGAGTCATTAATGTAGATAAAAAAGTTGGAAGTTCTTGTATACCAAATCAAGAACAATCTTCATGTAGCTTCAGATATTACTAATAGCTTTAGATTCCCATATAAATCATTTCCAAATTTATTCAATTGATTTTGATATGGATGTACTATTGATGCATGATCAACTAAGGCATACAAACAACTTTGTATCAACTAAATCAGGTCTTGTGTTTTTTGTTAGTTGGTTTGATGTTATGGTTATGAAGGTGTAAGGACATAATGGAAAATTTACATAAAATGATAAAATAAGTCATAAATAACATCCTTAAACTTGAATCTAATTACATATTTTGATTCTTTAAATAAATAGATAAGTTAAAAAAAAGAATCATCTTGATCTGAGTCTATATGCAAAAGTTATGAGCATTTTAGCTAGCTCTAGAGTTACATAGTTTGGCTCTAGCATCTATTAGTACTGGCTCTGGATTCCATCATTCTAGCTCTGGAGTCCATCAATCTAGCTCCAAATTTGTATATAATTAGATTTGAATATACTCAAAATGGATTTTAGGGTTTAGAAGACTAAATTAAGCATTACAAATGTTTTGGGACTTGTTTTATGGTCTTTATATATATATATATATATATATATATATATGATAAATAACAACTTTCAAAAATAGACATCAATAAATACAGATGCCTACAACTATGAAACATGAAATCAAAGAGTTCAAAGATGATTTATACATATTTTTAGAAATTATTTCTATGACATCTATCTATCTTATTTCTAAAAATAAGAATTTTTGAAAAAAGGAAAGATATTTATAGTACTTTAACTACCATGAAATCTCACATATCAAGTTGTTGGAGGAAACTAAATTGGTCAAGATTATGAATGATTCTCTCCGACAAAATCAGAATTTGTTAGAAAGAGAACAAATCATATATATTCTCTTCAACAAATTAAAATATGATGGATTTATGAATATAAAATTTTCCATAATTTTCTGTTTAAATAATGGAGATTGTTAATATTCTCTAAATATGTAAAAATTGATTATGTTATTTATTAGATTGTTGGCCTATAATAAGAATCAATTTCAAAAATTATTTGTTATGTTGGTAAGAATAATAAATCAGTTGTAAACTAATTTTTTAAGTTATTAAGATTAGAAAATTAGTTCTAAATTGATTTGTTAAAGTTGTTACTCTCAAACAAGAAGTTGTTGAATAATTTTTATTATGAATACAAATTTCTCATCCATTGTGAGAGTTAGTAATATCATAGAGTTAGCATAGAGCTAGCATAGAGTTGGAGGAGTTAGTACAAAGTTAGAAAGGAGTCATTTTTAGATTGTAAGCATTTCTAAAATTACTGAATATTTGATTGCATAAAGTTTATATACATTTAAGTGTTGTTCCAATCTTTTCTAACGGAGAGAAATGTCCCACTCAACCAAGGAAGCATGTTTTATTGTGATATTTATATGTTTATATTGTTACACATTTTTATTTTTCATTATTTTATGAAAAGTATTATGTTATATGTTTAAATCTATAGGTCCGTGTCTTAATGTGTGTTTCCAGCAAGATTACTTTCAACTATTTAATTTTAATGCATTTATATTTCAAAGAATTTACATTTCAACAAATTAAATTAAAAGAGTGTTTACATTTTCTGCAATTTACATTTCTAAAAATAGATTAAAAATATGTTTCTTTCAAAAGCATTTTCAATTTCAGCAAAGTGTGTTTCTCTTCAAGCAATTTAATTTAACAAGTGTGTTTACTTTTACAAAAAATATAATAGATTTCAATTCAAACAAGTAGATTATAAATTTAGACATTAAGCATTAAATTATCTAAAACTCCCCCAAAATTGACAACTGTTAGTCATTATCCTTTATACTTTATTGTCAATTGCCATTGGATATCAACCTTGGTTTGATATGACATCAACTAAACTTAGTTAATTAAATGAGAGGATTGACAACCCCATCACTAACCATATACTTGGTTTTTATTTACTTTGGTGGATATATTATATTTGTATGTTATTATATTCTATGCTTATATTATCTTATGCTTGTTAGTGTAATTTTATCTTTGCAAGTTTTATTCATTTTATTTACACCTCTTATTTACTACAAAATAACACCCATAAAACCTTTACATTATATACCTTTGGGTTACAACTTGATTACATTTTTATTATTGTAGTTTAGCCCTATTTCATCTTGGATTTAAGTAGGTTTATGCTCATTAGTTCCTTGTATATATTTATTAATATAATCCTTGTGATATTCATTATACACACCCCTTTTCTATAGCCTTGTAATGCTTTTTAAAATTGTGTCTTATATGTGTGTTGGATCTTGTATGGTCACATACCTTTTCATATATTAGAATATAATTATATTTTTCCCCATATTTATCCCACATACATTTTGATGAACCTGAGATTAAACTTACCCCACCGTTGTGTTGGGTAATATTCATGTTTTATTTTCCTATTTTCTTAGCATTGTCATTTTGTCAGTCATCACTTAATTTCTAAATTCACTTATCTCAATTTCAATCATGTTTCCTATTGTATTTTTTTAGTGATCCTAAACCCATTTATATTTTATATGGATATCTATTTTATCCCTCCTATGCCCACCATTGAGATCATACCTCATAGTGTAATTTACCCAAATCTCAACCAAAATCTACTCAATATAACATGATTTAAATGTATTAAAAATTTGAATAAGAAAATACCAATAGACATATCAAGGATATTGATACAAACATAATTTATAATTTTTCTAAGAATGTAATCCTTAAAGACCTAAGAAAATCTAAATAAGTAGCCAAAACATCAATCCATGTTTCCCCTCTCTATAAAAACTATAAAAATCCTGTTGCTAACAACTCTAACCAAAATCCTCCACTAGATAACGAAGAAGTGTTTATCAAAGTGTTGGATCAAATGACCCATATGTAATCTAATAATAATAATCAAATGTTTAAAAGGAAAAACCATCTTTTTAAAATGGCTAATCAACCATAAAAAGTTATTAGGTTAAATCTAATATGTGCCTTTCCCCCCTCCCTTCATGGATACTAATGATAATCCTAATCCTTAACTTACCATTGACAATAATATGCTTAAAACACTTAAAATTGAACCTTTATATCCTTATATTTATTCTATATAAATTGGAGTTATCTCTCTACCCATTACATATGATGGATCTATCGACCCCACCTTATATCTCAAAACATTTATAAATCTCTATAAAGGGTGTATTAAAACCAAAACTTATGCAAGTACCAATATTTTAATAAAAAATCTAACTAGGGATGCATTGAAATCTTATAACCAACTCCCAATATATTCAATTAATACGCTATAAGATCTAGTCAATACTCTAGTATAATCTCAAAAAATATTCTTGGTGACATCATTAATGCAATTAATGAGCTCATGAGCCTACCCATGATTTCATCAATATATTATAGTATTTGGCACATAAATATGATCAAAAAATGAATAAAACATCTTCAAGATTTTAATTACCACCTTAAAACCCCAAATCCAGTAAAAAGTAAGGATCTTCACTCATATTACTTTGGAATAAACCTTTCATCAATCTAAATGACAAGAATACGTTATGAACAAATTTAAACCTTATAAAAAATATAATGAGTATTTTCATGTGATAACCAATAATATAAACACTATATAATCACAATGAAAACATCCCAAACCATATAAGTTATAATCACCTTCTTCCTCTAAAAATCCAAACTATCTAACCCTAACACACCCTCCCTTGAGCCTCTAATAGCTCAAACAAAGGATGTATACTCCTTGACATATGAGTTTGTGATGTAGTTATGGTTAGGAGGTCCAATTAGTGAAAAAATTAAACCACACAACTCATATTTACATAAAAAATGGATTGATTCTCAATATTGCACACAAAAACACTATGTTTAGTTAAAACAAAAATGTTCTTTATTTATTCAAAGGAAGAATTACAAATTTCATATACACTATAGTCTGATTATAGACACTTAAAATTACCAAGGTCTCAAAATGAGATGAGTTACAACATTTCACCTTATCAAATATATGACTCACACAAATCTCTACTTGAACCTATTTAAGTTATCTCTTTCTATAAAATATTCTAAAATACTTCCAGGAGATAATGATTTTAAATCACTCTTTTCACCTTCTAATAACTAATAAAGAACTAATCTCTAATGTGTATCTATGTGTTTATATAGATACAGAATCCACCTACTTACATTAATTCTCTCAACTACATACTAATACCATACTCATTAAATACATGAAACACATCACCATGAGCCACAAATATTAAAATATTTTAGTACATCACTATGCATCATATCTATTAAATGCACAATAATTAAAAATGTCCATAACACATCATAGGTTACATGAAACATCATAAAGGCTCATAAAAATCCTATAACTACTTAAATAGGTCAATCCTACTAGAAATCAACCACACACATGTTTCAAGAAATTATATTTTAAAGAAATAAACCCAAACCTTGTACCATAAAATAATTTGAAAAATGGACTCAAAATGATGTCAATATGATTCCTATATAACCATTAGTTATTGTGATGCATGTGGCATCTTTTATTTTTTATAGTCAAACCATGATGGTGTGGTGATATGTTTCTAGAATATGGATTTATAATTTGATTATAATAATGTCCTTGTAAAACCAAATTTTACTACAAATATTGTAATGTTTTTTGCATTATCACATAAATCCATAATAACACAGTAAGATATGAGTTGATATATGGGTTCCTTAGGTTTTTTCTATTATTCTTCTAAATCTACAAGTTACCATAAGCTCTATAGCTCCATTTATGGTTCTATGTTGGTTTACATATCTAGATTAGGTTTTGATATGTTATATGAATGTTGTCATGCCCTAAAATTTTTTTGCCCAAAAATTAAGTAATTTTAAAAAAATTAAAAATAAAACACATGATTCAAGAGAGAGACATAAAAAATAATGGGTTAGAATACACTATATGATTGAGTAAGAAAGTAGTAGTTCTAAAATCTACTTAAGAACAATCAATCAACCAAACCAAGACTAAGGTTTTGAAAATGATGATTCAAACATCCTACTAGATAAAAATTATTAGAAGGGTGATTATCATTCATCTCCTATATATCATATTAGCATTGACATTAATAGGTTTCTAATGGAAAAGCTCAAGTGATTTATGACATCTAACCAGAGTCATGGAATTTCATCAATAACCAACAAGGTTAAGAGTCTTAGTCCAAGAATACCTTATTTTAAGAAAGGGACTTACACCACAAAATAAAATGGTTACAACTCATGCTAAAACTAATGTTAGTTACTTCCAAAATTTGTAAAAATGTTAAAGGGACAATTAAATAATTACACCTCATAAAAATGATCCTTCTCCAACTAAATTATGGTCTTGATAGTCTAAAAGGCCAACCCTAGAAGCCCTAACTCCTACAAGGATAAATTATCATCATACTAATATAATATTATTTAATGTTTGACCAAGGAATTCTTAGGGTTTCTTACTATTAAACATAGTATTTTTTTTTGCAAGAGTTATTCAAACACAGCCTAAAGAATTAATCTAACATGAAATAAGTAAATATGCAAAATTCCCCATTAACAACTTGAATTGCCTAGTGTCTTCATTTGGGAAATAAAATAAGGAAAGACAAAATTTTAGACAAGAGGAAGTGTGATATGGATGTATGTTCCTCAAGGTAGCAATCAATTAACTAAACATTTAGAGTGATCACTCATTCAATTAAACTTACTTAGACCTTGACATCATTAATTGGTTCAACTAAAAATTTTACTATTTTGATTAGACGACTAATGAGTTTATCAGCTAAGAGGATAAGACTAATAGGTTTTTGAAAATATCAACAAATTAGTTTGACCTAAAGAAAATATCTTCAAACAAGGAAAACACTTATTCAATTTTCTTTACAACACTATCCCAAATGAGCTAGTTAACATACTTAGTTTATAATGGTCTCTAAACCAACTTTAGGTAATTTTTTTAGTTACATTTATAAGGCCAAGGAAATGGTAAGGTGAGACTTTAATTTATTTAGTTTAAGGTACACCTTTCATTTCCAATCAAGGCTAAGTTAGATATGGTTTAATGATGATGTTATTACCCTAGGTAGGTCATTATATAATATTTAATGTTTCCTTATAGATTCAGATAAGGGACTAATATTCTTGAATTTTTAACATTCAAAATAAAATATATCAATACATAAGTTTGTTTTTCCTTACTATATTCAGAATTAAAAACAAAGCTTGGATAGAACCTATTTAAACAAAGTATTCACCTCTTTTCCCTAACTCTAATTATGAATAACTTCACCTACTCTTCCCAAATTACTTCAATTTATTACTTACACTCTTTCAAATTTATTATATGTATCATCTAATTCATACTCATATTTGATTTATTTTCCTTAACCCAATGCCATAACCCTATCAAGTGTCTTATTAATATTATTACATTTATCTATCAGTTTCCTTTTCCCCATTCTTTATCCATTCTAATCTTAGAAATTTTACTCTTTTTTCTAGGAGATGTTATCATAATTCTATTATTTACAATGTAATTTTTTTTAATCTTTCATACATAAATACTGCAACTTACAAGGTACTCTCTTTGAATGATAAAAATATTATTTATGTCTAAACATACTCTATTAATAATTTTACTAAACCTTAAAAATAAATTTGAATTAAGAGAAATTAAACATTTAACTCATTATATTTTTCTCTGTCATAATTATTTTCATCCCATTACTATAATGAGATGAAATTATTAAGTTCATAATATCAAGATGGTTGAAAAGGGTCCTCTACCAAATTTATGTCACTCAACTATAACCCTGTTTATTATATGATTATACACATTTGACTTTAGTAGGCTTCAAATTTTATAATTCACATTTTCATAAATTGAATGTCATAAAATATTAGTTAATTTACTTATCCTTTAAATATGAATATTTTGATTGTTTTCAACAAGGTTCCCTTAAGATAAATGGACAAGATAAAATAGAGATCTTTAAGAAAGAATCAACTTACAGTTAATTAAAAAAATGATAATATTTCAAATTACTTCTAATGAACTAATAAAAAATAGATATTAAATTAATTCTAAGTAATTTAATAAAAATAAGATCTCTTCTCTATTTTTTCTATTAAGGTGAAACTATTCAAAGTAATTTTCTTGAGTTCCTATTTACAATAGTGGAGGTTTAAAAAATATTATTGTAATGTTTATTATTAACACAAAGTGGTGAATTAATTAATACCCTAAGAACAAATCTTAATTAAACACATGTAAACCTATTTTTCTACCTTATTTCTTCACTTTGTTATTAAAAAACATCAATTTAGATATGGAACTAAAATTTATTCAATGAGGGATAAGATATACAAATTAGTTTTCAATACATTATAATTGTCATCTACAAAACTATTATCATTTAATACACATCTAATTCCATTACTAGTTATACTTCACTCTACATAATTGAGGTATTTAAACTTACAATGCATGAAATGTTGTCAACAATAACCTAAGAAAGTGGAGTGATGCACAATTAACTTGGTTATACATGAAATAAAAATGCTACACTAGTTGTTCATAAATTAAAATTAGCCATTCTAAGAATTAAAGGTAAGAAGAGGATGTTTATTCAAGATAAGATTTTGCTTCAAACTTAATTATTTGACACAAAGGTACATAGTGGAATAATATTATTATGTAACTAGCAAACCTAAAAAACTTTACTTATAACAATTTGTAAAACTCTCTTTATGGTATTAGAATTAAAGCCTTATAATTTACTTTAGATATAAATTACTTAATGATAAAATTATAGGCTTCTACATTTTTAGAATTGGTATTAACATTAAATAAAAAGACACTTTCCATGATATAAGGTTATTTTTGTCTAGTGATTTAAACTTTTAGGGTTATGGAGTTTAAGCCCTAGGTTATTAAAGGGCTTGAGTATAATCAATCAGGTTATAAAATATATAATAAATATAACCATTAATTTGTAACAAAATTGACCTAGTTTAACCTTTATAAAAATAAATGATACAAATAAGTACTTAGCCATAAATTGATTAAGATGGAAGATATGGAGGCTAAAAATTAAGACATGAGCTAATTTGAGTGTCATGGATAGGATCTAGGTGTCAAAACCCTTCCTAGATAGTACTGCCCTAACTAGATAGTAACACCAATGGTAATTGTCTTCCTTTTGGTGTTGTGTCCTCTATGTAAAATTGATTTGAGATTATGGGTACACCTATGTTAGATTATACCAAGCATGTTCTTGTGTGCACATGTTCTGGTTCCCTATCAGTGAACTCTTTTGAAAGCTTTGGGACTACTTTAGGGATGTTTAGGAATGTGTGTGGCCCATACAAAGGATGGATATGTTTCTAAATATGCCCTAATATAGGTCTAGGTATAATTTAGGGATGGGTGGTCTCAAATAAAAATCTTAGCACTCAAGTGTCATTTTAGATAATTACATTTCCCCCCTTCATTACAGAAATGTAGCAAAGTGAAAAGACTAGAATAAAGGAAAAATAAGTGTAGCTAGACCTACCTAAGAGGTGAATCCCATGAATATTTATTTGAGTGTGTGAAGAATGATCTATTATGTGTCTTATAAAAAAATGTGCATAGAATCAGTCCTTATTCAAGAAATAAAAAAAGTAAAGACAAAACTTAGTAAAGAGATAAGAGAGAAGAAAGGAATGAATTCACCTCACTAGGTACATGAACCAATGTATACACCTGGTGAGATATTATGTGCGTGCATGTATATAATGATAATTTGTTGAATGGATTGGGCTGAGATGATGGCTTGCTCAATCACCATGTGTGGGTGGCTCAAGAACTCAATCTGGTTTTGACTCCATAATTGCCCACCTTTGTTTAGTGGATCATGACCTATGAATAAATTGGATTGGACTAATGGATTGTCCAACCCTCATATGAAGGTTAAACAATAAATCAAGTACACTATGACTCCATCATTACCTACCCATGTGTAGTAGATGCATATGAAACTAAAACTATGTCATGTAACTAAAACTATATAAGATGGATCTAGTCCACTCAAAAACTCTAGAATGTAAAATGGTTTCAGGATACTTGGGAATCTAAGATAGCTCTGGGACACTCAAGAATATAAGATGGCTTTGGGCCACTTGAGAATGCCAACCACTGTAAATAGAGTAAGGAATTAATCTAGTGTATAACTTGGAACATGGTGTCTAGTGTGTTCAAAATATAGAATGACATGAAGTTATTCATTCCATCTGATCAACTGATGCATAAATGAGCATATGGAAAAAATGTGATACGCACATGGCCCTAAATATGATACCTAAGTATATGGATTTTAGGTTGTGTTATAATAATATGTATTTGAGTATATGAAACTAAAATGGGAATTATCATGTCACACATGATGCCCCCAATCTGAGTAAACTAGTATGAATCTATGCTAAACTAAGCAAAAAATGGTAATCTATAACTAAACCTATGAAAACTTGGACTATACCTATTTTAATTTTCTATTCAATCTTGAATTTATTGAAACTAAGGATAATAGATAGTAGTGACATATCTAGATAGTAGCACTAGTTATGCTAGTGTCCATTTTGGGTGCTAGTGTCCAATTGTACCAATTTTTATGTAACTAAAAATGGTCTCTGTGTGATTATTTCCCAATGTGTTTTCCTAAAAATAATTTATATATTTTGTGCTTATGTGCTAAAAACTATACTCTGAGTACATTTAAATAGCCTGATCTCTATGAATGCCCCTGTTTTAAGGGGAGTTGTTAAACTTGTGAAAAAAATGTCCTTAAATTAAAAAACTCTAAAGATGTGTGTTAGCCAAAACATATATGATATCTACATAATAAAACAATAACAATGTGCATACATGACATTAGATTATAAGACAATGTGAGCATAAGTTTGTAATGTATGTTGTATGTTAGAGCTAACATTCACAAGATTTTCAAGATATATATAATAATGTAAGAATGTATATGAATAAAAAATCTAAGAAATAAACTAAATACCTACCTAGGGGATGGGGAACGATGTCCATAAATGCACCTAAAGAGGAAGGGGAGATGCATGAGGTCCCTCATGGCATCTAAAAATGGAGTGTGAAACAAGTAAGAGACAAGTTTCATGGCCATGATGCATACATGAAAGCATACATACAAAACACACAAGGCATGCAAAATAGGCCAAGGGGCCGTAATATAAAGGACATGGGCACATGTCATTAAATGTAAGAAAGTAAGACATACAAGGACATTTTCAAATGTCCATATACATAAATAGCAATGAGGTTGGCTTATAGACACATGTGATGAGGCTAGGATATGCCCATTAAATGTACAATAAATGACCTCATCTTACTCTCTCTTTCTATTAAGTTTGACTGCATTTTGTGACTTTTATTTGATCTGATATGAGTTAGAATGTAATTGTCCATATTTTTTTGATTGTGATTCTAACATTTAAAAGCTTTGTAATTCTTAACAAAGTGTTTTGGAAAATTCAAGTTTTGTAATAAAACAGGTCATCATCAGGCTGAAGAATAAATATGAACTGGATTACATGTTTTTAGAAGCATTGGAATCAATACAACTTACTTCCGAAACTCCACCATGCTATTACAAGTTTTGTCACTTAGTTCTGGAACTTTCAAACTTAGTTCTGGAACTTTTGGATTTAGTTATGAAAATTTCAAACTTAGTTCCAAAACTTTTGGACTTAATTCTGGAACTCTATATTTAGTTTCAGAATTATCAGAATTAGTTCTAGAACTCCTGTAGATAAGCTCCAAAATTTCACGATTAGACATGGAATGATTTCCTTTAGTTTCAGAACTCTTCTAAAGTTCTAAAACTGATAAAGATCTATTCCAAACCACTGATGATCTATCAAATCAATGATCCTATTAATCAAGAGCAAACTTCTAATTTCTATACTTGCAAATTTAAGACACTTATCACACAACTGTACATCCAACCACATTTTAATTCAACATTTATTTTGGGTATGATTCAGTTCCATCATATCTGTGAAACAATTATGGCCATCAATGCACCACAAGAAGAAGAATATATATACAAACCTAGAAGAATATAGGAATAATGGTAATAATTGAAGAATAGAGGAATATAGATAGATATAGATTGATCTATACAGATCTAGTATATTTTTATAATGCAAAACATTTTATCAATAAAATAGCCATTTCTATTTTGAGAGAGAATTAAGTTGTTCAATCCTATTTCTAAGCTGAGCAAGGGCCCACTCCTCCAAGAACCAGGATCTTCATTTTTGTTGGTATTTATATTTTATTTTCGAAAGCAAATAGGTAGATCTGTTAAATTTATAAATGTTTTTAATTCCTTAAGTTAAATTTTTTTGTAGATTTGTCCCTGCAAGTGTTCTAGATTAAGTTCTCATTTCTTTGTAATAATTTTCCAAGCATTCTAAATTGTGTGTTTAGTTTTGTAAAGTTTGTTCATTTTCAACAATCTATTTCATTTTACAAAAATGTGTTTATTTCTAACAAATTCATTTCTACAAAGTGTGTTTGTTTCCAGTAATTCATTTCTGTAATGTGTATTTACTTTCAGTAGATTTTCATAGTTTGATTCCAATAAGGTTTTAACCAAGAAGTCTTTAAGACATTAAAGATCCCCCAAAACAAAACAAAAAAAAAACAAATACCTACAATCAATTACTAAATCACTAAGATTTTTCTTGTTGCATATAACTTTAGACACACCCTTGGTTGAATATAACATCAACAAAGAGTTGATTAAATGAAGGGAATAATGACACCCATCATTTTTGGCATCATTGCCGGGGACCACTAGTTGGAATTTTCTAATTACGTGTCAACAAGAGCAACAATTATATATTTAGTAATTGAATAAATCTTCCCTAAGCTATCACAAAATTTATGAGTAGACCAAGAGACTCCAAGGGTAGATTTCTCCCAAAAATATCTGAATAAGAATTTCCATCATCCTCTATTTTAAATAAAGAAGTTAACCAAGAATTGGAGGCACCATTATCTCCTACAAGACAAGAAGCAGAGTTGCCATCTTTGGAATTTTTGGATTAGTCACCAGAAGCAAGTAAAACTTTAGGGAGGAGGATTATTTCTCAAGATTCATTAAGGGAAAGTTTTGATTCTTAATTTAGTCAACCTCCTACTCTTGACTTTTCACCATCCCCAATGCATATCACATACCACATTGACTAGGAGAAGGGACTAGAAAATACTAGAGAGATGTCATGAGAAACTAGAAGAGAACCTGAGAGAACCTTTACCTATCCCATTCAATTGGAGGATGATGAAAACACTATGAAGAACATTTCAGCTACACACTTGCCCATATTTAAAGGAATGCCATCTGAGGATTTTGACCAATTTCTATTTGAGTTTAAAGTACTATGTCAGACCTATATGTTTATAATGGTGCTCATATAGGTGAATAAATTATCACAAAAAATTTAATGGGCATTTAGAGACCTCCAAAATTTGTCAATCCTCTTGATTTTTCTTACTGAAGATGAAGAAAACTTAAAAATTGAATTTTAGCTGAGAAATGAACTTTTTCAAGCTCCAAGGTTGCATAGTGGTTCCTCATATAAAAAAAAAATATATTATTGAGAAATGCTTCTTAGGGTCTAAAAAAAACTCAACCTTCTTAAATATGCATAATATTGCTATTTAGTAACAATTGGGCTTGAAAACAAAAAAAATAATTTTTGAATTTATTCACTAGTCATGGGCCATACAACAAGCCAATGGAATCTAAAACTTTGAATAAAAATATTTGAATAAATTAATATATCAAATATTTATATTTAATTCAATATAATTTACTTGCCAAGCTTCTACACTCCATAGGCTTTGATTCCATGAAAGAATTCATGTATACATATATGTAACAATACACAGGATGGGATCTAGAAGTGTAAATGAATATAAAATCATAAAGAGCATAGATCAATTGAATAATGTGACATAGAGATTAGGTGGGAAAACCTCCAATGGAGATTAAAAAACCCATAGTGATATGTAATGTTTGAGAAATAATAATAACCCCAATACAAATTCTTCTGCCTTCTCACTTCTTCATAGAAAGGCTTTCAAAAAACATGTAGGTTGAATATGACAAAATAATTTCATATTTGAATGAATTCAAAATAGGGGTAAAACACTATTTTATAGTGAACTTCCATGGGAGGTGACCATTGTAAAAATAATGAGTCCATCCATCCTGATAAAGTCATTTAATTAAATTTTGGTAACTCATTAAATAATTATAACATTATTATTTATTTTCACAAGGTTTCCAAGTCATGTTAATAAATAATATATTGTTATTGTTTAATAAATTTACCAAGACTAAGGGCCAATAATCCCACTTAGGATTAAATGCTCTAACATAGACTATAATTTAAGACTATTGTAGATTAGTAGATTCACAGCTTGAAAGTCAGTACAATCAATTATATACAAATAAATTAGGTAATAAGTCCAAACATTACACTAATAATTGAAATATGAGACATGAAAACACATATGTCTATGAAATAAAAACTTAATGCATCACTCAAACTATTGATCAAACCAAAATTTTCTATGGTGTACACAAAATGGCTTATCTCCAATCTCTTAGGATATAGAAAACACTCAAACCGGCATTGAGTTCACCTCCATATGGTAAATTAGCCACTAAGTCTCCACCAAACCATAAATTCTTTGATATTCCTAGCTGACCAAAGATGAAAATTAAATTCAATTCTTGAAGATGTTGTAACACTTTTTAAAATTTTGAAAAACATTCCAACTAACATTTAGTACCTCTATTCTTTTAACCATGATTTCAACTTAGTATACCTTTATTATGAACTTGATGATCCTCAATTTGATTTAGTGATGGAAAAGAAGGCTTTGTGCCTCTTTCTAATGCACCCCTAGAAGACCCAATATGGGTAATCTAAATAATTTAGATTTATTATCAAACCCTTAGAAATGCTCACTCTCCAAAATAATATTATAAAAAATATCTCAATCTAATGTCATCAGATTAGCCAATGAATTTTAGTTCTTCCCAGATAATTATGAGTTCATTGGTTAGGATGATGATGTTAAAACTCAATATCTATTTATAAATTCATCATCTAATCCAATGATGTTCTAACTCAAAAGTTAGTTTTGGCTTCATCGACCAAGTTGATGATGTTTAGACATAGATAGACACTTATGAATTAATTTTTCAAGTTGAATATTCTTAGTTATCAATTGAAATAATTTATGGTGCTCAAATTCACCCAAAAAGTCATATTTCATTGACCTAATCGATGATGTATGAAATAAAACAAAAAAACTTAAAGTATTGGCCTAGTCAAGTATTTAAAAAAAATAGAAACACTTGTACATATCTATAAATTACCCTAGATGCCAAGATCATTGTTTTTATACAAATTCACATAGAACATGAAAACAAAAATAATAAATATGTTGATATTAATGTTGGTATATAATGTCATGGTCCTTTACCTACTCTACCAAGTGATGAACTATCTTAGAATTATTTCATGCAAGAGAACTTCAACTCTCTCACCATCATCACAAACTTGGACATTATGAAAACACTCCTCCCTATATTCATAATTTTTTTACAAGTGTTAGTCTCAAAAATGATCCTAATTTTAGATTATCACTAGTACCATATCACTTTCAAGATGGTAATTTAATGTTAGTTTTAGAGACTATGGAAGTTAACTTAGAACCATATAATGATCCTCACTCTATTGTTATCTCTTCTCTTCTTTCTTTTGAAGAGAAAGATAAAATTAATGTCATACTTGAAAAATATAAGACATACTTTGCTTGGCCAAATGAGGATATGCCTAGTATTGATCTTGAAATCTTTGTTAATAATATTGTCACTTGATGCAACTTGTATCAGTAAAAAATAATAAAGTTTTCCTAACAAATTCCCCAAGCTTTATCATCAATAAATCATCAAGCTCATTTATGATAATTTTATGAAGTCAGTAAATTACTTTGAATGGGTCTCTAAAATGATTTTTATTGGTAAGAAATCCACCATGGTCATTCAAATATGTATCAAAATTCATAATCTCAACTTTTCCTTTCCCTCAATAGATGTTATAGTTGATTTTAAAATTGTTTAGGAGATGTTTTTCTTCATATAAAAAGTTTCTACGTATAATCAAATTCACACCACTCCAAAAAACAAACATAAAACTAAATTTGATATTAAATGGGTATCACATGTAATTTTATGTACTAAAGGGTATTTTAAGAAAAACACACACACACACACACACACACACACACACACACACACACACACACACACACACACACACACACACACACACACACACACACACACACACACACACACACACACATGTCTTATTTTATAATCAATAAAAATTAAAAATAAGAAAATTTTATGGATTATAAAATGTACTATTTTATACTTTAATGAAAAGTTAAAATACCTAAATACAATTTTTACAAGGAAAACATAAATACAGTTTTTAAGCAAGTTATAAGTGTGTCAGTAACTCCACTCCCACTTTGTGGTTATGAAAAAAATACATGAATATTGAGTAATATGAAATTAATGATATTTATGTATATATAGAAAATGCTAGGTCTGATACTAGAGGTATAATTAAAAATTAACTAAATATTATGTATACATTTATAAAAATGATGATTGGAATGAAGAACAAATGAAAATTGCAATAGACCTTAGTAATAAGAACGAGGTAAAAAATTTCCAAAATGCGCATCAGGTAAATCTAAATTAGACTTGGAAAGGTTTGACAAGAAGGATGATAATTATGAACTTGCATTCAAAATTTTAGATTCACTTGTTGTGGGTATAAAAGTTAAAGAAGATTCCACAGAGAAGGAACTAGAGAATATATACAAATTCAAAGATGAGCTAGACCTAATTATTAAGGATTTAAGGGATGAAAAAATCTTATCTCATCAATTATATAAAATATTTTGAGGAAAAATTCACATGATCAAACATCTACCAAAGCTAAATTATGAGTGGAAAAGCTTAGGGAAAACATTATTGAATAAGAAAGTCAAGAAAAATACTCCATAAGAAGACAAATTCTTCAAGAATGTTGACTAACCTGGGTTTGTTAAATTAAAAGAGAGAATTTTTTTGACAATTGAATATTTCATATGTAATTAAATCTAACACAAGGAGGGAAGGGGGAACTTAAACATTAACATTAGACTATAAATGAAGGGCAATATTGGTTCTAAGGGTTGTGGTAATGCCATAGTATTTAAAGTGCAAGGCAATAGTTTACTCACTTTTGAGTACAAAAGGATTCTTGGAAAGATTTAATTAGTTAAAATAGAAAAAAATATTTTTCACTTTCTATTATTATGGTAACTATTGGTTTTTATCCATCATTAGCAAAAGACAAGGTGAGTAAAACTCATCAAGCTCTTGAGAATTATCCAAATCATGCTTGCAAAGAAATAAAAAGATACATTTTGAACATAAGTACAAATAATGTAATGTAAAAGGGTCTCAAGTGATCAAATTATGAGGGGTCATACTCATTATTAAGAGGGCTAGTTGTTAAACCCAAGGATTCTAAGCCAGAGAAGCTTGAACCAATTATTGAGATGAAAAATGTAGATGATACAATATAAGGACATGAGGTGTCTAAGGATGATTTTGTAGAAATTAAAGTGGAGGATAAAAAATTTAATGTTAAAGTGGATAAGGATTTATAATTTTTTAGACAAGATACATATGCTCCTATAGACTAAACATTCATGAGATCTAAAAATACAGAAGCTAAATGGCTCAAATCTAAAGCCGTTGTTCAATGTTATTAAAGTTTTTGCTCAATGTTATATTGAGGCCCATGGAAAAATGTCACTCAAAATTAAAAAGGGATTATAAGTGGCTCCTATAGGTAGGTTGTGATATCTAAAGGTGTATGTAAATTTCTTCAAAGTTTACCTCTTCTAAAACATATGAGGTTGCATTAGATCCCCTAATAGGAGATACAAAAAAAGAAACTTTGATTTGATTCATTTGGGTTAAAAAAACCTAAAGAGACATCATATTTTTTTCATTGCAATTTTATGGAATATAGATGAAGAGTATAACATCTTC